>CAOLHI010000633.1:0-565913 GCA_948474755.1 Ctenosaura bakeri | reverse complement strand
TCCTCTACAACTTGCATCTTTTTGTTTCTAACAAGCTGGCACAGAAAATTCAGAAAAGGGTATTTTGCATGTTAGGAGGCAAATCTGAGAGAGAATGAAATCTGTGGGTAAAGAGAGTGTGCAAATTAAAAGCACCAAGTAGAGAAAATAGCGCAGGATGAAACTGTAGCAAATATTCCCAATACAGCCTTCATCCTGTAGCAGCTTTGAGAACGAGAGAGATGATATTCCTACAGCCTAAAGCTACATTCAGCCCAGGGTTGCATGGTAGCCAATTCTGAGATCCTAAGTAGGTATCTAATTTAATGAACTTCATCCTGTCCTATTGCTGTTGTTGCTGTGTGCCTTTACGTTATTTCCAACTTACTGTGAGGCTAAGGAAAATCTATCACAGAGTTTTCTCAGCAAGATTTGGACAGAGGGGATTTGCTTTTTTCTAAGACTGAGAGTATGTGGCTTGCCCAGAGCCACCCAGTGCATTTCCAGGGGTGAGCGGAGATTTGAATCCTGGTCTTCCAGAGTCCTAGTCCTGTCCATCCTGTATTACTGTGTGTGCATGTTGTATTTGAGACTCACATTGTATAATTATCAGAACTGTTTCTATGGCAACTTCTGCACTATACTGTTACAGTGCTATTATTCCACTTTCAACATCCTGTGGAATTCTGGGGTTTGTAGCTTAGTGAGGCCAAAGAGCTCTCTGACTAAGAATTCTAAATGCCCCTCCCTAAATTGCAAACTCCAGGATTCCAATGGATGTTGAAAGTGGAATAACAGCACTATAACAGTCTAGTGCGGAAATGGCCCTGGAAAACACAGAAAGAATTCCACTGATTTCACAGGCACAATGTTTAATGCAAATCAGAGGCTACAGACAGACTAAATATTTATTTGTCTCTGAAAATTAACCATATGATCTGCTGCTCAAATTAGTTCACAACAAGATTGGGATAGAAGGAGTCTAAAGTTGTTTCTCCAAGTACAGCTGAATTAAGGAAATTAGCCACACAGAGGTAAGACAACGAACTTGATGATTTAATTGGTCCAAAGGACAAAGCGTGCTCACCCTAGATGAAGCATATCTGTATGTGATCATGCACACATCCATAGCTGAACATAAATCCACACTGTTGGCTGGAGGTACAAGAAGCCCTTGCCTTTGGTATCAGATCTGGTCCAACCTATCCAAATCCAGTGCTCTCTAAATAAACTGGACTACAGCTCCCATCAGCCTCAGCCAACATGGACATTTCTGGCAAAGGTATATTCAATTCATTATTGATTTCACTCAGTAGTAAATGGAAATGAGGGAAATATAACAACAATAACAATAAGAGATCATGAGAGAAAATAATGAGGAAAACAGGAAAATCAGTAAGCATTATCAAACGAAAAAAAATGGTACAGAGTTAATCTGAAAAGCAGTGCCAGACCCAGGAATGAAGCCAGTTTGAAATGAGTCCAGAATAATTGTTTTTATCCAAGAATGTCTGAAGTTGCACAGCAACCACCTATTTGAGCAGTTTTATTCCAAGGAAACGTATATTTACACCTGCATGTTAGTTACAACTGGTTCAAGGAGAGCTTTTTAGAAGTGTGACCTCACAAACACCTCTTGCAAAGCTGCTGTTAACTACATGCTCTCACTGATTCCAAAAGGCATTCAGCCTGGAATGCTTAGTACTATTTATGAGCCATTTGTCTAGGAAAAAAAAAGACAGCAAAATACCAGGTGTTCATAAAGGTAGAAGAACAGAAACAGCCAATATTACCTCCAGCATAATAACTATGACCCACATTTCTAAGGCACATTGATAAGGATACAGATAAACTAGAGATGGTGCCCCAATGGCTCACATGATGGGGGACTTGTAGGGCTCTTCATTCAACAGCCAAGATCTTTCTTCTAGAATCTCCAGTAAGAGATCAGAGATAAGAAGAAATGTAGACATTAAATATCCTACATAGAACTGAGCTGACTTCTACAAGAAGGAAAGCTGTTCCACTTGGACTTACTCATAAGTAACTTGAGCTATGGTTTATATGTTTGGTGGGAAAACATGTAAACTGGTAAAAATGACATCTATCCTTGTCAGGCTTGCCTGGCAAAGCCTATTCCACTCTTAGTCTTCTGCCTCTTAATCCTACAGATTGCTGGAACATGAAACCCCTCTGCATTGGAATTCAGCCCATGAGGTTTAAGAAGGTTCTCAGCTTCTAAAGTAAACACCATTCAAGTAAATTACACAAACAAACAGACAGGGAAAATGCAATCATCATCACATAATGAAAGACTTTAGAACAAAACTATACATTCACGAAGTAGGGGATACACCAGCTCCCTGTGAATCTACCAGGTCTGCACCCCAGTGGCACTCTCCCAATGAAATTTGGTGATGCAGTGGCAATGGATAAAAACCTACTTTTTCCTTCAAAATGTAAAGTCTATATGGAGCATGCACCTTTTAAAAAGCCAAACTGTGTTCACAAACCGTGCTTCTGCATGACTTGCTTTAAGGTAAAAATGCCACACTTCACACTTCTGCCACTACATTTTGACAAAGTGGTTGCACATCCTTAATTGCCACCACTGCAGAAAATTCAGCAGGGGTGCATAAAACCCATAGAAACAGCCTACATGTTGCTCACCACTTACTACAGATGTACAGTAGGTCCCCCATATCTGTGTGACCGGTAGGCATAGTTTCACTTATCCATGCTGAAATGCAGTCCAAAAACATTTTGTTCCCATCTCTTTTTGGATCACACATTTTAATTTTCATGTTTCTATCAGCTGTGCACTGACTTTGGACTGCAAATAATGGCCACAAAACCTTCTTTCTCTTAGATTCTAAACTTCTGTCAAATTTCAGGACTTCCTCTCAAAGTTGCATACTCATATTGATACCTACCTACATCATTCATCTCATTGAATAAAAAAGGGTTTCATTATCCATGGTAAGTCTGGGAACCTATCCTCCATGGATATGGGAGACCTACTGCAGTAAGAATGATCACTTTTATTATATACAAATACCATATTCTATAATTTGTAAGAATAGATTCTCTAGGAATGTTAATCTACTGAAAGAAAAAGACAAAAAGGGCCCCAATCCAACTAAAAGCTAACCCAGCTAACATTATTTAGTTATGTCACACAGGAATAAATGGAAAGAGTTCTATCTATCTATCTATCTATCTTGACTTGCTTAAGCTAAATTTGTACCCAGATGTATCATGGCACTTGATATGTATTGTTCTGAGCTTCCACAGGCAAGGCTGATTTTAATCTAAATCATACTTTAAATTACTTCCCTGAAGAACTTAACTTTAACTAATTAAATAGGAGTTTAATTCATTGATGAGGAAGATCCTATTTAATCAACATTTTAGTAAAAGTACCTTATTGTTTAGTATATCCTTAATATATATTCAGAGATGTACATTTTCTCAGAAAATAGGTACCGTATTTGTCAGCATATAAGACACACCCATGTATAAGACGCACCCAATTTATGCACTGGCAAATACTATTTGCTGGCATATAAGACACAATGGCATATAAGACACACCCCATTTTTGAACAGTATTTTCTGTGGGGGGGGAGTGAGTCTTATACGCCAGCAAATACAGTATGTGCTAAGACAGACTCTGTAACACATTTTGAGGTGGAGGGGCTCAACATTGTCAGAAGGTTATTATTAATTTTGCCTATTTGCAGTATATCATTACAAAACTATGAGATATCTGGCCTTTTACTACACTATTTTAAAACCTAAAAAAGAGATGTATTGGAAGATAACAGGACTATACACATAATACTCTTAAAAGAAGTATAGCTGGCCCTCCACATTTGCTGGGGTTAGGTACCAGACCCTTGCAAAGGTGGAAAAACTACAAACATCAAAATATGAATGTCTGTGGGGAGGGGGCCAAGGCACGGTGGGGACAATGGGCACTCAGGGTCCAAACCAGGCCAGGGAAAAGAAAGAGAAAGGAGTGGGTCAGCATGGTGGCCCTGTGCTTCCTTTCTCTTGCCCATCTCCTTCCTTGGGTGTGTGTGGGGCATCAGGACAGGGTTTGTGGTGATGAGAAACTGGCCTGTGGGCCATCCTTAGCTGGCCATGTTGCAGCTGGGTGGAGAAGGAAAAAGATCATAGGCAGATTTTTAAAGGGCTGCATGGCCTGACCAGAGCCAGCAAAAGAGAAGGTTCCCCTGGAAAAGAAGCACTGGGAAGGGGCGGGGATTAGAAAAGTTTGCAGATAATCAATTCCGTAAAAGTAAAGCTCAAAATGTGGAGGACCAACTGTATACAAAATCTCCCGATTCTAAAAGTTGAATTAGGGGTGTACACTGAGGTGGCCACATTTGCCAATGACAACAAATTATTTAGTGTGATGAGAATAAAAAGAGACTCTGAAGTTACAAAATGTTACAACAACAAATCAAACAAAGGCTTTGTTATAATCTGTAAAGAAAAGGCTAATTTTCTTCTAAAATTCTTTTGTGAGTCCCATTATCCAATATACACTTACAATACGATCCCTGGTGCCTTTTCCTTCTCTGATGCCAGTTTGTTTCTCATTCCATGTACGATAGAAGTCTTTCTTGTAAAATCTTGAACATCACTTTGCTTGCATGGATCAGTGAAACAGCCCAAGTTTTACTACAATCCCTGTTGCCCTCTTTCTTTGGAATCAGAATGCATACTGTTTCCAATTTTTTGACCATTGTTTTGTTTTCCATACTTATTGGCATATTTTTTTTTAATCCGAACAGATTCCATCTTTATAGCTTCAAACAGCTGTATTGATATACCAGCTGTTTCTTGTGATTCTTTTTTATCCCAAGTGCTTTGAGAGCCTTTTTCATTTCACTTTTTACAATTGTCAGTTCATCTTCAAATAGCTTTCTTGAAGGACTATATCATTTCTTTTATATAGATCCTCTCTATATTGCTTCTACTGTCTTTTTATTTTGTCCTGATCATATAATGTGTTCTTTTATGGGTCATATAGCATCTCTGCTCTTTGTTTGTGGAAGACATCTTTTGTTCTATTCTTTTTGTTATCCTCTTTGCACTGATTGTAACAGTTCTTTTTGTCCCTATGCACATATGTCACCAAGCAACTTGGTTCAAGACTCTGCTTCTGCTTCTGTGACCGTTTACTTTTGCTTCTCAGCTGTCCTTAACTGCCTGAAGAGTTTCATGTATTATCCAATGTGGCTTTTCATTCTTTCTTGTGGATGTACTGATCAACAGCTGAACACTTGTGTAAAGCCTACTGAATCAATGCGTCAACTTCAGTTGAAATGACCAACAGGATTCCAGCATCTGTCTCTTCCTGTTCAATATAAGCCGAGCATTCATTCTGCCATGAGCTTGTGTGTTTTAATTTAGTTTTATTTAGTCTTAATTCCATTTTACCTTGTTCCTTAGTCCACTCTTCACTTTGTGCTTATAATGAAGTAGGCAGCAAACAAACCTGCTCTTACCACAAGAGACAAGTTTATTTCTATGCTGCTTGCCACACCACCTTTTGTCTTTTAATGATGAGAACTTCAATTTCCTGTGAGAGACTCACCACTAAAAGCATCTGTGCAGAAATACATCACTGCACAAGTGCACAATTATACTAAAGAGCAAGAAAATGTTGACTTTCCTTTGTGTGCCTGTACATGTGGGCTGGGAATCGTACGCCCCTCCCCGATGCTGTTGGATTGGAAGTCCCAGCAACTCCAGCCCTTGTAGTCAATGTCATCAGGAATACTGGGGGCTGCAGTCCAATAATATATTGAGGGACAGATGATTCCCGCTCCTGTTCTACAACATTAAATGTTCTAAATGAACTGGAACCAACCAAAGGTGGGTTGCCTTTTGATACGCTGTACTCAGATCAACTAGACTATTATCATAGTCTTAGACAGAATCATATGATTTCAATCATAATGACTAAAGGGTCCTGCAGCTGCCAAATGTTCGCTCTTCTGTCAATTATTTTTGTGAAGGTCTAATGACATTCAAAGCATTTAAAGGGAGAAGTTTTCTTAAATAACCAGCTGTCTGTGCAGGATTGGCACTTAAAGCCTGTTATTTATTCATTAATTCTTTGCCTACAAGACAGCATTTTTTGATCTTTTAAATGGGTAAACAAAATGCTTACACTTTAAACAAACAGGCTGCAACAGCCTCCCATTAAACAGAGATCAGCACTGAAGAACAACAGAACAGGAGTGATGGGGTAATGCATGCATGAGTAATGCATGACAACACCCGATAATAAACGAAGGGATTAAGATCTCAAAATGCTGAGGCAGATCACAGTGAAAAGAAAATACTATACAGGTTACTTTAGATGGCAGTCTGTTAGTTTTACCACCTGGACACTACAGAGTTATTCCTAATTATTTTCGCTATAATCCTCTGGAATGAGAAACACACTGAAAGAACAGGAATTTACAGACTTTGATTTAATATGCCAAAAGTCAATCTGATATTTATCAGTGCCATTAGCAGGACAAAGAGAATGGAACACAATGAAGACATAGAAGGTCTCAACAGCATGGTCTCATGTCTTGCCCCTTGGAAGATGACCTACTTGTCATCAAAAGCCATGTTCTTATCCACGAAAGAAAGGCAGGAACCAGTTGAGACACAGAACCACCTTGCTGTTTCTTTGTAAGACACTTAGAGAGATAGCTGACAAGAAGTATGAGATTGGGGGTGGTACTAATCTTTGGGCATCTTGTTGTTGTTGCCTGCTTTCAAGTCAACTCCAGCTTGCGGAAAACTTATCTTAGGGTCTTTTTGGCAAGATTTATTTGTAGAAGGTTTGCTGCTGCCTTCCTCTAAGGCTGAGAGAGTACGACTTCCCCAAGGACATCCAATGGGCTTCCACGGCTGAATGGAAACACAAACTTTGGTTTGCAGGAGTCCCAGTCCAATATTTGTAATGCTACACGATGATGTTTATCATGGGCATCTACTTCTAGCATTAAGAACATTTATGGCTTTGTTAAATACAGGCATTTCAGAGACTCATACAAAAAACGTCTTATCCTATCTGAAGGACAAATATTTCCCAAATTGTTTATTTAAAAGCAGGCACATATTTCTGCCTGCAAACAAAAAACTAAGCCAATTGAAAGTAATTTTTGCAGGGACTCTTTGTTCTAAACAGATCTTTATTTTTTACTATGAAGGAATGATCATTCAGTCCCCTCCTCAATCCTTCCAGCAGTTTTTGGTTTCATTTACAGTGCAGTGCTATCTATTCCTCCTCAGAATTAAGTACCACTGTGTTCAACAGCACTTGTACTCAGTGAAGTGTGTATAAAATTCAAGTAGCGTTCATTCAAAAATGATTTGGAACAGGAACCAAAAGACTAAAATAGAGGCCATTTCCGCACTAGACTGTTGTAGTGCTATTATTCCACTTTCAACATGCTATGGAATCCTGGGATTTGCAGTTTAGGGAGGGGCAGGATGGCCCCTCCCTAAACTACAAACCCTAGGATTCCATGGGACGTTGAAAGTGGAATAATAGCACTATTACAGCCTAGTGTGGAAATGGCCTCAGAAATAGGAAACATCCCACTAAAATTCAAATTAAAACATCTTAAGTATCCAAATGTCCAAGTCTATATTAACCTCCAAAACTTGCCCAAAGAGTAAAGTATTACTACGCTTCAAAGAACTGTTATGGTTTAGGCATTGATAAGCCACTATGTGGAAACAGTTCTCATGAGACAGGATCCAGTTTTCTCTCTGCTGTCTTTCCACCTGCAGGCCAACAATTTCATTCAGGCAGGCCTCAAGCAAAGTGGTCAGCTCTTAAAGAGACTCTAATTGGTTGAGTGCTAGTTATCTTTTCTTACTGTATTTTTAATTTACTTGTTTTTATGCTACATTTTAACTCATATAACACAATTAACTTTTGATTAACATAACTGACTTTTCTTATTCTTAATTGCCTTTTGGGGAGGAAGCTAGGCTACAAGCAAAATAAATAAATATATGTGTGTGTATGTATGTATATGTACACACAACACACACACACACCACTCCCAACATACTTTACAACATAATTCAAGGTTGGCACATAAAGACTAGTTTAGAAACCCACTCTCCATTAACTCTGGGAAACATACTAAGGCATTATGTCCAGTGGGATAGTAGCTACAAACATTCATGGTGAAGAAAAAATGCTGAAAAGCCCTGATGTTTTAGAGACCAAGTCCCAAGGTTTAGCCAAACTATGAAGCTGTCCTCAAACCACCAATAAAATTCAGTGAACTCTGTTTGCTTACCTCTCACCTGAACTTGTGTGAAAATAAGGAAAAGCAACTTTCCTAATGGCTGAGCACACTGTGAGTCCGGTATGCGTGTTCTCTTTTTACACTGCTTCTTTCTGCACAAAATTCTAAAATATTAAGACATTTTTACTTCCAGAAGTTTAAAAATGTGAATGAGTTTCCAAACTCAGCACTCACTGGTTAACTTCTCAGGTAAATGGCCATTCTACCCAGAAAGGCAGGACATACATTTTAGGATAAATAAAGACTGAAGTAAGATATTAATGAAACAATCTGGTTCCCAAGTAAATTACGACAGCCAGAGGCACAACAAGCAGGTAAATTCCAGTATTAATTTAGGAATTTAAACTACTGTTTAACATTTATATATTGCTGTCAGCAACATACTGGGTGTTATACAGAATCAAACTCTGGAAAAGTTATTTCTTTGGTCTACAATTCCCAGAATCCAACATCTAGCATGGGCAGTTCCCCAGCCATACTGGTTAGCTGAGTCTGAGTACTGTAGTCCAACAAAGTAACTTTTCTAGGCTCTGAACAGAAGACAGAATTTGGTCCCTTATAATTGACACGTTCTGCAGTTTCCAGCACGCAGTACACTATGCATAACATTTTGTTCATGTCAAGAAGGATTAAGTACCTTTCCCTTAATTCAGTACTGAGTAAGTTAGCAGCCTGATCAAATATAGGTGTGCCAAAACTATGGGCAAGATATGTACTGACTGAGCGCAGGGGACAGAGGGGTCCTCTCCCTAACTGTATATACCAGTGGTTCTCAACCTTCCTAATGCCGCAACCCTTTAATACAGTTCCTCATGTTGTGGTGACCCCCAACCATAAACTTATCTATTTATTATTTACAATGCCTCTCCTGCAGCTTGTCCCAAAAAAAGGGGGGAAAAACCTTGCAAGCTGCGTCTCCCACTAAGTACGTCATTTCGCACTATCTTCTTATCTGTATTCTTTATCTTCCTTTCTTTACTCTTTCTTTCCTTATTTTTCCGATGGTCTCAGGCGACCCCTGTGAAAGGGTCATTCGACCCCCAAAGGGGTTGCGATCCACAGGTTGAGAACCGCTGGTATATAGGGTCCTATTATTAAAGGGTGTTCATGAATAATTACTAACTCCTGTTATTTTAGGCATTTGCTGTTTATCCACGATTTCTGCACCTTTATCCATGATTTCTGACTAGAGGTCAGAGCTGGAACCTCCTGCCAAATCCTGGTGTTTCCTAAGTAACAGAAATAAATGGCACTGCGTGTGCAGAGTGACCTCTTCTCACCACACATACATTCACATCTCAGCTCAGGAGTAAACTTCCACAAGTCGTCTCGAGCCCCGGCACCTCTTCTGTTCTAATTTCACAACCGAAAGTTTTGCTGGCAAGGACTCAATCTGAGCTCGTCGGCTCCTGATCTCTGACCCCAAAGCGCGCCAAACCTGGACGTTATCCCCACAAACACGACTGCCTCTGAGCATGTGCAGCGTGATTCTCAACCACCGCAACCAGCCCCCCCCCACGTCGCAGGGCTTCAGAAGACCCGGGGCCTCCTCCACAAGGGTCGCGTCGACACCGAAGGACCTCTCCCCAGCGTCTCGGAGTCCCCGGGCGGTGAGGGGTCGCGGTAAACCCAAGGCGCCCAAGGCCCTCCTGCCCGGCTGAGGGGCGGCGCCCCTCCACTTACCGGGACCTCTGCAGCTCGAGGGCGCCGGCGCCCGCCTGGCCTTGCTCGAGGCAGCAATAGTTCTGCGGGGCCGCCCGGGCGAAGGAGGCGGGGAGGATGCCCTGAGTGAAGGAGTTGAGGCGGCCCCTCGCGCCGCCGGCACACGGGGTGCCCGAGGAGCCCGGGAAGGCGGCGGCGGCGGCGGCGGCCGGCAGCACCTGCACGGGGGCGAAGGCGTCCTCGTCCTCCTGGACGTCGTCCTCCCGCTGCTCGCCGGTGGCTCCCAGGGGGCTCATGAAGCGGGCGCCGTAGCCGCTGGGGTTGTACGCCCCGTGTTGCTGCTGCTGCTGCTGCGGGGCGGGCGACGGGAAAGAGCTGTGGCGGGTCCTGGCGCTGCTGTTATGGCAGGCGGCGGAGGCTGCAGCAGCAGAAGCAGCCCTGGCCGCCGCCGCAGCGCCGGCCCCGCTCTCCTCTCCGCCGCCCTCGTCCTCCTGCAGCACCGGCCGCCCGTCCAGGGAGATGTTGGTGAGGAAGGAGAGCGCTGCCTGCCTGCGCCGGGGGTCCATGCGCGGCGGAGGAGGCGGCGGCGGCGGCGGCGGCGGCGGCGTCTGCTGCTGCTTCCTCAGGCAGGGCTCCAGCTGCTGGTGGAATGTGTTGCTGCCGCCGCCGCCGCCGCCGTTGGCACTCCCAGGGCTGCTACTGCCGCTGCTGGCAGCGACGGCAGCAGGAGCGGCGGCGGCCGCCGCCATTGTCTGCCGCGTCCTCCCGCCCGCCCGCCCTGGGAGGAGTGGGCAGGAATGCGAGCGGGAGCGACAAGCCGCGATTCCCTCAGGCGCCGGGTTAGCAGAGGGCGCCGAGGCCCCGGAGCGGAGAGGCTGCGAAGAGGCGGCCGACGCGGGGCTGGCGCGGCATGTTTGCCCCCTCGCCTCCCCCCTCCCTCAGCGCTGCGCGCAAGGGGAGAGCGCGCCCCCGAGTCGCCACACCAGCCGCGGCGGCGGCGACGGGAGCCCCCTTCCTTCCTCCCTCCCTTCCTTCCTTCCTTCCCTCCCTCTCTCCCTTTTTTTCCCCCTCTCGCTCCTGCCTCTCCGCCCCCTCTTGCTCCTCTCCGGGGCCAAAGTTGTGAGCCTTTATAGGTGGCACTCGCCCTGACAAGCGGCCGCGGCAACAACACCACAATCACGTGTGGGGAACAAGAGCGCTGGGAAGAAAAACAAAAGCTCCGAGCCCGGAGGAGGAGGAAGAAAAGGATAGAAAGGGAGGAGGGAGAAGAAAGAGAGGAGGAGGGGGGGAAGAGGAGGAGGAGGAGGAGGGGTGGGTGGGAGCTGGGTTTGAGGAAGCTCGCCCGGCCTTTTTGTCGGCCTCCCCCTCCCCCCGTTTCTTTTTCCTGTGGTTTAAGTGGGAGGGGATCTGGGGAAGGTGGAGTCTGTGTTGTGCCTCTGCACAGCACATGGTCTTGAGAAGGTTACATAAAAAAAAAAGAAAAAAAAAAGGGAGAAAAACAGGCGGGGTCCTGGAAGTTAATGGGGTGTAAAAGCTGGCGGATTCCTAACAGGCCCTCTTTAATCCCTTCCTGACAACACTGTGCTTAAGATCGTTTTGCACCCTGCTGCACGGCAGGTTTTCCTGTTCCAGCTTGCTGGACTCCAGTTCAGCTCCCCGTTTGGCTGCCATTTCCGCACTAGCCTGTTATAGCGCGATGATTCCACTTTCAACCCCTCCCGAAACTGCAAACCCCAGGATGCCAGAGGAGGTTGAAAGTGGAATCATCGCGCTATAACAGGCTAGTGCGGAAATGGCCTAAGTTAAGGCTGCACAAAGTGCTACAGTTTGGGGCCTCCAGTGCTGTACCAGTTAATCGGTGCCCCATCCAGAGCTTGATGGTTATCCAAATCCTTTTATTTCAGAGAGTATAGCTCCATTAAATACTTTAGAGGAGGTTGATCCGTCTCAACATAAGGATTATCTCGATATAAATGTGAGTGTTCAGGGAGACGGGGGCCATTTCCATACTAGACTGTTATAGCGCTATTATTCCACTTTCTACATCCCAAGAAATCCTGGGGTTTGCAGTTTAGGGAGTGGCCCTGCCCTCCCCCTCCCTAAACTGCAAACCCCAGGATTCCATAGGACGTTGAAAGTGGAATAGTAGCGCTATAAGTCTAGTGTGGAAATGGCCTGGAAGTGCTTTTGTATTCTTCTGGGGGGAAAATGTTCTTTATGTGCTTTCAAGTGACTGAGGCATGGCCACCCTATCCTAGAATATTCTTGATAATATTTATTCAGAGGTTTGCTATTGCCTTCCTCTGAGGCTGAGATTGTGTGACTACCCTGAGGTCATCCAGTGGGTTTCCAAGGGCCTTTCTGCACTACACTGTTATAGTGCTATTATTCCACTTTCAACCTCCTGTGGAATTCTGGGATTTGTAGTTTCCGGAGGCCCAGGAGCTCTCTGGCTGAGAATTCTCAATGCCCTCCCTGAACTGCAAACCCCAGGATTCCATTGGAGGTTGAAAGTGGAATAGTAGCACTATAACAGTACAGTGCGGAAAGGCCAAGTCTGAGCAGGGATTCAGACCCTGGGCCCTTTTACTCTGCACAAGTATAGCACAAGGGTTTGACTTTAACTGCTATTTATTTTAACTGACTGAGAATCCTAAACACTGCCCCCTAGACTACACATCCCGGGTTTCCATAGGATGTTGCTATGGCATTTAAAGTGGAATTATTGTGCTACATTTGTGAGATATGAAAAAGCCCTTGATCTCCCAGAGTCCTAGTGGAGCACCCAGACCATGGTGTCTTTCTTTTAAAGGAAAACTGAGGACTTCTGCTTGCTCATCTGGCTTTCTTGCATTTGCTCAGGTGTGATTTTGCAGGGGCTTCCCTGCTGACTTCTGTGAGATATGTATAGGGGAGAAGGAACAAAATGGATGAAAATACAAAATTTTTGTAATGACTGAAGTCAGGTACAGTTTTGAAATATAAAGTGAGCAGACCATTGTAAAGTGTTTGTTGATTTGTTCTGTAGTATGTAGGAGACTTAATTTCTTACTAGAAATAATATAGACCTTTGGTTGTTCTCTTCAGGCTCTTTGAGGTATGCTACTGTCTGCATTTGGGATGGAAAAATCTCTTAGAGTGCATCCATACTGTACAGTCATAACAGTTTTATCCCACTTTAACTGCCATGGCACCATCCTAGTGAATCCTGGGGTTTGTAGTCTGCAGAGGGACTTAAAATTTTCTATTGCATCCTCCTGAACCACAACAGTAGAGTTTTCTAGCAGAAAACTCTTTGAAGTCCCTCACCAAACTACAAAGCCCAGGATTCCATAAGAAGGAATTGTGACTGTTAAAGCTGAACCAAACTGGTATGAGTACATAGCATGGATTGGCATCGCCAGGCTTTCAAAACAGCAGTAAGTTGGACTGACTCAATCAAGGAAGCCATGGTTGGTTGCCCTGAGTTTGCAAGATTTGAGCAGGCCTATTGATGACAGGGGCCATTTCATAGAATCATAGAATCATAGAAATGTAGAGTTGGAAGAGACCACAGGGGCCATCCAGTCCAACCCCCTGCCATGCAGGAACACCCTCAAATCAATCCCGACAGATGGCCATCAAGCCTCTGCTTAAAAACCTCCAAGGAAGGAGACTCCACTACACTCCAAGGCAGCAGATTCCACTGCTGGACAGCCCTGACTGTCAGGAAGTTCTTCCTGAGGTTCAGGTGGAATCTCCTTTCCTGCAGCTTGAATCCATTGCTCCTTGTCCTGGTCTCTGGAGCAGCAGAAAACAAGCCCTCTCCCTCCTCTACGTGGCATCCCTTCAAATATTTAAACTTGGCTATCATGTCCCCTCTTAACCTTCTCTTCTACAGACTAAACATACCCAGCTCTCTAAGTCTATCCTCATAAGGCATGGCTTCCAGGCCTCTCACCATTTCTGCACTAGACTATTCTAGCACTATTATTCCACTTTCAACATCCTATGGAATCCTGGGGTTTGCAGTTTGGGGAGGGGCCCCTCCCTTGGCCCCTCCCTAAACTGCAAACCCCAGGGTTCCATAGGACGTTGAAAGTGGAATAATAGTGCTATAATAGTCAAGTGCAGAAATGGCCAGAGGCTCTTGGAGGTCTCCTGGTCATAGGGTTGCCATAAATTGAAGTCTACTTGATAGCAAATAACAGGGAACGCTGAATAAATGGAATCTATTAATTTAAAAGAGCACAGCAATATCATTAAAAGGCTTAAAGTTGAAATAAAAGGAGAGCTTGGAGCACAGACTCTTTAGGAGACAGCTTTCCAAATCCTCCCATGCTGCTGGGGGCAGTCTGAGACTTGTAGTCCAAAAGCTGTGTTTTCCAGAATCTGGACTGCAAAGATTTAGCTGGGTATTCATAAGTTGTCACTGTTTCATACAGATAACTGCCCAGACTCAGAAATCAACACTTACAGCTGTGAATTGTTGTGATGGCAACAGAAAAATGTTGGAGAAGTGAAGAGCTGGTGATCACTAGAGTCTGGAGACTGGCAATCATGACATAGATGAAATAACTGCAGTCTTTTTCAAACTGGCAATTGTTAAGCAGAGGGGGTAAGAATAAGAGATGGAGGCAATGCAAAAATCTATTATAGCAGACCACAGAACATCTTTTTTTAAAAACATCTGTCTTCTTTTCCCATGCACTGCATCCGCTCTACAGTTTTGACATCAATAATAGAAAATAAGTGGAAATCAAAGCAGTGTGTTGACTATCTTCAGTATACAGCTGTTCTGCAAAGTTTTATACAAAACATCAAAGGAATTTAGCAAACTCAATAGGCGTTTTCATCCTTGACTGTTCTTTATCATAGATACCTGGGATATATGATAATAGCATAGGATTATACTTTGAAAAAATGAAGTTAATCCATTAAAGTGTATAGTTTTAAAAAAGCTGACTGTTGGAGGGTGTGGGAGGCTACAGAGAGGCAAGAAGGAATGTTTGAAATACACAGTAAGTTACCACACACATGGCAGTTTGCCTGGAGTTCTCAGCAACCTCCCTCCTACTGCAGGAGAGTGGAAGATGGCTGGTTTCCGTGCGAGGCAAGCGAAACCAACATTGTGTTTCTACAGTATGGGAAGGGGCCCAATTTATTTATTTAAAATGCTTCTTATCCCACCCAATAGCCAAAAATCTCAGGACAGGATGTAACCAATTAAATAGCTTGAACACAATTTAAACAGTTCACAACAATTCAGTGTAATCAAAATAAATCCCATAATCCACTAATTCTCTTATAAGGAAATGATGAGGCTTTTCATCATTTATTATTGCTTTTGACTGCATGGTAACTTATGGTATTTTACATAGGCCCTCGTCGACCAAGGTACGGTACTAAAAGATACCTGTGATCATCGGTCAGCAGAATGTGTTAACAAGCCCCACAGGTAAGGAGCATGCATTAAGCACTCTAAGGTCATTTCTGCATTACACTGTTATAGTGCAATTATTCCACTTTCAACATCCTGTGGAATTCTGAGGTTTGCAGTTTACTGAGGTCAAAGAGCTCTCTGATTGAGAATTCTAAATGCCCCTTCCTAAATTGCACACCCTAGGATTCCATAGGATGGTAAAAGACGAACAATAGCACTGTAACAGTGTAGTGCGGAAAGGCCCTAATACTCCCCATGCTGCTAATAATCTGACAAGTCTTTCCTGCTTTTAATAACATAAGGAATAACAAATACACGTTCTTCTTCGTGGTCTCTTTGCCTCACACACTGGGAGTTTTTGTGCATGCACGATAGCATTCGGAAGATTCTAGAGCTAAGCAGCTTGGCGGGAACCCCTCCCCCACGCCGATACTGAGCATGCTCAGCCCGCCAAGCCAACGGTCTCTCCTCAGTTCTTTTTCGTCCGCCCTAGTGAACAGAAGGTTCTTTGCTTCGCAGCGTCTTTGGCTTGTACTTTTGCTTGATTTTCGGCTTTGACTTGGATTTTTGGACATTGACTATTGGAATTTGGATTTCGGATTGGACTTGGTGTTTTTCGGCTTCTTCGAACCCCTCTTCCTTGTGTTTTTTCTCCTTTGACCTTCTTCGACTTCTCTGTGAGTTTTCCCCCCTGGACTTTCGCTCTTTTTCTCACCTCCCTTCTATGTCTGCGCTTTTCAAACATTGTGTTTCTTGCGGGTGTAAGGTTGCGCTCTCCAGCGGACACTCGGAGTGTCTTTTTTGCTTGGGTGAGACCCACAATGTTCGGGCCTGCTCTATTTGCTGCGAGTTCACGGCCCAAACATTGCAAAACAGGTCGTCTCGCCTGAAGTTCCATTGTTGGGAGGAGTCCCTGAGGGCAAGGGAGCAAGTTGAAGAAGGATCCACCATGTCTTCACACCCCTCTTCATCGACGCGACCTGAGACCATGCCCGCGTTGGTACCGGCAGCTGCCATACCGACGACAGTGATGGTACCGGGCTCGGTACCGTCCTCTTGGCCTCCAATATCGGCCCTACCACGCATCCCGAAACTCTCCTCAGGTGCGTCGACTTCTAAGGAGGCTCCTGCGAAGTCGAAGCCGCTGACTGCCGCTCAGCGTAAGCGGCCCCCTTCTCTTGATACATCTAAATAGAAGGAAAAGAAGAAGAGAAAGAAGGAGAAGCGGGGTTCACCCTCTAAGAGGATCTGCCCTCCGACGCCACCTCTGACTCAACACCTTGAGGAGGTCGTCGAGGAGATTGGGCCGCCGGACATAGTCAACCTGTCTGAAGAGGCCCCGACCACTGGCTCTGTGGCGCTTTCAGGCCCGCCCATTCTATCTGCCGCGGTAGCTCTGCTCGGTCACCCAGAGGGGATGGACCACCCGGAGCCTGTTCTGGCTACACCTCGGGCCCCCTCTCGTCATCGGCCTGCTTCCCAGGACTGTGCCAGGAGGAGTGAGTCTCGATCCTCGGACCGCCGGGAGAGGCGTCTATCTCCACGGCAGCAGGAGGCCTATCTGGAGCAGGCCTTGTCTCGCACCGCCTTCGACTTGCCCGTCTCCTCTGCCTCTTATATAGGGAGGTATGCCTGTGGACACCTCTGGCAGGAATACCCAGGTTCCTACCAGTCCTGTTCTCCAGCATATAGGGACTGGTACCACCCGGATGTGAGGTGCTGGTCGCCGTACCGCAGGTCAAGGTCTCCATCCCGTAGCGGGTACCGCTCACAACACCGGCGTTCACCCTCTCACTTGCCCTCCAGGTCTCCTTATTCTGAGAGGTCATGAGAAGGTTCACCGCGTTACCGGGCTGTGTTGCCGCCGCCCAGAGTCACTGCGATGGTGTCTCGCCCAGTTTTGGAGGCCCTACCAACACAACCAACGGCCCCGGCTTTGACCTCCACCCAGGCCGTCCAACAACCAGTGCCTACGGTGCTGCTGATCTTCTCTGCCACAGTCGTCCAGCCACCGGCCGCTCTACTGGTACTAATCGCTGTACCTACAACGGTAACCGTGCCTACAGTCACCTTGTCGATACCGGTGCAACAACAGTTGGCAGAGAGGTCTCCATCTCGTTCCTCTCAATAGTACGAGACAGAGTCTGAGTCGGAGGAATCGATGCCGGGTTCCCATGAATCTCTGCCCTTGGCTTTCGGGGACCCCACACCGGATTTGGCACCGGAGGATATAAAACAGTTCTCAGACATCCTCCTCCGGATGGCGACTGAGCTTAGACTGGAAGTGTCGGACCCGGCTCCATCTGTCCAGGATCCGGTGTTCTCATACGTTGACACCCGCCCGCCATCCACAGCACCGCTGCCATTTTTACCAGCATTGCAGCAGATCATGAAACACCCCTGGGCCCAGCCAGCGTCAACACAGCCCATTCCGCATCACTTGGAACACCTGTATTGAACGCAGTGGAAGGATGTCAAGTATCTATTCAACCACCCGGTGCCGAATTCCATAGTCATGGAGTCCTCGCAGACTAAGGGTGGTAGGAGACCTCACACCACCCCGCTGGACCGAGAGGGACGCCGTTTGGACACCTTTGGCAGGCAGTTCTATTCCGCCTCGTCACTCATTGCCAGCAAGCCTGCCTCGCCACCTACCAGTGGAACCTCCTTGACAGGTTCTATCCTCTCCTGGCACACCTCCCTGAAGATCACCGGGCGAGTGCCATGCAATTCTTCAGTGAATCAGTGGCACTCACCAACCAACAGATTTTGTCCTGTAGGCACTCAATGGAGGTGGCGGCCCGAGTAATGGTAGGCTCTGTGGCTCTCCGCCACTTTGCTTGGCTCAGGTTGGCAGGTTTGCAGGAGGACAGCCGCAAGCGAATTGAGGATCTTCCATTTGATGGCCAGGGACTGTTCCACGCCACTACTGATGAGGCTATGGACCACCTTGTCAAGGCCAGCTTAACAGCGAAGAAGATGGGGATCCACCAGCCGACCCAACCTCGTCATAGCTTTGGCTCCCGCCCATCATGGCGCCGATCCTCGTCATCCACGTACCGGACACGCTCGCTGCACTTGGCGCCCTCGTGGCCATCGACCTTGTCTTCAGCATGGAGACTCCTTCGAGGCCGTGGGTCTGGGACGAAGTCCCGGTTTTGACCGCCTTCATGGGTCGCCACCACAGCCATTCTTCAGCCTGCCTACCGTCTTCGAAGATCAACCAAGCCTAGCCTGATATCTTGCCAAATGGCGCCACATCACAACGGACTCTTGGGTTCTCTCCATCGTCCATCTTGGTTACACCATAGAGTTTCAAGATATTCCACCACGAGGCGTCTACTATTCCACCTCGGCCAGCTCTGCTCTGCTAGAAGAAATCCAGTCCCTACTTCACAAGGGGGCCATTGAAGAACTACCGTCCTCAGCCAGTACCACCGGCTTCTTCTACCGGTACTTCATGGTACTGAGATCAGACGGTACCGTGCGCCCAATCCTGGACCTCAGAGGGGTGAACTCTTACATCCGCCCCAAGAGGTTCAAGATGGTCTTCGATCCTACCATTCCTTCAACGATGGGACTGGTTCACCTCTATCGATCTTCGAAACGCCCATTTCCACATCGCCATTCTCCCGCAGCACAGACGGTATCTACGGTTGGCCGTCGACGGTACCTGTTACCGATACAGGGTGCTACCATTCTGCCTCTCTACCGCTCCCAGAGTCTTTACCAAATGCATGGCCCTGGTGGTATCGTACCTGTGGACGAAGGGCATTATGATCTACCCTTACTTGGATGACTGGCTGTTAGTGGCATCCCGCAGGCAAAAGCACCCCTCACTTTTTCACTGACTCGTTTTTCCATATTCACTTTCAGCAATTGTAAATGACAGACATGTTCCATTGTAGCAATGGGGTATCTGCTCTTTTGTCAGTTTTTGTTTCCTTCTTGCCTATGGAGGCTTCTTGGGATCACTTGCACATGTGCATGTGCACTTTTTGCAAAGCAAGCTGGGATGGGGAAAAAAGCACCAAGCTGACTGAGAGACTTTGCAAGCAATGTGTGCATGCATGGTTGGTTCCAAGCAAGCATCCATAGGCAAGAAGATGGGGGCCATTTCTGCACTATACAGTTATAGTACTATTATTCCACTTTCAACATCCTATGGAATTCTGGGGTTTGTAGCTTAGTGAGGCCAAAATGCCCTCTGGCTAAGAATTTTAAATGCCCCTCCCTAAACTGCAAACTCTAGGATTCCACAGGATGTTGAAAGTGGAATAATAGCACTATAACAGTGCAGTGGAAAAACATCCTGGGTTCTGCTTTTCAACCATTTCTGCTTTCCCTAAGTCATCAGATAAGTGAGGGATGACCATACTCTGAATTTTGATGAGAAGTGTCAAACATTTTTAAAAATATGATTAAAATGGATTCAGGATTGCTGAAATTGGCAAAAAGAAAAAGAAAAAAAAGAAACGAAATAGGGATTTCCATAAAGTGCACCACAAAATAACCTATGCTTGGAAAATGTATGCGATGTGTTAATTTTACCAAGAAAAACATGGCTAAGCCAACTGAAATCATTACTTTTATTTGGCATTTAGGCAGAACATACTTCCTGACTGTTGACCCTCTGCATCACAAATTTCAACTCCATTCATGTTTTTAGCATTACATGTTATATGTAGAACTCTCATCCAGAGCTACATTTCAAATGAGCTTTGTTTCCTGTCAGCTTTATTCACTGTTCAGCTTTTGCAAATATACATAGAAATTGAGAATACAGTGGCATGGATGATTCTGATTTTAAAATATACACTTGAGGAACTTACCTAGTTATTTCATAGCTGTCCTTCCAAGTCTTGTAGTTGTTGTGTGCCTTCAAGTCATTTCCAACTGATGGTGACCCTGAGGCAAATCTGTCATGAGGTTTTCATGGCAAGATTTGTTCAGAGGGAGTTTGCCTTTGCACCCTCTGAGGCTGAGAGAATGTGACTTGCCCAAGATCACCAGTGGGTATCCATGGCTGAGCAGGGACTCAAACCTTTGCCTTGAGAGTCATAGGCCATTTCCACACTAGACTGTTATAGTGCTATTATTCCACTTTCAATATCCTATGGAATCCTGGGGTCTGCAGTTTATTGAGGCCAAGAGCTCTCTGGATGAGAATTCTAAATGCCTTTCCCTAAATTGCAAACTTCAGGATTCCATAGGATGTGAAAAGCGGAATAATAGCACTATAACAATCTAGTGTGGAAATAGCCATAGTGCAATGATCAAATCACGACACCACACTGGCTATTAGTCTTCTGATTTCTTGACTACAGTCTCAATTTTTATTAAAAGATCTAAAACGAATATCTAGAAAATCTTTTAAATATTTAGATATCTTCATTACTCAGTTTAAATTTATGTAAATCATCCATGGTAATTATTTTTATTTTCTTAATATTCAGGAATAGGCCTGCTTTTGTACATCCTTCCTTACCTTCCATCAATAGTGGTCTCAAGTGTTTCTTTCCCCCAATTTTCAAGCCTTCTTCCTCTGAGGCTAATCCTGCTTTATATACAACATGTTCTGTATATAAATTAAACAGACTGCGTGACTAAATGCAGCCTTGCCAAACCCGCTTGTCAATGGGAAACAATCTGTTTCTCTATAATGTGCCCTGACAGTGGTCTCTTGTCCAGAGTACAGGTTCCACATCAGGGCAGTCAGATGTTGTGGTACACCCATTTATTGTAGAGCCAACCACCATTCCAGGAGTTATAACCTGACTTTCACAAAGATGTTAGTATTTTTAATCTACTCATGGTCTTAGCAGCAAGAGAATTCTTCTCTCTGGGCCAGCTGACATGCTTAAAATTGTTTGCTTGCATGAATGTCTAAGAAGCTTAAAAAGAATGTTGATTAAAATTTAACATCAGAATCCGAAGTAAAGTAACTCAGTGAGCTGGTTTCTGAAATCTTAGCATACAAGAAGGTCTGCAGTTTGATTGCAAATGGGATTGGGAAAGAACAGCTTAACTTTAAATGGAACCTACTGACCATGTGAACAACTCTGTTGATGCCAGGCTTATGATGGCTCTAGTCCAGTGATCAAGCCCAGGAATCAGCAAGAATCTAGATGCTATATGGACTAATAATCTACATGGCTTATGAAAAGTAGGTGAGGGAACTCATTTTCTTTTTTGGGCAACTATTTTGTAAAGAAAGACAACTTGCTCAAGTAAATTGACCAGGTGGTCAATAATTTTTTTTTAATGGCATGACATGTTACTGTCCTGGAAGATTAGAAGGATCTGAATTACCTATGTAAAATATTCTGCCTGTACCAAAAAGCTGTAACCTTGTCACTTTTCACTGTTTAAGCAGGCATGTGTAACAGAATGACACACATATACACACAATTATTCTGTGATACTTTACAATTGTAACCAGAGAAGGCAAAAATATGTCTTGTTGTCCTATGTGTTTTGTATAAAGAATATGAAGTGCTTTAGCAAACTTAAAGGTTAGCTTTTCTGGGTAATAATAATGTAAGATAAAAGCTAGGATTTCCTTGTCTTATCAGGTAAAAGATACTTTAACCTGACATAAAGTGGTTTCTGTATTAACTGAGAGAATAAGAGAGAAAAAATGTCAGTTTGATGTAACAACCACTGTTGGATCAGCTATTGTTGAAGCAGAGCAAGAATAGACTTGCTTTAGGTTACTGTCTCATATACAAGGTAACCTTTCAGTTTTGGAAGAGTCTTTGAGATCATATTCCAGCAGTAAGCGGGGCCAAGGACAAAGTGGGCAGGACTAGATGTCATTCTTAACTGATTTGCATGTTTTTCCGGGAGCATACAAAACAGGGTCTAATTCTATACATGCCTACTCAGGACTAAATTCCAGTGTAGCAGTTTTCTTTCCTCCCAAAACACAGCTCAGTTCCATGTAACAGTTGTCCTGCCAGGAAAAGCTCAAGACTGTGCAACAATTTTCTGACCTGCAAACCATAGTTCTGCAATGCGCAGGTTATTTTAAAGTCTTTTAAATATCCTCTTATCTCTGATTGGAGATTACAGCAGAAGAAGATTATAGGGATGAGGGGAGCAGCAGCATCCACAGACCAGAGGTTCTCATCCCTGCTATAGACTCTTACATGGAAGAAAGTGGCCTTATCTCTGATTAGACATGTAAAGGATTGCATTGTTAATAATGATTATTTTTTGTGGACTGAAAATGTTAGGATCCCTCAATGATTAAAATTGTATTCATCAGATTGCTTATGAATACAAAAACATTATAAGTATTTAGCTATATCAGATCTAAGTCCACCTTAATCATTCTTTGTTCTCTCCTTTCCAATCTAGCAAACAGTGGCAGTCCTTTCAGACTACAGTCTGCCCTCTGCATTCATGGGTTTCTCTTTCGCGGATTTGATTATTTGTGAGTTTGCAGGTGGTGCTTGACTAGCTCATCCTCCTTGCTCCCACTGCTCTTTCTCCTGTCCTGCCAACAACAACAGCCCATCAAGTCCTTTCATTCTTGCCTGAGCCCTATTTTAAACCCCTTCCCAGCCCATCCAACTCCTCCCCCATTCCTCTTCCCTCTAATCTTTCTCTTGATCTCCTAGAGGTTTGAGAGGAAGAGGAGTGGTGGGAAGGAATTCATGGTCTTAGAGGAATTTAAAATCTGACTGAGGCTTGGTGGTGGCAAGGTGGGAAGGGGAGTGAGAGGCTGGTGCTTTTGTTAGGACAAGAGACAGGCGAGAAGGAGGGGGAGCAGAAAGAGTGTGGTGAGGTTCTGGATCTGCTGGGAGAGGCTGAGGCATCATGTGGCAAAGTGGGAAATGGAGTGGGTGGAAAGGAGTCTGTAGTATTCATTTTGAGGGGATGTCTTATGATATTCATGGTTTTTCCACTTTTGTGAGGGTCCTGTGCCGCTAACCCCTGCAAATGTGGAGCGTCCACAGTTATAACATTATGATTCCACTTTAACTGCTGTGTTTCCATCCTGTGGAATCCTGGGATTTGCAGTGTAGAGAAGGGCATTTAGGATTCTCAACCAGAGAGCTCTGGTGCCTCACTCAGCTATGAACTCCAGTATTTCAATATTGACATGGCAGTTAAAATGGAACCATAATGTTATAATTGTGTAGCATGAAAGGGCTCTGAACGACTTGCCAGAAACTGAAGAGTGTCTACCACTCTAGTTTTTGCCAATTTTTTGCTTCTAATAAACTCTGTAAAAGAAAATTAGTGGAAAGCTATTTTTCTCAGCTGTATAATGATATCTGATTTCCTAAGAGAATGTAGTTCTTGAAAGTGGCATGGGCAGAAATTCTTTAAGTGAACTGACATCTTACCTTCAGTACCCAATTAGGAATGACATCATGATAATCTATGCAACCTGAAGTAGTGCTTCCCTGGTGGTTTGCTTTCAGCCTCTCAAGGACTGCAGCCATACATGCATATACCCAGTTGTGTCATCCAAATATTACATAAATAATTGATGATATCCTGAACAAAAACATTTGCTCTCTATATAACCCCAGTTCCACAGTTTGAACATGTATATTATTTTAGTGTGGTTTATAGTCATGGGGTTCTGTCCACATTTTGTCTTATTTTAGAGAAAACAGAAAACATTAATTTTTAAGAATCCTCTATTACAGTAATTGAAATATAATTCAGTGATCAAAAACCTTCTTGGTTTAGAATTAAGGCTGTTTCTTGTTGATTCATGCACCACAAATTTCCAGAATTGGAAGCTAAGCCTGAGGCCCCATAATCAGGAATGTGTCACAAATTGTAGTTGCCTATAACTTAACACCTGATGCACATTTGGCCTTTAAAACTCCAGTCCTGAAAGGGAGGATAGAGAGCCTGAGACTAGCAAAGATGTCCCATATTCAGAGATTGTTCAACGTACTTTGCTTCCTCCAGCAAAGCATTGATTAGCTAATTCTTGTTGCAGTCAAAGTGCATAATACCCCCAGCCAGCCAAGTTATTTTGTCCAAGGTGACAGAAAATGTGTTCATCACCTTTTCCTGTTATTAGAAATAAAAATATAGTACGAATGAATTGAATAGCTATCACTTAGTTGCTTTTTTATGACACCCATATCTGCTGTCTGACATGACTGCCTCACTGTGCCTAATGTTAGAGCTACCCTGCCTGTATCGTCCTGATAACACATCGCTTGATGGAGAGACTGAGCCTTACTGTGAATAGTTGTTTACAGCTTTACCAAACCAGTGGGGGTCACCCTTCTTCAACAAGCTTTAAGTACTTCAGTACTTTTCACTAATGTGTGTGTGTTTGGGGGGGGGATGATATACTGTTCCAAACACTGGAATAAAAAAACTATATCTGTGACCCCTTGCATTGGTTTGAAATTCCACACATTCTGTACACCACATCAAGTAGGTTGTGAATATAAAGTTTCATGGTATTAGCATAACAGATATCATTTTTGTAAGTAATAGAACCCTGAGGCAGAATATTGGCAGAATATGCAGAGGAGGGGAACTCACTGTAACAAAACAGATGTTGGTCAGTAACAGTGATGTTGCCAGGGATGCTGTGGGAGTGTCTATTCATGATTGCTATGCTGTCTCTTTTGTTTCTGCCAGCATTATTTTGTTTAGTACTTTGAAGTTGTTTACAGTTCTGGAGATGTTGCAATGGCATTAGCCTTGCTATAGCAGGATCACAAGAATTCCAAGCATTGCAACTATTTTATCTCACTCGTGCTGGTAACCTTGTTAAGTCAGGCTACAATTGCTTTCGTCTGTTGCATACAAGAACCTGAGGCTAAAATACAATGACCTGTGAAAGATCACCTAGCAAATTTATGGCTGAGGTGAGATCTGATCAAGGGGCTCCCTAGTTCACAGCTCATGCCTTTAAACTGCAGAGAGCAGTTGGAGAGGCTGTGTGCACTTTTATCTGCTTTTTATAAGTACCTCTTAGGGTGAGTTTGCAAAAAAAAAAAAGTCATGGGTGATGGATAGGGCTGACCTGCTGCTGGGCAGAGTGAGGCTCAGCTGGCAGGGGATGGTGACAATCCTCCTGAGTCCTCTAGCCATTTCATTCTGTTGAAAAACACAAATGTATGTGTCACGTGGCTTCTCCTACACTCCCTTAAACTAGCTGCTGCCCTCAAGTGCAATGGAGGACTCTAATCTACCAGAGACCCATGGTCTGAGTATACCTAGTGGGGAAGGTTTATTGCAGGATAAAGAGGCCTCGGAGTGTAGTGGAGGCTCCTTCCTTGGAGGTTTTTAAGCAGAGGCTTGATGGCCATCTGTCGGGATTGATTTGAGGGTGTTCCTGCATGGCAGGGGGTTGGGCTGGATGGCCTGTGTGGTCTCTTCCAACTCTGAATTTCTATGATTCTATGATTCACTTGCACTATGGGCCACCAGCACTCTTTTCCCATTGTCATTGTTGAGGTAAGATTCAACGGCCCATCAGGTTGCTTTCTGTACTTGGAATGGAGGAGGAATGTCATCTTGTCCTTTGCCTCAGGCAGCAAAATATTTTGGGCATGTCCTGGTAGGTGGTGCTCCTTTCTCCATTTGTACTGTAAATGAGAGAATCATGACTTTTGGATCTTACACATGCAAGAGTAATTTAGGTTGAAGAGATCATACAGTAGATGATCACTGTTCTGGATATTTCTACACCATACTCATGCTTTCTATGCTGTATTCCCTCTCTGTAAATTGTTATGAGTAGGTGTTTAAGAAAAGCACCTGAGGCATACAGTCAGCCCTCCACATCTGTAGGTTTCACTTTTGCGGATTTGATTTTTCATGGATTGTCTGCTGTTGCCTCTGCAGCTTCCCTATGCCATTGTTAATTGGGACCACAAGCCTTGTGAGATTGAGAAATTGCGAACAAAGCTTGTAAGTCCCTATTAAAAATGATGTGGGGCAGCCATGGATGTGGCAGTAAGCCCCACCACCCACCCACTTCTGACTTGTGAAGGAACCATGATGCCCCAAAGGAATCCACAGTGGGCTGAATATGGTGATCATACTTTTTTTGTGTTAAGTATAGTTTGGGAGGACCTAGAGTTATTCATGGTTTTTCCACTTTCACAGGGGCCCTGTGCCTCTAACCCTAGCAAATGTGGAGGGATGACTGTATTCACAATTGTGGCACATTGATCTTACTTTAACTGTCATGGCTCTGCACTGTGGAATCCTGGGATTTGTAGTTTAGTGAAATTCTTATAATTCTGTGCTAGAGAGCTCTAGTTCCTGTCTATAGAGGATTCTAAGGATTTTGCCAAACTACAAATCCAGGATTGCATACCATGAAGCCACAATAGTTTAAATAGGATGAAAGTTCAGATGTATCACTGGTTTTACAAAGCAGAGTAAAGGCATTAAAATACAATGAGAAACACATTCTTTATTAGTATGGACCACTGAGGATTAACTGCCAGTTTTAGGTTTGGAACTTGGCAAATTTTTCAGTCCAAATCAATTTCCCAGCTGGGTTTCAGTTAGCAAAGACAGATTTACCACATAGCAAAACTCTTTCCTGAAAATTAAATTCTATGGCTATCCCCATGATGAATAGCAATGTATACTTTTGAAGGCTAGGAATTACCAATGGAGCTATTTGTTCCTGTGTGTGATGCAGTTACAATGATTTTTTTTGGAAAAACAGAAATATTAAGAATGTATGCACAGTTATATGAGCCAGCATGGTGCAGTGATCTGAGCACTGGACTACAAGTCTGGAGGGTAGGTTCAAGTCTGAATCTCTGTTCAGCCATGGAAACCCACTGAGTGACCTTGAGCAAGTCACACTCTCTCAGCCTCAGATGAAGACAAAGGTGAACCCCCTCTAAACCAATCTTGCCAAGAAAAAAAACCTTTATAGGTTTTCCTTAGGGCTGTCATGAGTCAGAAATGAGTTGAAGTCACACAACAGCAACATGCACAATTACAGCAAGAAGTGCCTATTTTATTTTTTATTTTTTTTGTTATTTTTATTAAAATACTGTCTATTTACACATATATATTTTTCTTGTCATATTCCTTTTTCAGATTGTATAAAAACAAAAAGCTTATTATACTTGTACTATTTACAATACTTATCTTATATAATACTTGTAATATTTATAATGCTTATAATACAATCATCCCTTTTTCATTTATAACATGATATGCTCTTTCTAGGAAAGAAGTGTCTATTTTAAACATCTGTGCAAAATCACTCTTTCCTGACCACCTCAGCCTTAAGGATCTGGATATACTGAACCAGAAGCTCAAAGGAAAAGTAAAGGCACCAGTGACTGATATTGCTCTCCTGATGTGATGGACTACAACACCCATAATCCACCATTAGTATAGCATGGCTGACTAGGGATTATAGTAGTTTCTGTGTTGTATTCCCCTTCTGTGATGGTTCTGAGTCGATATTTAAGAACACACTGGAAGTGATCGAGGTTGGAGAAAGCTGCAGCAATTTCTGAAATTCTCGCAGCCAAAGAAAATACACTAAAGCCAGGGCTGTCCCCAATACAGCCATCTCTACTTCTCTGAAGTGGCAATTATTGCTATACTACAATACTTGTGCAGATGCTCAGTGTAATGGAATATTTCACCACATTATTTAAAGTACTAAAGTCACTAAAGAACAAGTCCAGAGCACCCATGAAGAAAGGGACAATTCCTCCCTTTAAGAGTAGTTACATTAAGAGAAGAATGAAGGGAACTTGGTGGGGAAGAATATGCACATTTCATGCTGTTCTAGAGGCCATTTGCCCAAGTGATGCTGATATTATTATTTTTTTCCAGATTGATGATTCAGATGTTAGGCTTACATGAGTTACAATTTTAAAACTCACTGAGCTAAAACAACCTTCAACCTGAAGAAGCAATTCGTCCCACACTTCCGGAATAAGTCTATGAGTCCTCAACAAGAGAGCAGTGAGCTTCAAGACAGAACTCTTGCTTTTCTAATCCTTCCCATGGGGGTAGTTAACTAATCATGGGGATAGTTAACTGCAGCTAAGCAAAGGTCATAACCAGAACTTTGAATTCAGCTGCTGCCGCTGCCACCCCCACACCTGGCCAGGAAGGACCCCAGCAGGAGTGAGGGGCAGCAGCAGTGGGCCAGGCCTGGGCGGGGGGAGGTTTGTTTTTTGTGCCCCCCTGGCATTGGTGTCCAGGGCATATGCCCCAGTTGCTCCACCCTAGAAACACCTCTGATTAGTTCACCCACATCCAGTCCATTACTGACAGCATACACTAGTACAGAAACAGCTTCCTTGGAATTGTGGGAAAGAGATATAGAGCTGGGTATCATCTGTACACTAGAGACCCTGAATTCCAAAACTCTGTATGACTCCTTCCAGCATTTCATGCAGATATTAAACAGCATGGAGAACCACATGCAGCTCTGAGAGACCCCCACTCTCCAATGGCCAAGGGGTCAAACAGGCATAGTCCAGTATTACCTTCTAATTCTGCCCCTCCAAGAAGGACTGGATGTGGAAGTGTAAAACAGTGCCCCCAAGTCCCATCCCAGGCAGGTGGCTCAAAAGGATACCATGGTTGATGGTATCGAAAGCCACTGAAAGCGAGTGGAAATAACAGGGTGGTAGTTCCCCTGTCTAATTCTCTGCACTGGTCATCCATCAGGGCAACCAAGGACATTTCTGTCCCATAGCCAGGTCTGAAGCTAGACTGAAATGGATGCAGATAATCTATTTCATCTAGGAATCCCTGGAACTGGGAGACCACATGTCCTAGAAACTTGCTCAAGAATGGGATATTGGAGACTGGCTGATCATTGTCCAGTATGGTGGAAACTTGCCTTGCTGAAATGAGGCATTCGCCACTCTGCTTACCCACTCAGCCAGTCCCTCTCTAGCTGCTTTTAAGAGCCAGGAAGGACATGGATCCAGTATATATGTGGTGGCTCTCATGTTTCCAAGGATCCTCTCCACATCCTAAGGTTACATAGACTGAAATGTATCCAATGACAAGGAACAAGCAGGACCCAGGTTTGCATGCACCGGACCTATACCAACTACAGCATCGAAGTCAGTGGATCCAAATGATCTCATCTGCAAGGGGTGCAAATTCTTCACAGTGGGCCAGGAAGTGGTCTGCATGTTGCTCTTGTGGAGTAGAACATAGAAGGCCCCTGACCACCTGAGAGAGCTTTGCTAGGTGACACTGTTCAGATGCAATGATGGCAGAAAAGAAAGATTTCTCCACTGCCCTCATCACCATGGCATAGGCTTTCCAATGAGCTCTAGCCTGTGTTTGGTTGGACTCACTCTGAATCTTCCATCATCCTCACTCTAGTCTCTGTCCCACTTGTTTTATCACTACCAGCCCCCTAGTAAACCAAGAGGCTCACTTGGCTCCACTCCATGAGATTGGAAGTCATTTCTCCATTCCAGAGCTCAACTAGGTTTTGATATGATCCCTGATGAAGAGTGTGTGTGTGTGCGTGTGAAGAAACAAGTGAGAAAATGAATTCTGATTACATCAGTCCTCTGCTTTCAAAGGCAGAGACCTTCTGAATCAATACTGAAACATTTCCTTGCTGTTCTTCAGTCCTTTGTGGGATTACATTTATTTCAGGCTGTGAGCAGCAACATCTGGTTACCTCTGTGTTTTGTTTATTGGACATTCTAATCAGTTAATTAAGTATTTCCTTTACCTTTTAATTACTATCTGCTGAGCTATTTACACTTATGCGCATCATTTAAAGAAAAACGATCAGTGGCTGTGAGGTTGTTCAGGTTAATGCTCATAGGTCATGAGCTGGTCAACTAGCGGGGTGGATAAGCCAATCTATTGCACATATAGAAAATAAAAGTTTGAAATCTGTCTACTTACATTGCTAAAGATGGGGAAACTGTGAGACACCCTCTGAAGGCTAAAGTAGCCATTTTCCAAAATGGCCATCAAATGCAATTTCATGTTCCTGAAAATGGGCAGAACAAGATTGGGTTGTTCAAGTTGTCCCTATCAGATGATGCCTTCAATTTTTAAAAATAAAAATGATAAGCATCTTGTCATAACTAATGGTGAAATTGGACATTGGAGGATCTGCACAGTTCACTCAGGAAGAAGTGGACAGATACATGATTCTGTATAGACTACGTAACATGAGCACTACAATAAACTCTGATACTCATGTTGTAGTACAGTTTGTATCTTTTGCAAAGAGATTGCAGCTAGGGAATGAGTTATGGCTGTCATTCTCATGTATAATTGACTATGCCCCACAGCTAAGACAAAACAAGATAAAAACTGTTTGCAAAGAAGAGTAATATGTAGTTAATGCCACAAACTAGGGAAGTTTTAGAGGAATTTGTTAAGAGGGCCATTTTGTTACTTCCGGTATGGCACTGTAGGTGAGGACCCCCAGATATCATTTTGATATCAACCAATTCGGCCTTAGCTGGACTGCTTTCAGTCACCCCACTCCACGTGTTTGCGAGGTTCTCCGGACAAGCATGGACAGAGTGCGGCCGCTAATGGTTTTCACATTCCAGACTCTATTGAGGCCAGCAACTCCAACCTCGCTCGTAGCTTCAGGGAACTTCCAGCCGCAAACTCCACAATAGCCGCACGGCTCTCAGCTAAGCCACTTTTTAAGTTGGGCCATCAATGTCCCGGCCATGCTATTGTCATCAAGAGCCAATCTGATCATGTTAAACTTGACCTTTCCAAATCCTTTGTCTAGCACCAAAACTCCTTTTGTTCTCACCTGGCTTGCCATAGCCGGTAGGCACAAACTCCCCTATAAAAACCCCACATTTCCAAAAACGGTCTTCGGACTACTTTGGACTTCCATCTTGCCTTGCTGCCAGTCATCTAAGGGAACTCCCCTCAGCTCCCCACACTGAGCTTTCTTCCCCCGGAACCCTACTTCTCTCCAGGACTACAAGATCAGGTGTCGTATTGCCTTCCCAAATAAATCTCCGTTTCTACTTCCAAGTTAGTTAGTTTATGTCTTGTCTTTCGTGTTTTTGTCTTTAATAAAGAACTGTTTGTTATTGGAAAAACCTTGTCTAGCTGCTCTCTGACCCGCTGCTGTATACATTGGGTTAAAGATCTTGTTAAAGTTACCCTGCCTCTCGCTTAGCCAAGAGAGTGCTCCAGCTAATTTTCCCCATCTTGTATTTTAATTGGCAATCAGGGCACCCCTCCCAGGACCCTCCAAACACACAGGGTAACAATTTGTTAAGAGGGATCCCATGGTAGGTATTTCTGCTGATATTTGAGCCCACATAAAATATTTCTTCACTCTCCCTCAGACTAAATATGAACTTTGTTGTTGTGTGCCTTCAAGTCATTTCTGACTTACAGTGATGCTAAGGAAAACCTATCATGGATTTTTCCAACACTCAAATCATTACACCACACTGGCTCCCTTAGATATGAACTACAAAATAATTGTAATGTAAGAGCTTATAGCATGCCAATATGTTAAATTTGTTATGATCTGTAAAATTATTCTAAAAATGTGTGTGTGTGCACGCACACATGTATAACTATGTAATATTTAAAATTTAGTTTAAAAATGGCTGGAATTCACAATCACTTTGCAAATGTGTAACCTCTGATTTTGTACCAGGAAGATTAAACACTTTGTATTTTCAACGTGGTACGATAGGTTCGTCTTAGGGTCACCATAAGTTGGAAACAACTTGAAGGCACACAACAGCATAAGTACATGAGATTGAGCCAGTGTGGTGAAGTGGTTTTAAGTGATGAGCTAGGATTTGGGGAGACCAGAATTCACATCCCTATTCAGCCATGGAAATCTACTGGGTGACCTTGGGCAAGTCACACTCTCTTAGCCTAAGAGGAAAGCAACAGCAAACCTTCTCTGAACAAATCTTAACCAACAAAGTTCTGTGATAGCTTCACCTTAGGGTGAGTTAACTTAACTACAATTCATTTCACAGCAGCTTTCTTGATTGTCTGACTGGAGATACAGCTGTGCTGATAGCCACTGTGAAATAAACAAAGGCTACTCATATTTTCTAGAGGCCCTAATTTATTTCTTTTTCATCTCTTATCCTTTCTACCATGTTCAAACTGCAATGTCAAGTAGCAGGTGTACTTAGGGCTTATTTGTTTACCCTTGAAGCTGGAGAACTTAGAAAACAAAATGCAAATTGTATTACTTTAAATGGATTGCATTTCATTTCCAGATATTTGCCTAGACCAGGTAGACAAAGTGAGCAAAGAATGTTGCCTTTAAGACTGTCTCCCATCCTTAAAATGTAATGGATAGACACTTTTTTTTTTTTTTTTTAAGAGCAAGCAAGATTGCTTCCCCTCGCCCCTCCAATATTGTTATCGTATTTGACATTTTTGGTTTTCTGAAGGGTCTCAGCTCTTTAAAATTTTAATCTTGTGTCACAGTTGATCCCAAGTTGAACTCTGGTCAACAGTGAGATGTGGTAGCAAAAATACTAATGGAATCTTAGGCTGCAGTACCAGAAATACAGTGTCCAGACTAAAGAAACGAAGGATGCTACTCTGTTCTGTTGTGATCAGACCTCATTTGTAGTATGTTGTCCAGTTCTGAGCACCACAGTTCAAGAAATATATTGACCAGTATCTAGAAGCGGACAACAAAGATGGTAAAGGATCTGGAAATTAAGCTCCTTGTGGAATAATTGAGAGAACTAAGAATATTTAGCCTGGAAAGAGAATGTTGAGAGGTGACTCTTCAGATTTTGGAGGGACAGCACATAGAAGATATTTTCTGCAGCTCCAGAGAGTAAGACTTGAAAAATAGATTCAAATTACAAAAAAGAAGATTCACACTAAATATACGGAATGAGTTATTGGCAATAAATGATTCTTAGCAGCAGAACTGAGTCTCGGGATGTGACGGGTTCTACTCTGCTGAAAGTTTTAAACAGAGATTGGAGGGACATCTGTCAGGAATGCTTTAGTTGTAGATTCTTGCCTTGGCAGGAGTTTATAATAAACCGCCCTTCAGAAGCCTTCCAGGTCTACAGTTCTATGATTAAATGATTGTATTGTTCTAAGTATTGTAAAACTGGCTGTTGTTAATACAGCGTGCTTTTATATTTGGTAAAACTGGAATGGTATGTTCTTCTTTTCATTTTTCATACCAATGTTTATTCTTGTTCTATTCTTCTTTCTTATATTGCTTGGTCAAACAAAATTCAATAAATATAAAAAAAATACAGCATGCTTTGAGAGATTGATGCTTTTCAAGTGTGCTGAGAGTTAACACCAAATGCTGATATTTATTCCTGACTATGGGTTGATTAGCTCATTGACCAACTTTGGGCAATCATATGCCAACTACATCAAACCATGGTTACATATTCCCATTTGTTCAGAAGCTGATAATCATAGTTTCCCATTTTGAATGAAACAGGAACTGGTGGTTCGTTAATGGCTCCCTGGTTTTCTCATTTGTATCCTGAAATGTGAAGTGAAGGAGGTCTACAGATGAGCAAAGGGTTTGTTCATAATTCAGCTTAGTAAGACAAGAACCGGGGATCCTCTTATTGTGCTGCTATTTAAGCATAGCCACAGTACAAATCTAGGATATGCTAAAGGACAGATTGGGTTTGCACAGGCCAAAAGATAATTGGGTCAAATTAAATGTTAGATCAAGTCAGCCTGAAACTTGTACATTGTAAGCATGAAAGAGCTCTTTAACTTTTTCATCTGTGTTTACTTATCATATTCAGCTACTGTCAGAGAGAAGGGTATAAAGATGACAAAGCCATAGAAAGAACCTAATGTAGCCAGACCAAATTGTTTCACTGAGATTGGTGGGTTAAGAACATGTTCCACAGAAACAACCAGGATTTAAATTCAGAATTTTGAAAGTTCCTATTTAAAAGTAAGTAATCCATTCCATTACTCTTTACAGAGGATAAACGACTGTTCTTGTTACTCAGTATGATGACTGAAACTGTTACCTCATGATGTTGATGGTTCCACTACTCATTCGTTTCCTTTTTTGAAGGAAAAAATATCTTGGAATTGGTAAGAGGACAGCATAAAAACTGAAAAGAATCTTGTCAAAATGGTTCATAAAATGTGTCTAAAACTTCTCCTAGTTTTTGAAAATAACTAGCACCTATGACTCCAGGAGGCCAGGGTTTAAATCCCCACTGGGTCATGGAAACCTGCTAGGTGATGTTAGGCAAACCAACTTTCTCAGCCTGAGAAAGGAAGGCAATGGCAACCCACTTTCCCTTGAACAAGTCTTGCCAAGAAAACTCTGTGATCATCTCAAGTCAGTAATGGCTTGAAACCACACAGTAACTGGTGACTTGTGTTGCTTGACTTGCTCATGTTTTAGAGATATTTTTGCAAACTCTATATGCTGCCCCAAACTGTGACATCCTCCCCTCATCTTTTGTGTGTTCCCATTTTCACTTCACAGTGAAACCCAAGCGCAGGCAGTGGAGGCAAGATTCTTGAAGAGGTGAGTACCACTACATGTGTCCTATAACCTTTCCTTTTCTGACTAATTAAACAGCTAAGAGGAGGACTGGCTGAGTGGGCAAGGAAAATGATTAATTCCTCTTTACAACAAGTTGTGTGAAACATGCCTGAGAGAGGCTGGGGTAAGGCCTCTTCTGAAAAACAAAATACCTTCCCTAGATCCTACCATACTGGATAACAACAGGCCAGTCTCCAATATTCCCTTCTTGGGCAAGGTACTAGAGCATGTGGTGGCTTCCCAACTCTAGGGGTTCCTGGATCATGCAGATTATCTAGATCCATTTCAGTCTGGTTTTAGGCTGGGTTATGGGACAGAGAGAGCTTTGGTTGCCTTCGTGCATGACCTACACAGAGACATGGACAGGATAGTGTCACTATTGGTTCTGCTGGATCTCTTGGGGACTTTTAATACCATTGACTATGGTATCCTTCTGAGTTGCCTTTCTGAGGTGGGGCTTGGAGGCACTGTTTTACAGTGGTGCTGTTCTTTCCTGGAGGGGCGCCTTCAGAAGGTGGTGATGGGGGATTCCCGCTCAACTTCTTGGAAATTGTCCCATGGAATCCCTCTAGAATTCAGTCTTATTCCCTATGCTATTTAACTAACATCTACCTGAAACCACTGGGAGAGGTTGTCTGCAATTTGCTGGTTTGTCATTTGGGGGTACCCCAGGAATTCAGCTCTGAGCTGGAGGCCCAGGTTTCAGCAGTAACCACCAGTTACAATCAGTGCACCAATTATGCCCATTCCTGGAGAAGTTAGATCCAGCCAAATGATATATGCCTTGTTTGCATCCTGTTTGAATTACTGTAACACACTCTATGTGGGGCTGCTTTTGAAAAGCTGAAACTTCTGTTGGCCCACAGAGCTGCAGCCAGGTTGGTAACTGAAACTGGCTACAGGGAGCACACAACCCTCTTGTTACAACAGCTCCACTGTTTCAGTCCATTTCCAGGCACAATTTGAAGTGCCAGTTTTGACCTATAAAACCCTATACAGCTTGGGTTGAAGTCATTTGAAGGACTGTATCTCCCTTTATGAACCAATTAGAGCTCTAAGATCATCTGGAGAAGGCATTCTCTCTGTCCCACCACCTCCTCAGGCTTGTTTGATGGAAACAAGTAAGTGGGTCTTCTTGGTGACTGTTCCTAGATTTTGGCCCTCTCTCCCTAGGAAGGCTGGGAAGGCCCCATGTTGTTCTCTTTCTATTAGGCAAAATCAAAACATCATCATCATCATCATCATCATCATCATCATCATCATCAGTGGTGTAGGGACGGGGGGCAATGAGGGTGGTGCACCCCCAGTGGCAATTTTTTGGGGAGCGCCAGAGCTCCTTGCTTGCCTGCCCCCCAATGCTGTAGCCCCACCTCATCCATTGCAGCTCTGCCCATCCATCATAGACACACCCCCACTTACTGTAGCCATGTCTCCCCTGCTCTCTCTGCCCGCCCCCCTCCACACAGTCCAAACTCCACCAATGATAATGATGATGATATGTTCCCTTTTTCCTTGCTCTTAATATGGCTTCTAGGTGTTAACTGCTGCAGCACAGGAAGACACTGAATCCGTAGAGCACTCCCAATTGGAAGGAAAAGCTCCAACTTTTCTATTGTGATCATCAAAGGTAGTGTGAAAGCCATTAAGCAGTTAAAAGCATCCTCCACCACCACCCCTCAACCTGTGGCAATCCTCAATTTCAAGCTTGAAAGTACGGTAATACATTACAAGTGATGTAGTATTTTCTGAGGCAATGAGGACATAACAAATGTCCTTTGTTCCTGTTTTCATCTTAAGATCAAAAACATGCAGCTCAACTAAATAATGTTCTACATTTCTAAAGTTAAAAAGACAAAACAACCCTGACATTTCCAAACTTTGCTTTAATTTCTTCCTGCCATAAGCCAATTAAATTGATTAGAAACTCACCCCACTATCATGCTAATCCTATATACAGCTGCTTATTAGGAAAAGGATGCTTATTAGGAAAAGGATGGTTAATAGGAAAGGACACTTTCTCCATGATATCCTGGGTCAAACATGCAAATTAATTCTCTTTTTGTGGAACGGACAAAGATCAGACATAGTTGCTAGAATTCAGTTTCTGCCTTTCTTTCCAGAGTTGCCATACTTAGAGCCCTAGTATAATCCTCAGTGTCAATTCACGAGTTCAGGTTACTTGTACATTTCTGTAAATCATTTAGTAGGCTGGCTGCATCAGGACAGAGGGTCAAGTAATACTTAGAGCAGCTTTTGTTACTGACTTCTTGTTCTTCTACGGAAGAGTGAGAAGTATCCTATAGTTGAGTATGTGATATCAGCATACTCTATCTGATGAACTCTTTGGGTTGTGTAACTGGTACAGTATTGGAAGAAATAGGACCACACCAATGCCCTGGTCAGATTGTTCTTAGATTGCAGAACATCTTGGCTTTAATTGTGTTAGTGTTTCTGACAATATTTCTACAATTCTTGTTTTTTGTTTTTTTTTAAAAAAGCATCATGTAGTGGACAGCCTATTTCATAGAATTGATGAAATTCACTTTAAACTGTTTCTACTTTGAGTGGGGAAAATGTAGCTCTCCACATGTTGAACTGCAATCCTCATTAGCCCTAATCAGCATTGCCAATGGTGATGAATGTTGGGGTAGCAATTCAGCAACTACTCACCCACATTAGATGCAGGAAGCTGTTTCCCCGTAATGTTGGAACATTCTCCTAGTGTGCAATGTCATTAAATATATCGGAATTCCAAAACACATGGGTCATCGAGAGAATTTTCCCATCTCATTACTTTGCATTGGTCCATGTTTTTATCTTTCCCATATTCAGTTCCCACTGTATGTCTGAACAGTATTGTATTGTATTACTTCCTTTGTTGTTGTTGTGTGCCTTCAAGTCAAGTCTGGCATACGGTGACCCTACCCTAGGGTTTCTTGGCAAGACATCTTCAGAGGAAGTTTGCCACTGCCTTCCTCTTAGGCTGAAAGAATGTGACTAGCTCAAGATTATTCTGTAGGTTTCCATGGTTGAGTGGGAATTTGAACCCTTGTGTCCTGGAGTCCCATCTCAGCACACACCATGCTGGTTCTAATTTCACTTATACTCTGTTTTCCTCAAAGCTGAGACTCAAGGCAGCTAGCTAGTATTCAAAGTGACTACATGAGCAGGTTACTTAATGTAACTGTATTAGATGATTCTCTGAGCAGTCACTAGTGCATTCACACATAAGTTTTGTGTCTATGCAAAGACCTTGTCTAGCACCCAATACAGCTGAGCAGTCAGACAGAAACTAATGAATGGGAATGATCCAGATGAGAATTTTCAAAGCATAACTAGAGTTATCTCCATTATCTCAGTGCATCTAAATGTGTATGGTATTTCGGCACTATACATGGCATGCAGCAATGCCTCATGCAGTGCTTGTTAATGTAACATGCTCTACATGGGATTGCCTTTGAAGAATGTTTTCAAACCAATTTCAGCTGGTTCCAGAATGCTAGAGCCACACAGATGACTGGGCTGATTAGAGGAACATACAATTCTGTTGTTATATCAGCTCTGACCCACTCTGAAGCACAATTAAAAGTGCTGGTTATCACCTATAAAGCCCTATATGGTTCAGGTCTTGAGGACTGTATCAATCTGCCTTGGTTTTAAACATGCAAGATAGCCACTTTTCTCAGTCTCGGTTCCATCAGAGGTATGTTTGGTGGCTGCTTCTATGGAATGCTCTTCACAGGGAGATCAAGCTAGCCCCCTCCTTTTTGTCCTTAGGCTGGCAGGCGAAAAGAACAGGTTGCTTACCTGTAACTGTGGTTCTTCAAGTGGTCATCTGTGCCCTCACACATTGGGATCTTCGCACATGCGCGTTAGCTTTCGGAAAGTTCTAGAGCTGAGCAGCTTGGTGAGAACCCCTCCCCCTCTTGGTACTGCGCATGCTCAGCCCACCAATCTAATGGTCCATCCTCGGTTTTGAAGTCCGTCGTAGCAGGACCTGAAGAGGGGAAGGCTGGGCGGGTGTGTGTGAGGGCACAGATGACCACTCGAAGAACCAGTTACAGGTAAGCAACCTGTTCCTCTTCTTCGTGGTCTTTGTGCCTCGCACATTGGGAGATTGTGTAGCTTACCAGTGGACGGTGGGTCAGGTCCTAGAGAATGGAAGACAACACCGCAGGACCAAAGCGGGCATCCCGTCGAGCCCGGCAGTCCAATCGGTAGTGGTGCACAAAGGTCAAAGGCCGTGACCAGGTAGCCACACAACACAGCTCCTGCAGGTCCACCCCTTGAAGGAGAGTTGCTGAAGAGGCCATGGCTCTCGTGGAGCGGGCACAGAGCAAAACTGGTGGAGGCTGCTTAGCCAGTTCATATGCCAGCTGAATGGTCTGAGCCACTCATCTGGAGAATCCCTGGGAAGATATCTTCTGGCCCTTTCGATGACCACCATAGCAAACGAACAGGTGGGGAGTCTGGCAAAAGGACAAAGTCCGATGAACGTAGAAGGCCAGAGCCCGACAGGCGTCGAGCGAGTGGAGAGATTGCTCCAGAGGAGTAGTCGGGTCCGGACAGAAAGTAGGAAGGAGGACATCCTGGTTGAGGTGGAAATCGGAGACAACCTTAGGCAGGAATGAGATGTCCAGATGCAGGATCACCTTGTCCCGATGAAAGACAAGGAAGGTCTTGTCGGACTGCAGTGCAGTCAGCTAGCTCGCTCGCTCGCCTGGCCGAGGTGACAGTGACAAGGAAGGCCGTCTTCATGGTCAGGAGCCTGTCGTCAGAGGTAGCCATAGGCTCAAAGGGCAGTCGCGTCAGCTGTGAAAGCACCAAGGACAGCGACCAAGGCGGAAGCAGTGGAGATACCAGTGGATAAAGATGCTGTAGCCCCTTAATGAATTGCTTAAGGGTAGCGTCCCGAGAGAGTGCTGCCGAGGGGGAAGTACGTGGCTGGTAGGTGACGATGGCTGCAAGGTAGACTCTCAAAGATGAAAAAGCCAGTCCTTGTTCCCGGTTCATGACGAGCAATCGCAAAGGCCACGAACCTCTTCCACTTGTAACAGTAAGATCTCCGCGTAGACTCCTTCCTGGCCACAGTGAGGACATCCCGTATAGCTAGAACATCTAAGGGATTATCCGCCACGCATGGAGAGACAGGAGTGGCAGGTCTGGATGCAGCATGAGACTGTCCGAGTGGGAGAGAAGGTCCGGTAGTGCTGGAAGCTTGAGAGCCCGGCCTTGAGCGGCCTCGAAGAGGGGCCCGAACCAGTGCTGCCTTGGCCACCAGGATGGCATTGGCGCAGTCAGAGAGGAGCTTGGCAACCACTTGACTCAGAAGCGGGAACAGTGGGAACGGGTACAGCAGCTCCTTGTCCCACTGGAACTGAAAGGCATCGAAAAGAGAGCCCCGACCCAGGCCGGCCCTTGAGCAGTGCCGGGAGCACTTCCTGTTTCAACTGCTGGCGAACAAGTCAATGGACGGCTGACCCCATCGGGCTACTATTGCCCGAAGCGCGGTCTCGGAGAGGGACCACTCATGGTGACACGAGGTGCCTCTGCTGAGAGTGTCCGCTGTAACGTTCTCCCAGCCCACCAGGTGGACAGCGATGGGGTGAATGCGGAGCGGTACACACCAGTCCGAGAGGCGAAGGGCTATGTTGAGGAGGGTGGTGGATTGGGTACCTTCCTGTCTATTCACATAGCACACCGCTGTCGTGTTGTCTGAGAGGATCTGCACCGTGCTGCTGACAATAAGACTGCAGAAAGCCCGTAGCACCTTCAGGATGGTGAGGAGTTCCAGTGCATTGATGTGAAGGCAAGTTTCTAGGCCGATCCAGTGCCCTTGCACCCTTAGATTGCCGCAATACACTCCCCATCCATAGAGGGAGGCGTCTGTTGTCACCATGACCTGAGGACATGGGTCGATGAATGGCATCCCCAACAGGAGGTGCCAGAGGGAGAGCCACCACAGAAGAGAGCGGCGCACCTGCTGAGGGATCCGGAGAAGGAGGCATTGGTCATCCAGTAGAGGGTCGAAGACCCTGATGAACCAGTGCTGCAGTGGACGGGCACAGAGGCAGAAGAAGTAGGTGGCCGATGTCACCACCGCCATGTAGCCGAGAAGTTGCTGGATCCTCCTCGCTGAGACCATAGGGGTGCGGAGGACAGCGGTAGCAGCTCGGTGCAGAGTGCGGGTCCACTTCAATGGAAGAAAGGCCTTGGCTGAAACAGAGTCTAGAATGGCTCCAATGAAGTCCAAAACTCGGGTTGGTTTGAGGTGCGACTTCTTTGGGTTCACCCTGAGGCTGAGGTGGGACAAAAGAGACAGCACGAGATGGATGTCCTTGTACAGCTTCTGCTTGCAGGGTGCCACCAACAGCCAGTCGTCTAGGTAGGGGTATACCATAGTGCATTTCGTTTGGAGATACGATACCACTGGGGCCATGCATTTGGTAAAGACCCTGGGCGCGATGGACAGGCCAAATGGCAGCACCTTGTACTGGTAGCAGACGCCATCAACCGCGAATCGCAGGTACCTCTGTGGTGGGGCTGAATTGCTCTATGGAAGTAGGCATCTTGTAGGTCGATAGAGGCGAACCAGTCTCGACGTCGCAGGAAGGGCAGGATGGAGGATAGAGTGACCATCTTGAATCTTCGGGAAAGAATGTATGAATTCACCCCCCTGAGGTCCAGGATCGATTGCAAGATTTCAGTACCATGAAGTACCGGGAAAAGAAGCCAGTGGTATTGGCCGAGGACAGGACCTGCTCTATGGCCCCTTTCTGCAGTAGGGACTGTATCTCCTCTAGAAGAGCCGGGTTGGCCAGGGTGGAATAGTAGATGCCTCGAGGTGGTATATTTTGAAATTCGATGGCGTAATCAAGACGGACAATGGAGAGATCCCAAGAGTCCGTGGTGATGTGACACCATTCGCTGAGATATTGGGCCAAACTCGGGTGTTCGACGAAGCTGGTAGGCAGGCAGAAGAGTAGATGTGGTGGCGACCTGAGGGGGAAGTCAAAACCTCGACTTCGTCGTGGACGAAGACTTCTTAGAAGAAGGCTGACGTCTCCGCACGGTTCTGCGGGCAGAAGACGGTAACAAGGACCGAGTGGATGTCCGGTGCAGTGAACGAGATTGGTAGGTGTAAGACGATCGACGCCAAGAAGTGCGGGAAGTGAAACTGTAACAGGACTGTGGCGTTTGGTGGATCCCCATCCATTTTGCTGTGAGATGCGCCTTTACTAGGTGGTCCATCGTGTCGTCCGTTGTAGAATGGAATAGCCCCTGTCCATTGAAGGGCAGATCTTCGATGTGCTTCCTACTGTCCTCTTGGAGTCCCGCAGACCGTAGCCAGGCGAATTGCCGAAGGGTGACCGCACCCAGCATCACTCAGGCTGCTCCCGCGACCGCATGCCAGGAGGACAGAATTTGCTGATTGGACAGCACTACCGATTCATTATAAAATTGGATCATGCTTGGATGATCATCTGGCAGATGGGCCAGCAGAGGATAGAATCTGTCCCAAATGTTGCGTTGGTAAGCAGCGAGGCAGGCCTGGGTGTTTGAAATCCTCGCAATCAGGGAGGATGCCAAATAAAATTGTCTCCCAACGGAGTCCAGCATACGGCCCTTTCGATCGTGTGGGGTGGTGTGCACCCTCTTACCACTCTTGGTCTGGGAGGATTCGACTATGATCATATTGGGCACCGGATGGTTGAATAAAAAGTCGACATCCTTCTTTTGGGTCCTGTACAGGTGCTCTAGGCGATGAGATATCGGCTGCAAGGAGGCTGACTGGGCCCAAGGCTGTTTCAATACCTCCTGCAAGACCGGCAGGAACAGTATCGGTGCTGCAGATGGTGAGCGCGTGTCCACATAATGGAATATCAGATCCTGCACTGTCGGAGCCGGTCCAGAAACATCGAGGCTGAGGGCGTTGGCCATGCGCAGAAGGATGTTGGAAAACTGCTTTACATCCTCAGGCGCCGAGTCCGGTGTGGGCTCCCCAAAAGCCAGTGGGGGAGACACATGTGAGTCAGGTGTGGAGTTGCCAGAGTCTGAGTCTGACTCATATGACCTTGAAGAATGCGAAGGCGACCTTTGGGCTGGAGGCAACTGAGGCGGCAATGCGGTGATTGGCGGAGGGGGAGTGGTGACCGCCGATGGTAAAGAAGATGGTACCAACAGTAGGAGAACTGGCGGTGGTGCCGTAGATGACGGTATCAGCAGAACAGCAGGAATTGGGCACTGAAGCGATTGAGTTGATATCAGCACTGTCATCGACTGCTGGAGGGATTGAGGAATCTCCATGGTGGGCCTAGAGATAGTAGCCGTAACCCGAGAAGATGGCGACACAGGCCTGTAGCGTGGTGAGTGGTCTCTAGACCTCCTATGGTAGTAGGGAGATCGAGATCTTGACCGTGACGGAGACCGATGGTACCAGGATGCAGGACGGTACCGGGAGCCCGACAATGGAGATCGAGGGCGATATGGGGACCAGTGACAGATGCCCGCATGGTACTGGTCTCTATAGGCAGGGGAATATGAATAGTATGATCCCGGCTGCTCCCGCCACAAATGCTCATGGCCATACCGTGCAATGTAGGGTGCTGATGAGAACGGCGAATTGATCCTTATCTGGGACCTGCCATGATCGGAGGTAGCCTCCTGCTGCCACGGGGATCGGTTTCTGTCAGCACGGACTGGAGAGCGCGCTGCACTATGGCGAGCGCGGTCACAGGAAGACGGCGTGCGTCGAGACGGAGCCCGAGGGGTCTCCAGACGTTCCATCCCATGTTGAGGGTGACCATGCGGCATGGCCAGCGCGGACAGTACAGGCGGATCAGATGGCGCTGAAGGGTCATCCAGGGCCGGTGGTAATACAACTACTAGGAGCTGTGGATCACTGTGCCCCGCAAGTATATCTGGAGGGCCCTCCTCCTCAACCGTATCCATCACAGGTTGTGTTGGAGACGGTGTCGGCGGACAGGTTGGCCGCGGAGAAGGTGACCTATGCTTCTCCTTTTTCTTCTTATCCTTCGTCGAAGGATCCAAAGAAGAGGGCCGCTTCTGTCAGGCCACCGTAAGAGGTTTGGGGGGGTGAACCGCCTGCGAGCCCACAGGGGCATCCCCTGATGACGAAGAGGTAACTGGCATCCTGGAAAACTTCGGAATACGCGGCAAGGCGGAGACCAGAGGCAAAGCGGATGGTACCGAGCCCGGTACCGGTACCGTCAATATCACAGCTGTTGATACCAACGAGGGTGTGGTTGATGGTTGCACCGCCAACAAGGAATGGGAAGCCATGCAAGTAAAGAGGGTGATATTTTCAGCCGCCTGCTCCTTGATTTTTAAAGACTGTTCCTAACGGTGGGACTTTAGCCTGGACGACCTATTCCTCAGGGTCTGCGCCGTAAATTCTTTACAAATGGGGCAGGCCCGTACATTGTGGGCTTCCCCGAGGCAAAAATGCACTTGGAGTGCTTGTCGGAGAGGGCTACTTTACGACCACAGGAAACGCAAAGTTTAAACAAAGAAGACATAAGAATATAGGAGGGATTCTCACAAAAAGAAGTCTGAAGAAGAAACAAAGAAAACACCATGAAGAAGCTGCTAAAGCTGGAGAACCTTCCGTTCGCTGCGAACACGCTGGCGGACAAAAGAAAACTGAGGAGAGGCCGTTAGCTTGGTGGGCTGAGCATGCTCAGCCCGAGTAGGGGGAGGGGTTTCCGCCAAGTTGCTAAGCTCTAGAACTTTCCGAATGCTACCGCGCATGTGCGAAGATCCCAATGTGTGAGGCACAGAGACCACAAAGAAGTAGTATGCAGTTTCACACAAGTTAGAACAGTCTTTAATGTGATGAATTGAAACAATGAAGCAAGACTACACAGAATAACTGGCTAGTATGAGCTGAAATCTGGATTCTACAGTACATGGGGTCTGTGGAGATACAATGCAATGTATGACAGGGAGAAGTCTTTAGGAACAATGGTAATGATTCAAGAATTACATATTGGTATTCTGATTTTCTATTAGGAGAAGGCAAGGAGCATGCTTGGTATTTCTGAACAGCATAAAAATGCTGGTATTCTTTCTTCTACTAATTGAGTTAAATTCCTTATCAAAGCATTTTTATTAAGTCAGTCTTTTACTCATATTTCAGTTTCTCCTTTGTCTCAGTCTTCTGTTGTACCAGAAATAATTTTAGAAGACAAAAAGTAAGGCAATTTATACAGCAGTATACCTCCCACAAACATATAGCAAGCTCTGATCAAAGATTTGCTAGAAGATCTTTGCAGGAATGCTAGGTCTAAAAAAGCTAGACAGTTGCGGAGGACTCCACCCTCTCCAAGACTGGGGGGGGGAACTGACTACCACGAAAAAAATTGAAAAAATGGGATCACCAAGACTATGTAGTCAATCTCCTCACAAAGAATCAATTTGAAATATACCAAATGATCAAACTCTAAGAAAGTAAGACAGCAATGATGAACCCTCCTGTGAGTAATAAAGGCTGTATGCAGTCTATCCTATGCATACTTACTTGGCAATAAGTTTAAATGAACATATGGAGGTCACTTCTAAGAATATGCTGTGCTTGAAAGAATGTTCATATTTAAGGGTGCTTGAATGACAATGGGTGGCAAAAGTCACTTGCCCTCTTCCTGCAACCCGACAGTCAACATTGATAATTTTAAAGTTAATAACAACCTGATAGTCAATGTTGATCCCCTACAAAAAACTCGCCAACCAAACCAAACCAAAAGAGTCCCAGTGTCCCCAGAGAACACCAATTGTGAATGCTAAAGCATCTGTGGTGTAAGGAAGCCCTTGCAATATATTCACTAATAATGCAGAAGTGGTCTGTTTTGGAAAGAAGTGGCAAGAAAAAGTCATTGATTAAGAAAATCCATTTTATTAGATTTTTTCCCAAAAGTTATTACAAAACCCCCAAATGTTGTCAGTTAGTTAAGTTATCCAGTGCAAAATGGAAGCACCCTCTAAGTTTTCACCTAAATTTTCTAGATCTTATGTAAGAAGCTGCAACTGCGCTTGAACCAAGCGAGTCACACCAACTTACACCAAGTTTGAATGCAAACAGCAGAGAGCAGAACTGCAGACTCCAAAGAATCAGAAACAGGCCCTCCATGCTACAAGGTGCAAAACTAGGAGAAGATACAAAATATCTCTATGTATAAAAAATCACATATATATACATTAAATAGTTCCAGAGAAGCCCTTATAATTTTCAAATGGTAAGAGCAAAGTGAATTCCTGATTTTTTCCAATTATCTAACTTTCCACTAGTCATAAATATGAACCAAAACAAAGAATTCATGTCCTCATTTTAAATAGACTTCATTTTGCTGTTATGTTTTTTGTTCCTTGCCTTTTGGAGAAAACATCACATTATATGGCTGCCTTCTTTTTGGTCGGGGGCAAGGAGCAAGATCTTCTTTTATATAACCTTAGAAGGAAAACAAAAACAAAGACTTAATAACTTCATCAAACAATTCTGATAAGAGAAAGCACCAATAAACTGGACAAGGAGGAATTCCAACCTCCTTCAAAGTGTGCTGGCCTTTTTACTTTTATGTTTATAGACTGCTGTAGAGCTCCTTCATGCAGAAATTCAGATGTTGAACAATTATTACATAGTGCTTACAGTTAAAAATGTAAGTGTCTGTAAGCAGAGAGAGAAGCCCAAGGGAATGAGTGGTGGTTGTGATGATGGTGGTGGTCTCCGGAGGGACAATGTAATCAGAGAGGGAAAACAAGGCTGAGGGTTTGGCCTGTATCTTTCTTTCTTTTTTTTTCTTTTTTCTTTGGCCATCTTTAGATATCTGTGTCTTTTTAGGTGTAGTATAGATGGGGCTGGGAAAAAGTTTGGGAGAGAAGCTTACGGCAGAAATGTTAAGCTAAAGACAGCTGCATCTTTCCTCCTTCACTGGTCTCAGTCAATTCTCTTATCTGGCGCAGGGAAGTGGGGAGCACAGCTGGTCAGCCTTCCTTGAGGCATCTAAGATGGGGCAGGTCAGGCTAGGAAGACACAGGAGACGCGCTAAGTGGGAATTGCCATGGCATCTGTTTTTCGCAACAAACTGCATTAAGAAAATGGAGAGCTGAACTATTAGTGTCAGGCACCTCAGTCAGTCCCTGTGAACAGTGTTCAATGAGTGACTTCTTCCGGGTTTTCTCTACATCTCTTCCCTTTGTCATCATTTTAAGTTTTAAATTAATTTTTCCATTTGTGTAGTATCAGATATGGCTCAACAGTTGAAAAACAGCACAGTTAAAAAGGTGAAACATAGTATTAACAGGAACCAATTACCAAGAATTTCTCAGGACATGTCTAACCCTTTAGTGCAAAACAGTAATAGTAATTAATTAATTAATTAATGTGCACACCACTCAAAAACAATGGGTTAAGAAGCCATTAATTTAGTCACTGTGGTTTGCATTCTTTGTCAGCTTCCATAATACCCATACATATGATGCATATGTATGGCATATAAGCTGCACAGTAAATGAAAATATAGTATAGTTTCCCATCAATGAATGTGTGTAAGCAATAAATGTTTCTTTTTAGTACAAGTTTTCCAAATTGGGTAATGCTGGGTTCTAAACAGGAATGTATTTCACAGAGATACTCTTTTTAGTGCCACAGCTAATAAACCCTTAACACATACCCCTTCATTAATGGACTTACTTCCTCCACTGGCAAAATATGAGTTGATATAACCATGCCCTTCTTCTGCACTAAACAAGGGAAAGAGCCTAGATTTGGTAAGGTCATCATGTAACTTGGTGGGATGTAGTTGAAAACAACATAAGCCCAAAGTATGGATGTAATAATTATGTCTCAGCCAGGTCAACCTTTGATGAATAAGAAATGAGAAATATTTCCTGCCCAAAATTAGCCCCGAAATTCCTCCATTCTTTAAGCATATAATGCAGGCAATGATCTGTGCTCTAGACAGACAGCAATGGCAGGACATGGCTCTTTGATGTTGCATCTCTATTGTTGCAACCGGTAGTCCAAAGGGATGGTTTTCACTGTAAAGTTGTATCAGAAGCTGAAAGTGATGCACCTTACTAACTATTCTGACAGGCTTCTCCCATTCATCTGGAAGGTTAGGGAATGAAGCACTGTCAGAAAATGGAATTGGTTGAACATCAGAACACATGTAATGTACTGTAGGGAGTATGAAGGATTAATGGAGGCTCACTTGTTAATGACTGACTGCACACTGTTTGCAAAATCTCTCAGCTGGCTTAGCACTTTTTTCTCTCTTCTCAGCTCACTGTGAAAGCAGTGTGTGTGTGCAACGGGTTCCAAGTTAGCCTCTGTAAGCAAGAAGAACTGATGAACGAGTAGAACCCCTGTTGAATTAATGCAGCTTGTCCTTAATTTGGAAGCATCAAAAGAGTGAGTCATCACATAAGAAGGTGTCAGAACATGGGGGCTTCCTGTATATATGTATACGTCTGTATGTATGTAGATATGTATGCATATATTCTGTTAATAACATTTTGTATCTTAATAATGACTGCTTTTTCATTAGGCAGTTTACAGCTTAAAAAAAGGTATTTAAAAGGAAACTGAAGATTCCATGGTACTGTTCAAAAGATACTATGGATTTTGCATGGCTTCTGAGGTATGAAAGCAGTGCAGCACTCATCTCCTGAGGACTCCTTATGACTGCATGACATATAGTTTGCAAACTTCAAAAACATGCATGTATTGCAGCAGGCAGACAGAAAGAAAGTCAGGATGGGTTCTGAATATCTATGCTATATATTCACAATTTTTGTTCACAATCTTTGTTCACGTGCTAGGATTTTCTTCCCCCACCAAACTACCTCACAGTTCCCCTTCCTAAAAATGTAAGTCATTAGTTCTATCCTCAGGTACACAGACAGCTAAGTAAAGGAAGCCTTTGTTAAGCATTTAAAATGTGGGAAACACTTTCAACTGCTGTAATTTAAAAGAAGTAGAGATAACAAAAGGGATTTTTTCCTCCTTTAGTACACTGTGGTTGGTACTTCAGATTCATTACCCATTAGTTACGGGTGCTCAACTCACTGATCTAACATAAAAGAAACAGACATAGATCTAACATAAAGGAGGCAGAACTTTTTGACTTGTATATACAATTATTTTATAAACCTACCTCTTTCAACACACATTTGGGTAGTAGGGAATCCAACCTCCCAGAAATTTTCAGGTGTATCAGAAGGAACATAGCGAGATCGATGCCTTGAACAAGTAGCTATCTTCTTCTCTCTCTCTGCTTCAGGAAAATCTGCATAATACTAAGAGACATTGCAGAATCTTAGTAAGAAAATATAACATCAGAAGGAGATAAATGGCCCACTTCAGAGCATATGCCAATCTGCAACGGATCATAAGTAGTGCACCACATCTTGTGGTCTTTGGGTTCTTTACCCTACACTGTGGCCGATAGCTTCTTGTATTCCTATTTTTTCAGATGCAGAATGAATTCCATACATTACCTCTGTTTCTGCAAATGTTTTCTGCACAAGTAGTACAGACAACTGACTCCCATCCATATCTGTGAACTGTAGAGCCAGTTCTAGAGTACTCAAGTCTTATTTGGGAATACCTTTTACATGTGTATGTATTGTATCAAGAGTACATTTTTCATGAATTAACTTGTTTCTGTAGAATGTAACAACGTGACTCTGAGTATTTTGTTTTTAACTATTGCTGGGATCAGGAAAATGCTAGGATCAGGAAAAGAGACAAGCTCCTATATTCCCCCTTTCCTTGTGCAAGTATTCTTCCTCTCCTCTTTTTCTTTTTGGGGGAAATACTGATGCAGTGCTATGCTGATGCCAATATTAACTATGGTTAACTATAACTGAGTGGCAAGCCTACTTACAGTTTTTATTTGAAGCTAACAACGCACCTATCTCATTCCCTTACTACGGGAAAAGTGAATTCATATCCATGATGAGAGAAAGTCTAATCTCCCAGAGGTGAGAAACTATGAACACTATGCTCATATCAGATCAGATAAATGGATTTTTATTTATTTATTTATCTGTTGCTATTATAATAAGAGTGCACTGTTTTGATTATTGGCAAGCTGTTAGACTTCAGTGTTTTGCATTAGGCAAACAATTTGTATCATATCCTAGCAGTCCACATCTCAGTTATTTCTCTTGGATATGGCTGATTCATCTCTTCTGCTCAGGCAAAGAGTAACATTAATGGGAACATTCAGGTACTAAACTTCTGGGCTAGAGCACTTCATTATGACTCTACTTGAAAGCATTCTTGCAATTCTTAGCAATTAGAAAAATACTCTCCCTGACCCTTCCCCCCAAAAAATGTGCATATGAACTTAAGAGAGAAAGTCTTTGCAAAAATCAAACTTCAGGTATGAACTAACATAAAAAAGAGGAAGTTTTCAGATGTGTTACCTATTCAGCCATATGCCACCTCTCTCCCTAAAGAGTGAACTGAACAGTTCTAACAACAGTTCATTAAGACAAACATGAAGTGACACTATGGTATAACTTATCAGCTAGCAAGGCTTCTCATAAATGATCCACTAGCTTAGAATTACACTCTTCAGATGTTTTGGGGATCTGAATGGAGGCATGAATAAAACCTCATTCTTCACTGATGTGTCTCCTAAGATTGCTCATGACAAAAAACTGATGCTGTAAATTATTTAGGGTGCTTAAAATCAAAATGGACAGCGAATTGGTTAAAAAAGATCTAAGGGAAGGACATTTAAAAAAAATACTGTTCAGTATATAAACATGTTTAATGATGCATATCAGGGTAAAAAAAAAATCCCAGTGCCAATATTCACTCATGGGATCTGAGCTGGCTCCCAGGTGACTGGGAGAAGGATCTTGGGAATGTGGTAGATAGTTAAAAAAAAATCTCAATTCAGTGTGCAGTTGTTATGAAAAAGGAAAATTCCACACTGGAGGTCATTAGGAAACAAAAAATTAAATTGCCAATTCGGTACTAACAGGACTGAACCATATAACTTAGCCATTTATCCATCATCATAATCAGGTTTTTTCATATTTGCCATAGCATCTATTAAGACATTATACAGACATTTCATATCTGGAGTATTTTACATATACAGAATTCTGTTGCTTGTATCACATCCACAACCATTTATTATTTTAAGCATACTATTTCTTCTGTCAAGGAACTAGACATCTCTGAAGAGGCATTCAAGGGTTAATCTCTTTGAGCACTGTTATGTTTTATCAGCATCTATTACACTGTAATCACATTGATAGGCATCCATTGCAAGCATAATGGGACACATGTATCTCTCTTAGCACAGTCTTATGAGTATCAACATACAGGGGCAGTTTATCAGCCTATTAGTGTGTCAGGAACAGCATGGCTGTCTGAGACAGTGATTTTTCTCGGTGGAGACACACCATAAAGGCACTCTAACCTAGAACTCTCTTTGCTCTTTTATTCTCCTCTCAGCCCTTCCCAGATTATCTGTTATCCAATCAAAGTAAAGGTATTCAATTCAAGTTGCTTATACTTATCCAATCAAAACAAATATCTTTGATTCCAACCCCTGTACACCTTCAGTCTCTTGGTTGCCTCTCATCTTGATTACATCACCTTGTGCACTTGCTGGGAGGGTTATTCTACCTACTGGACCCCTGGTAAGGGTTATTACAGGTCACTTCTGCTCACATCTCACAGGGTGAAGCTAGAAGCACTGGCATTGCCACATCTTATCTTGTTTACATTCCAGTAAGCATCTTCACAATCTTATACTGAAGTTAGTTTTTCGCAAACACATAGACAGATTCTCACACATCTCTTGCAGACTCATCTTTTACAATATCTGCACTACTTTATAGGATTTTGTACTTTAAAAGTATATTCTTAGGTTACAAAGTTGGCAACTGAATAACCTGGTCTGTAACACTAAATACACATCTCATTATGAATCCATACTTTAGAATACTATGTACAAGTATGATCACTGAACCACTAAAAAGAAGTCGCATAGCTGGAAATGATACAGAGAAGGGCAACCGAAAATATTAATGGGCTGAAGAAATTTCCCTGTGAAGAAAGATGACAACATTTAGAACTTTTTAGCTTAGACAGAAGACATGATAAGAGAGAATATGATACAAGTGGATAAAATTAGGCATGGTTAGAAGACAGTGGATAGGGAGAAGCTTTGCTCTCTCACACAACTAGAAACTAGAGCTATCTACTGTCACTGAATGGTAGGAATCAAGAGAGATAAAAAGAAAGTACTTCTCCACACAGCTAAATTACAGAATTTACCATCACAAGTAGTAACAGACACCAAGCTGACCAGCTTGAAAAGGTGGTTAGACAAATTCATGAAGAATAAGGTCATCAATGTCAAGGAGTCATGATGCATTATATATTCTCAATACTAGTTGCTGGGGAACCCATGACCTCTGGTTGGCTACTGTGGGAACAGAATTCTGGCTTCTGGCTTTATGTGGAATTGTACCTGTCTATTTAAGTAAAGCCAGTGTGTGAGCCAGCATGGTGTAGCGGGTTGAGTGGTGGGCTATGACCCTGGAGATCAAGGTGCGATTCCCCACTTGGACATGGAAATCCACTTGGGTGACTCTGGGTGCATCACACACACACACTCAGCCCCAGAAAACCCTCTGATAGGTTTGCCTTAGGGTTGCCTTAAGTTGGAAATGACTTGAAGGCACACAACAACAACATTCAAGTGAAAGGAGAACCTCTAATGAAATTATCTGAAGATGGCAAAATTTTGTGTTCTAGCCTCTCTTATTAAGAAACCAGCCGCCCAAACTCTCTTAGTAATTATATGAAAAGTATCAGGCTGTATGAGGTTCCTTATTGAAGTAGCAGTTTTTGTCATTGTTTGCACATATGTTGGAATTTTCCTAGACATTTGTACCTGTTCATTTTATTCTTTATTTTCTAATTGGAGAGGCTGGTCTATGTCTGTAATAAAGTTATATCATATCAAAAATGAACTTCAGGTTCACATAGGGCAGACTAGTATTTTACTTTCTTAATGATAGTACTCCAATATGGGAGCACCATCTTGCCTCCTCAACTCTACACATGTACTGGCCTTGCACTGTGACATATTTGTTTATTTATTATTAAAATATTTATACCTCATCCTAATCCAAAGACCATCAGATAGTTTACAAAAAGCATTAAAACAAATTCCACAATTTAAAACACTAAAACTAAAAGCATGCTAATATATGAACCATCCCTTAGCACTAATGTCTGTTCCCCAATTTTTATTATAATTCATTGATTATTTAACATTAAATTCATTTAGCACCTAAAGTATTTTCCAGCCCTCTCTTAAAAATGTGCCAATGCAAAGGCTTCAGGGCATTGAGTCAAGATGACCTTCAGGTTTTGTTTTGCCTGACAGTCCTGGCAGTCCTAAGGTTGTGAAAATAATGTGCAGTATTTCCTCACTGACTTGCTAAAAACACCACACACACAAAAGCTCACTATGAAAGCTTCAGAGTGCATTACACAAGGCAAGAATTTTAATCCCCATTGCTGATGTATGTAGGATAATAAGTTGTTTTTCAAGCCACAGTCCCTGTCAGAACTGTATGATGTGGACATTATCCAGTACCACTGTGTCTATGCATTTAGAAGTCTATATCTTAGTGGCAAATTGATGTTTCAATTTAACTAGAAATTTGACAGCCTTGCAAATTCCAAACACATCATGGATCAAAAAAGTGACCAAGACATTAGACCAATTGGTAATTATCAAGGGAGAAAATTCTTCTTCCAGTATGCAAAAATAACATTGTAATTCAAAGCAATAAATTGAGTAAAATTATAAAGACTTGTTTACACATGTAAGTTCTTCATCTGACAACTGCTACATTAAAAATGAACCATACAACTAAAACAAAATACCATACCAAAGATTTCTTATACTGCCTTATACACTGTGTTTTCCAATGGAAGTAATTCACATATTCAACTGCAAGTTTTTTCTTAGCTATTAGGGGTTTTTTTTTGGAGGGGAGGTCTGGTTGGAACTGATTGGGGAGAGGACTATTCCCTGAGAAACTTTCCCAGTATCCTGTTTCTAATCCCTTTCTAGAAAAGTAAAGAAAGAAGTTAAAATGTCTAGGAAAAAAAAAGAGAGAGAGAGAGATGAATAGAGTTGCATGGAATTCTAAAAATCCTACTTCCAGTCCAAACCAGAACTATGCACCAAGCCTGCAAATGCATTGGTGCTACTCAGTCAAACATGCTCAGCAGCACCAACTGAATAGCAGATGTGTTTCTGGTCTTTGGAACTGTAGTATATCCCCTAGTGAGATCAGACTGATTTTAACTTTCTGTCAGGAAGAGAGGCTAACCTAGATGTAGAAACTGGTGTACATATTCCTGGTAAAATTGCTCATAATATATGAAACAGATAAAAAAGCACATACAAGTAACAAGTCATGAACTAAAGATTATGTGTATAGCTGTTGTGCTGTAACAGGCTATATGCTATAACTAGAAGAGCACATGGCAACAACATGACAGGAACAATGAAAAACACATGTTCACACAACTTCTTTTAAAAAACAAGTTACCTTGATAGTTGATTCAGGACAGAATAAAAGTACGCTTTCATAGCCTATTATGAAATCATTGATTACCACAAGTTAAAAATATATGCATGCCTATCAACATTTATAGCTAAATAAAATCTCCATATACAGACACAATTTACTTCTGATATTTGAGACAAACTACAGAGGAACCACAACAGCTTTCTAGTGTGTTTCCAAAGATATCTGTGTGACTTTAAAAAAGAAAAGGACCTTAGCCCAAACAGTAACAGTATTCATAATGGTATAGTATAATATCCCTTCTGTGTACTCCCTGGACACTTATATTATCAAAAGTGCATTCAAAAAAATCACAAGTACTAATTACAGTACTCATGCTAAAATATATCTTAGTATAATGCTTTAGCTTTACCTTGATTTGTAAGTCTTCTGCCCCTCTTTCTATCATTTTGATTCAATGTGGTTAACATTCCACATGCTTTTGTGAAAACATTCATCTTGGTTTATACTAAAGGTTCCTTCTTATAAATGCTTAACAGTTCTATCCTTATATCTTACCATTTCTTTACCATAGAAAAGTCCCCAAGTGTTTCCAATCTTATAGTTACTAGTACAAGTAACTTGCCAAAATGTGACAAGAACTAAGTTTCTGGAAAAGGAAAGGCTCAGCACTGCACAGAGACAGGAAATTAAAATTGTTCACACACAACTCTTGGCACAAAACATAGAGCTGCTTTATGTCCTGCTTTTTTATTCAAGGTTTCTAGATTTCACATATTTTGTGAAGACAGAATTGAGTTTCATAGTGGGCTATAAATAAAGTTGTGTATAATTCAGAAAAGTCTAACAAAGTTTTTATCAATCTCCTTGTTAAAAACAAGATTCTGTTTGAAAAACAGATTGATGTATTCTTTTTGAATGGAACAAACTAGATAAGAAAAGTGGTTCAAAATGAAAGTTAAAACAGTAATAATTTTATCTGTCTGGGGTATTGTACAGCATAAGATTGATCCATGCTCTGCAAAAATCAAACAGTATATTAACAGATGAATTACATGATGAACTAAGTCTAATGTAACTGGATGCAATTTGTATCAAGGTGTTTGGTGCAGTCCCATAACTTTAGTTGGGAACATAAGTGCTTATATTTGAAAAGCAGATTGTAAAGTTATTTGTATCTATTATTCCCATAATAATGAAACAGAATAAATGGTCAGTTATTTTCAGTGGGCAATTCTTAGGTACCAGAAGTTCACACTGGCCTCTTAAGTAAAAGGCTGCATTTCCCTGTTATACCTATTTTTTATTTTTTGCCCCCAATGCCCCTCCCACTCATCCTAGGAAACACAGGGGGAATGGGCAAGGAAGCAAGTTGAGTCCACTTCCACCTTTTCCGTTAGGCCTATTCATTTGGATCAAACCCACAGAATTTCAGAGCTGGAAGTGATCTTTGAGGTTATTTACTCCCCTCATGCAGGATCTACAGTGAACGATGCAACTACAGCTTCTCTATCAGATGGCCATCCAGCTTCGGCTTAAAACACTTCCAGTAAAGGTAGTTCACAACATGGCAAGGCAGTCCGTACCATCTGTGAACAGCTTCCACTGTAGAAAAGTTCAGCTAAAATCTTTTTCCTTGAGATTTCCACACATTCCTTCTAGTCAAGAGAGAACATATCTGTTCTACCTTCTGCTTGGCAGTCCTTCAGTGGTTCCAGATGACTATGCAATCTCCTTCTTGTTCTGAATAAATATACCCAGTACTTTCACTCACTCCATTACATAGCTTTCTTTCCAGGTCATCCACCAGCCTAATCACACTCCTTTATACATGCTATAGTTGTCTACATGCTTCTTAAAAATGTTACTCAGAACTGGACACAGTACTGCAGATGTGGTTTGACTATATGCAAGAGATTTCACAGATGGGTAAGTAGATTAACAGGTTTTAATGCATAATTTGCTTAAGTGTATATGGCACCATTTCCTGAGTTCATATTACAGATACGTTTCTTTGCACCTGAAATTTTGTATACTAAATTAAATAATTAGCTAAATTATTCTACTGAAAACAAAACCCCAGATCCATTGTACCCAGGGAAAGTTTACTTACAATTTCACATTCCTTACAAGTGTGACCGGGTAATTTTCTCCTTTCTTCTTCTTCCGCACAACCTCAATGTGAGGAAAATCTAATACAGCATTCCTTATGAAAAGACACAGAAAATACAAAGATCTAAATTTAGTGTTTTTCGTACTTTTTTTTGCAGAAGGAAACTACTTTGGTTTAACATTTCATCAAATTATATAATTTTGCATATGGTTTGTGATTAGTTATCATTAAACCAAAACCAAACCAGGATCATTTCACTACAGTGGCAGTCTCCTACTATGTTTCTGATACATGATCACTATTATAGAAGTAATGGAGAATATAATTATCACTAAAACCCAATGACTTAAAAAAAAAACCTTGACCACAATCATCCAATGGATACTGGGCAAAGACAGGACATGTTACAAGTGCAACATAGTAAATACTGCTCCTGTTTAATTTCCATTCATTTCAATAGCTGTCATTTCAAATTTTTGAACAAGATCTACTGAAAATGAACACAGCCTCAGAAGCAGCAACGCAGAGTATCCCAGGTCAATATAACATGCACATGTTAAATTCCATTCTTTGCCCAAGTAACAGATCCAATGAATCAACAGGAGCTTGGTAAGTGAGCACTTAAATAAGTTCTATTGATACAGCAGGTCCACCCTAGTTGATATAATAACAACATTTAACCCACAGTAGTCATAAATGCATTCCTTTGCCTTTCATCTTTCCTATTCCCTGAAAATTGGAAACAGATTTTGTACATATACAAACACATTTACTTTCAATTTTGTCATGTCTTCACTTGCACAGACAATGTGAATGATTTTTCATGCTGTACAAACCTGATTGTATAAAAGACAATTTTTACAAATATCTTGCAAGTACCTTTCATCACTTTTAAAATACGGTTCCACAAAAGCCTTCTGTTTGGTTTTATCTTGTTTGTCTCTTTGTCCTAAAATACAACAAATAACACACAATAACATTACTGCTAGAAAGTTCAATGTCACAATAAACCCAACTGAAGAAACTTGGCTGTGAACATCTATAATTTCTTACTTCTTGAAAACAATATATAATTTTTCCTTGAATACCAAATACATGTCGTTGGGTGAAGAGAAGAAAAAGATAAAGACACCCCCCCCACTACAACATGCATTCTAACTTGCCCTCAGCCCAAGTAGACAGTGCATAATATAAAAAAATATAAAAACAAATAAATACTCTGCAGGTTTTTCTTGACTGCTGGCATCTCATTTTCTTCCTCTTCCTCAGCCTCCTTATTGTTACATCTGGAAACCCTGCCATCTTCTAAATAGGATTCATATTCTTCATGTGAAGTCCGATCAAATATTTCAGATAAGGTATCATTTTCTCTTTTATCTCTTTCTAGAAACATAAATAGTAATGTTACTAAGATAATCCTTGAAAATAAGAGGCTATAGAAGAATTATTCATTTGTGTTTTTAGTTTAAAACGAACAAAATCAAGTTGTTTCTGTTTTTAGCTTTGCCACCAACATATGGTGTCACTTGGATTATCTTTATCAAAAAGAAAGAACAGGATTATAGGGTAGTTTTTTAGGAATTTCTATTGAGTTCAAATATATAGTTATAATTTCAGTATCCTCACACTGGGTAAGAAGATGGCTTTATCTACCTTCCTGTACTTAATTTAAGAATAAATTGTATTTTCTCATATGCTGCCAGGATGGAGGTGGTAGGGGGAGAGAATGAGTTTAATTCTGTAAATACTTTAATTTCAGTTTAGCAACAACTTTCTGTGGATTTTTTCATACGTCTTGATAAATACTTTTGACTGTTTATTTGTAAGCTACCTTCAGTCCCAGTTTTGGGGAAATGGATTAAATGACAATGACAATTATAATCTAACAACAAAGGAAGGGGGCTGTATAAATAACTATGTCATCTAGTTAAATGCAGACTCAAGAATAGCCAATGCTCATATTCTTGAGAAAACAGGAAGCTTTCCCAGGATACATGGAAAGGCTAGCTGCCACAGGCCTATGCATAAAATGTACTCCATGTTTATTTTACTTATTTACCTACTCATCACCTCTCAAAGGCCCTTCAAAGCAACATGTAATATAAAATAAAAATATGAAACAAAAATGCATAGGCTCATTATATCTTCTAAAACTGATTACAACTTATAATGTAGATTAAAGCTCAAAATTAAAAGGTATTATCAATGCAAATAAAACCACCACAGCTTTTAAAGCTTGGTGAAAAGGAAACTTTTTTTTATGACTATTTAAAAGGGGCAACTTGAATATCAGGGAGGACATTCCAAGTGCTGAGGCTACACTGAAAAAGCTCCAACATTAGTAAACAAACATTGATTACCATCGCTGATCTGAAGCACTTGTAAACTTCAGGGAGAGAGCAAACTCTAAATATTGGATTTATGTGGAGAGGTTTTCTCCAAGATTAATGTTACCTTTAAATGTGAGATGGGGAATTACATTCTTTTTCTTTTCTTTTTAAAAAACTACTGCCCAACCCATTCCTTGCTCCTTCAAGCAGGGGCTGGCTTTCCTGGGAAATGTGTCTTAATGGAAGCAATGTTACACCATTACGGAGTATTGCTTCTATTGAGTATTCTAACAGCCAAATTACCACTTGAAGCAAGTGTAACTAAAAAAAAAAAAAAAGCAACAAAAGAAATAAAAACCCACAGTCATCTTTTAAAATTATTACTACCCCTTGAAAGGAATTTAGAATTTGCCTGTCCCTGAAAGTAAACAAATACAGCCGTTCCCTGCAGACATTCATGAGTGACTAACAGTCCAGCAAAGCCAGGGTAATTTCCCCTGCCTAACTAATCAATGATAATGGTGTTTCCTGAACAATTTTCCTCTCCAAAAATCTTACTTCTCAGCGCAACACAAGTGGGTAGTACATATTCCCTGAGGTATACTAGATGAACAGGTTGCTTACCTGTAACTGTGGTTCTTTGAGTGGTCATCTGTGTCCTCACACAACGGGAATCTTCGTGAATGTGCAGTAGCTTTTTGGAAAGTTTCAGAGCTGAGCAGCTTGGTGGGGACCCCTCCCCCATCCGGTACTGAGCATGCTCAGTCTCACCAAGCTAACGGTCTCTCCTCAGCTCGCTTCGGCAGCACATATACTAAAAGTCTGTCGAAGCGAGAACCTGAAAGAGGGGAGGCTGAGCGGATGTGTGTGAGGGCACAGATGACCACACAAAGAACCACAGTTACAGGTAAGCAACCTGTTCTTCTTCTTTGTGGTCTCTGTGCCTCACACAATGGGAGACTGAGTAGCTTACCTTTGGATGGCGGGTCAGGTCCTAGAGGATAGAAGACAGCATCGCATGACTGAAATGAGTATCACACTGGGCCCTGCAGTCAAGGCGGTAGTGGCAGACGAAGGTTGAAGGCCGCGGTCACACAGCCACACAATAAAGCTCCTGTAGGTCAGCTCCTCTGAGAAGGGCCACTGAAGAGGCCACTGCCCTGGTAGAGTGGGCACGAAGCAGAGCTGGGGGAGGTTGCCTGGCTAGTTCATAGGCAAGGTGAATTGTCTGGGCAATCCATTTGGAAAACCACTGAGTGGAGACCTTGTGGCCTTTCCAGCACCCAGCATAGCACACGAAAAGGTGGGGAGTCTGATGGAAGGTCAAGGTCTGTTGAAGGTAAAAGGCAAGGGCATGGCACACGTCAAGCAAGTGAAGGGAGTGCTTGAGAGGCGATGCAAGGTCTGGATAGAAAGTAGGTAGAATTGAGTCCTGATTCATATGGAAATCGGAGACTACTTTGGGAAGAAAAGACAGATCCAGATGCAGGACTACTTTGTTCCAATGGAACACCAGGAACGGTTCATCAAAACGCAACACAGTGAGCAGTCCTGCCTGTCTGGCTGAAGTGACAGCGACCAAAAACGCCATCTTCATAGACGTGGCCATTGGTTCAAAGGGACAGCGCATGAGCTGAGAAAGGATGAGCGATAGCGACCATGGTGGAAGTGGTGGGGTGACAGGAGGATAGAGGTGTTGCAGGCCTTTAAGGAATTGCTTGACTGTAGTGTTCTGGAAGAAGGCTGAGGAAGGAGAACTGTGTGGCTGGTAGGCCACGATTGCAGAGAGATAAACTTTCAGGGAGGAAAAAGTGAGGCCCTGGTCCCATAATATCAAGAGGAAGTGAAGCACTGTTGACAGGGAGGTTGGAGAAGCAGCCTCATCACAAGAGATGGCAAAGGCCACAAACTTCTTCTACTTATATTCGTAGGATCTACAAGTAGATTCCTTCCTTGCAGCCATGAGGACAGCTTGGATAGTGGGACAGTCTAGAATATTATCCTCCAAGAGTGCAGGCAGAGGAGAGGGAGGTCCGGGTGCGCATGCGACTGTCCGAGTGAGAAAGGAGATCCGACACGTTGTGAAGTTTCATGCTGCGGCCCTGTGTGATGGCAAGAAGGGGACTGAACCAATGTTGACTCGGCCGAAAAGGGGCAATGAGGATGGTGTCTGCCCTGTGATCTTGGCCACCACTTGACCCAAGAGAGGAAACGGTGGGAAGATGTAAAGAAACTCCCTGCTCCAAGGAAACTGGAACGCGTCGCCAAGAGAGCCAGGGCCCAGGCCGGCTCTCAAGCAATAACGGGGACATTTCCTGTTCTGGCTGATCACAAAGAGATCGACGATTGGAGTGCACCACTGAGACACTCTCCACTGGAAGGTGTCGTCGGAGGGACCATTCATGGTGGCACACTGTGTCCCTGCTCAGTGTGTCTGCTGTCACATTGTCCCGCCCCGCCAGGTGGACTGCAATGAGGTGTATTCGTAGTGGAATGCACCAGTCCCAGATGCATACAGCCAGATGAAACAAGGTGGAAGAGTTAGTGCCTCCCTGCCAGTTCACGCAACAGATTGCTGTCGGATTGTCCAACAGAATCTTGACAGTCCATCTGACAATGAGGTTCTGAAAGGCCCGAAGGGCTTTGAAGATTGCCAAAAGCTCCAATGTGTTGATATGGAGATGCATCTCCAGGCCAGCCCAATGGCCCTGGACTGCAAAACTGTGACAGTGAACTCCCCAGCCGAGGAGGGGCGCATCGGTCGTGATGGTAAGTGTCAGACGGGGCTCGACAAACGGCATTCCCGAAAAGAGATGGCACAGGGACAACCACCAATGAAGGGAGTCCCGTACTGGAGGGACCCACAGAACCCAGCGTTGATCATCGAGCAGAGGATTGAAGCCCCGGAGAAACCAGTGTTGCAGGGGGTGGGCCCGAAGGTGGGACGAATAGATGATCGCATCATAGCTGCCATGTAGCCTAGGAACTGTTGAATGCTGCGGGCAGAAATGGACGGATTTTGCAGGATGGTGGCCGCAGCCTGTCACAGAGTATGAGTGCACCTCATGAGTATGAAGGCCCTGGCGCAGGTGGATTCCAGGGAGGCCCCAATGAAATCCAGGGTGCGTGATGGCTCCAGGTGGGATTTTTTGGGGATTCACTCTGAGTCCAAGATCGAAAAGAAGGGAGAGGGCAACATGGATGTCCTCGTATAGTTTCTGCTTGCAGGACGCCACCAGGAGCCAATCATCCAGATTAGGGCACACCAGAACGCAGGACACCACGGGGCTAGGCACTTGGTAAAGACTCTGGGGGCGGTGGACAGGCTGAAGGGGAGAACCTTGTATTGGAACAGATGCCATCGACCGCAAATTGGAGGTACCTCCTGTGGTGGGGGCAAACAGAAATGTGGAAGTAGGTGTCCTGTAAATCGATAGACGCAAACCAATCCCAACGCCTCAGGAAAGGTAGGATGGAGGACAAGGTGGCCATCTTGAACTTCCAGGGGCAAATGAAAGAGTTCACCCCTCTGAGGTCTAGGTCTAGGATGGGTCGGAGAGTGCTGTCCGATTTGGTAACTGTGAAGTACCAGGAGAAGAAGTTGGTGGAGTTGGCTGAGGGTGGCAGCTGCTCTATGGCCCCTTTGAGGAGGAGGGTCTCAACCTCTTCGAGGAGGGCTGGACTGGCAGGGGTGGAGTAGAAGACACCGAGAGGAGGAGTACTTTGAAACTCGATGGCGTAGCCAAGATGGACTATGGTCAAAACCCATGAGTCCAAAGTGATGTTGCGCCAGGTGTTGAGGTGGCAAGCTAGCCCTGTGGTTCCGCGAGGTCGAAGGAGCATCTCCAGTGGCAGAAGGGAGAGTAGGCATCCTGGAGGGCTTTGGAATCTTTGGTAAAGATGACATCGATGGTAGAGCCAGCGAGGTCAAGGTTGGTATCGGTACCGAAGCTGTCAATACCGAGGGACCGGTTGTTACCGATAGTTTCAGGATCGAGGCAGAGGATGTCGTGGAGGGTGTCGATACCACAATAGTGGAGAGAGAGAGCAGTATTGGAAGACGCCTGTTCTTTAAGGTGAAGGGCTTGCTCCCAGCTGTAGGATTTCAACCGAGAAGCTCTATTCTTCAGAGTCTGGGAGGTGAAATCCTTACAAATAGAAGAGGCCCAAACGGTATGGCCCTCCCCGAGGTAGAACAAACACTTGGGGTGGGCGTCAGAAATAGAAACCTTGCGGCCACAAGACACACACAACTTAAAGACGACATAAGAAGGGGGAATAGTTCTTACAGTTTTTGTTATAAAGAGATGAAAAACTAAACAAAAGAGTGAAGAAAAACCAAGAATTAGAAGAACTGCTCAGCAAGGAAGCCTTACGAGCTGCTAACTGGTCGGCGGATGAAAAGAAACTGAGGAGAGACCGTTAGCTTGGTGGGACTGAGCATGGGTGGGAGTACAGGATGGGGGAGGGGTTCCCACCAAGCTGCTCAGCTCTCGAACTTTCCAAAAAGCTACTGTGTGTGCACAAAGATTACCATTGTGTGAGGCATAGAGACCACGAAGAAGAAGCAGGCTTTTATAGGACAGGGTCTTATAAAGATTGTACAGTATCAGAATCAGAAAGAGACTAATTGGAAGTTTCTGCCTTCAAGAACAGCCCAACATGCAGCTCATTACTGTAATGTTCTTGTTGCGTGATTTCAAATCATTTCTGACTTACAGAGACCCTAACGTGAACCTGTCATGGGGTTTTCTTGCCAGATTTGTTCAGAGGGGGCTTACCTTTGCCTTCCTCTGTAGCTGAGAGAATAGGGTGCGTCCAAGGTCACTTAGTGAGTTTTCATGGCTGACCAAGGATTCAAACCCTGGTCTCCAGAGTTGTAGTTTAACACTCAAACCACTACACCATAGTCCAGTTAGGAAACTACTAAGAGTATACAGGACAGTAGTCAAATCCTTAATATTCAGAAATGGGGGGGGGAAGCCCTCTCCATATTCTTGGCTTTCATCTGGCAATCTAAGTTATGGAACACAAGAGCCTCTAATACTGCTGCATCTAACGAAGAGTAACCCCATCAAAGGCCATAAAGAAACACGGCCTAAATTCAGGATAACGACAAAAGCATTTTGATGCTTTGAGCCTCCTACTTCCCACATTGGACCCTGAGCTTTAAATTTTCTTCCAACCTGTCCTGGAAATGACTTAGGACCCTTTCACATCACAGAATTATAACACAGTGATTCCACTTTAATTTTCATGGCAACATCCTACAGATTCCTGGAATTTGCAGTTCAGGGAGGGGTGCTTAGACTTCTCAGCTTAGACAGCTCAAGTCTCTCACCAAAGTACAAAGGATCCCACAAGATGTTGCTATGGCAGCTACAATAAAGAAAAAACACTGTTATATCACTCTTCATCCTTTCTGTTACTTGTGCTTTTATCCTCGTTGACAGCTGCTAGGCTGCTCAGATAGTCCTATCACCCAATTATGCTTTGATAATAGGCACTGTTATAGACCCCTTTATGCATCTTCAGCCTATCTGCACAGGAGTTACTAGCTCATTTTTATCAAAAACAAGGATCAAATTTTGTTATATACTTTATTCAAACAAACAGACAAAAACTTACTTGGGCTGTCTGCTTCTTTCTGTTCTTGATTTTTCATTCTTAATAGAACACTATCACTGACATACGTATAGTCGATGTCCATGGTCTCTGCACCATTTCTTGTTTGACTATCTTCCTTTTGGGCAACATAGTTACAAAATAATTATGGTACAAAAATTTTATGATACTGCAACCTAGTATATAATTTTAATCTCTACATAAGGTGCCAAATGTACCTATATCAGAAATAAAATAATTGCTGACACTATTGAGCTTTTTAGCATTCTGCAAGAATTGTAAGCCCTTCGGTTATTCAAGAATATTCCTATAGTAGCTTTTTTAAATTTGTGAATTATATAATGCACAAACTCTCAGATCAAAACCTCAGCATGTTCCGAAATTCCCAAGGACTAGAAGTGCATTCCAAGGACTAGAAGTGTGGCTCTTTTCTGATACAATACAATAACCAAAGGAGAAAAGAACTTCCAGAAGTGAAAACAACTGTCAAAAGAAATGTCTGAACTGGACCTTTCTTAATAAGACTTAAAAGCAGTTGGGGAAAGTAAGTGATTTTTACTGATTTAAAGTGGAGTCCTGAAATCTGAAAGAAGCACAAAAGCAGTACATTATTCCTATCCATCTTTTGTTAATTTCATTATATGAAATAAAGTTTTTTGAGACAAAGATTCCAATTGTCTACCATACATAGCTTTATGCCTGCTTTTGTAATTCAAACAGAGTAAGTTTCTAGTTCAGTTCCTTCTATTGTCCACTTGTAGTTTACAACTATTATAAAGCATTTCCACTTAAATAGTAGGATTAGCTTTCCAGAATACTTTTAGCAGATATGCAAAGCTTGCTGATAATACTATTGATAAAAACTACTTGGATTTTATTTGTGAAAATGGCAATTTATTTTAATAGTAAGTTACTAATGGCAAACCTCCACTATGAAAACATTCTTCAAATAATATCTTCTAAACTATGAAGCTTTGTTCTGAATATTCCAAAATCTATCAAATAAATGTCACTAGCACATGTACCTAGTCAGTTTTGTATTAACAAATAAACAATACATCTGAGGAAAGCAATCAACATAAACATCAAATTTAGAAAAGAAAAAAAATTAGTAAGCCTCTTATATTTTAGCTAACTATAATATTCTCTGTGAGTACACTGTTTTATGAATACTTTTTCTATGATAGATTATTTTTGTATAGGCAGAGAAACTGTGATGTGGTGGAACTAAAGTATAATTTACTATAGTAAACTACAGTAACTAACATTTGGGAAATGAAATGTTGTACTTCTGCTTTACTGTGAGTCAAGATTAACAGGCAAAGCCATAATACAGTTCAGTTTGTTCTGTCAACTTGACAGGTTACATTTTAAAACGGCTTACTTTTGTATCTATCAGTGTGACATCCATTTTGTATTGGGAAAGATCAGCTCCTGGATCTATACTCCACTGCACGCTTTCCAAGGATGATTTATCTTCAAGGAAAAGAGAATGAGTAAAACAAGTGTGTACAATTCAAATAACATAAGTGAACAAATATGAGAGGGGTGAGCAACATGTGGCTTCCAGGATGAATATGGACCCCAAGGCTGTTTTTTGTGCCCCCCCCTGCACTGCTAAATTGCAGCATTAAACGGGAAATCAAACTAAGAAAACCTTCTTAAAAGAAGTACTTCCCACTTATTTTAAAGGAGTATGGTTGGTCTGCCACTGAATTTTAATATGGTGAACATAAGGTTGTACCCAGTGGTGAGTAGGGAATTAGCAGAAATTGTCCAGCTATAATACATATGGGCAAAGAACAACACATATAGTATGCAGTGGTTGATACAGGCCTCAGCCAAATTAAGTGAAGGAAGATTTTTAAAAAGAATATAATAGAAGTAAATTAAGCTATAATCCCAAAGGAGATGACATATTAAAGGAACTGTGTTTAGAGTATAGAATTGCCAATTAAAGGGTCAAGTACAAACATACAACATTCTTCCTCTTTCAGTAATTTAATTAATAAAAATACCTTGCTCGCTGTGGGACCGTTTAATTTTTGTCACTCTGCAAGGATTTGGCTGAAGCACAGAAGCTGGTTCACCTATCCCAAGTCCTGGCCTTAGTCTCTTACTTTTCGGTTCATGATCACCAGCTACCTGTCAATGTAATTAAAATGCAAACAATTTCAGCACTAATCCTCAGAGATTTTAATGTCTAACTTGTTCATCATTTTCATTAGTTAATTAATTTTCTGATCTCTACTCTACATACACACATAAGCCACAATAAAATCCCTCCTGCAAATATTGTGTGATCTTTATATATGACAAACTACTGGTATTTCAGCATGGCAAAGAAACAAGAGAAAGACAATTCCTCCCCAGCAACTGCAGGAAATTATTTACTCTTGATAAAATCCTAAGCACAAACTTACCCTCATATCTCCAGAGATGTCTGATTCTAAGGCATCATTTGGCAAAGGTGGCTTACAAAAGGCAGTAATTTCCTCCTCTGCTTGCACTTCATGTTCTCTCTCTGGGGAACCTTTACTGAGAGATTTTAGGATAGCCTTCTGTACACAGGGATCCTCTTGTGAATCTTTGCTCCTTGAGCAGTTATCATTGATTATTTTAGATGAAGAATCTTTTGCTTGTGGTTGGAAAACATCATGGAGAGTTGCCTGCTTCAGCTTGGTTTTGGAGGTCTCAGCACTTATGTGGTTTTTTTCTTGACAGCGAAAACCAGAAAAGCGATTAGATAGGTCTAAAGGCTTATCACTTGTATTATCTCTATTGACAAGAGGAGGTATGTTTGCATGAGAGGGGAAAGTATTCTCTTTTTCACAGCTAATCACATGCCCGCTTCTCTCACCACCTTTCTTTCTTTTAGGACATCTGCTTCCTAATAGTTTCTGTGATGAAGGAAGGTAGTCACTCTTAACTCTCTCATCTTTATCTAAAAGTGTGTTGGTCACACAGGTTATGGGCTCATCTGCATTCTGTTTCAGAACCACTTGCCTACTAGTTGGAGCCGGACTGAAAACCAAAGTTATTTCAGTTCCAGGGTTAAGTGGTGCAATGAAAGCAACATCTTCAGATTTTGATCTCACTTTCTCAGATCTAAAAAGGGAAGAATTGTTCACTGGGTTGATTTTCAGATTTGACTTACGTCCTGCTGTTAACACAGAAGGGGAAAGACTTGTGTTCAAGCCCAAGTTGTTCTTCACACTGGCAGATGCTCCAAAAACAGGAGAAGGTACCTTAGAATCCCACTCTATAGGTGGAGAGGCATCCTCATGTTGATCTGAAAATCTGAACACACTTAAAAGTTTACAACTTTTCTTTTGCTTAATGGAAAATATTACCAAAAAAAGTAAGAGAAAAGTAACATCTAGCACAAGATACTATAATTTAAACTGTGGAAACTGAATATGAAGTATCTTCAGAAGTGTTGAATTTAGCAACCAAAACTTTAACATAAGCAGAGAACGGCACATGCTATTCTCAGAAATCACCCTCTGATTTTGAATGGAAGTGCAATATGGGCCAACAAAGTTCTAGGCTAAAAGCAATAACTTTATTGGGCACAAAGGATGTCTATTTGATAACCTGTTCAAAGATCCTTGAATAGCTGAGCTTTTAGCAAACGATGCTGAAATGGTTTGATCCCTATTTCCACTGATATTGGCCAGGTTGATACTGATGATTTCACTTATATGAAAAAAATCTGAGTGCTAGTACCTATGTTCCTTAAAATCTATTCACATTAAGTTCCACAGAAATTTTCTGAAATATTTTTTGGAAAAAAAAACTGATGTTGGCCTATCAGTCCTAAATCTGTGCAACAATATTTGGGATATGAATCTAAATGTAAGTATCAGGTATGTCAAAACAGGTCCTAAATGAGCACTCTAGAGCAAAAAATATAGAAAACCAAAACATTTGTGCAGGAAATATTGAAAGCAGTTGAGGTCCTGAACCTAATTCTGGGTCCAAAACCTTATTCTGGTCTGCATCTGATAACATGGGATGTTTAGGGATGTGTGTGAATAACATATATACAGTCTGAAAAAACATTTCAAATTAAATTATAAATGTAATATGGCATAGTATATATTACAGCAGGGGTGTGAAAAGTGCACCCAAGGGGAGATAGCCCTGCAGCGCTGCTTTTTGCAAACCCCCAAAGTCCCCGTTCCCCAATTTTGGAGGTAAAAATTTTGTTTCACTCCCTAAATGACTTAACAGTACACCCAAAACCTCTTGGAGGGTGCTATTGGCTGTTTCATTGTAACCTTATCTTTTTTATGGTCCACACAGGGCTTTTTTTCCCAAGCAGGAAAAGCTGTTCTGAACTGAAACAGGAATGGGGGCTGCAAATGCAGCAAAATTGCTGGAAGTGGCACAAGAGTCTTTGGGAGCAATATTTACCATTTGGGGTAAAACAAAATTTCTGACTTCCTGTTTTTGGGTTGTATAAAATACAGAGGGTGGTGGTTCTGGTGCTCCTAAGTCCTGCAGAGGGCCAACGCATCCTTTCCAACCCCAGACAGTTGTCTCCCATTCTACTACAGCATCTGAATCTCTAATTTTACCTCTGACATAGATCAGCATAGCAGGCCTTACTTAAGATGCCATTAAAAGACAACTAAAGAAGCAGTAACAAGTGTGGAAGAATCATTTTAAGAAAGTATTTGCCTGATACAGAAAAGATGACAGTGTTGTGCCAAGCACTCTCCTCTGTGGATGGATGGCATTTTAGCATCAGAATCAGCTGAGAAGCTTTTGTCCCTGGTAACTCTCAAATTTCATCCCATTTGGCAGGGGAACCTATAGAAGGGTTTCTTGATTTTTTAAGTTCTAAAACTTACCCCAAGCTATCAATGTTACTTTTAGGACAGTTGTGAAGCACATTTTTTCTGGAATCTCCCTGTGGTTTCTTCTGAGGGCCCTATGGAAAATAATGTAATTTTACAAAGAATTCAAACATTTTGTGGTTCCTACTATTCACATTTTTAAAAAATAAAATACACAATCCATTCAGATTGAATGGAACAAACCATATCTGTGTGCACAGAAGCTTTTTTCAAAAGTTAAAATCTTAGCAGTCACATGTTGGAATTGGATCTGCATGCAAATCACAGTTGCTGATTAGAATACACAGAATACCGAGTTCCATCAATCTAATAACAAGACTGGAGACATTTGTTTCTGCAAGCACAAAGCCGCTAAATGGTTGTATGCAGTGTGCATATATCTCTCAATAGAAATAATAATAAAAAATGTAGTATGTTTTCAACCTATAACCAAGGAATCCCATTACAACTACATCACTACAATTAACAGACAAGTTATAGTTTGGGCACAAAAATGTGCACTACAATGTTTAAAAATAAATAAATTAAAAAAAGCTGCTTGAGTTTGATGGGCACAAGTTCATCCCAATTCTTAGCAATTGGTTTTCTAGTGAACCATACTTATCCGAATTCTTCTGCTTCATTTTCATTAGAGAAGATTATCAGGCAAATATGGCATAACTACTTCTTACTTTAACAATAAAATATTACAAGGGAGACAGTAATTTTTCAGCGCACGCACACACACACACAGAGTGCACCCTCTTCTGGTGTAACCTCCACATACACAAATGCAAGGTACTGCAAAGAGTTGCATCCTGTTCTAGTCAACAGATGTGGTGAGTGTGTGTCTAAGGTCTTGTATGTGCATGCACGTTGCATCCACTGACTACAACGGGATGCAACACTTGTGGTTTTTGTTTCATTTGGGGGTTATTGGAATGGGACCCACATATATATGGCAGGTGTGCTTTGTGTACATTTTTCAGACAAGTTAGTAATTATACTGTGCATTTATCCATAGTCAACTACTTTAATTGCTGCCATTAACAGTGGCATTTTTTGCTGAATCATTTGGTGAAATAAGCAGAATGAAGGATTATCTCTCCCTAGGAGAACTAATCTATCAATTTGTGACAGATTATGAAAATAGTACTCACAATCTCATCAAGCCCAAGTGTTTCTGCAACAATGGTAGCCAAATTAAAACGGGATTTTTTGTCAGGACACTCTCCTTTTGCTTCCTCATCTGCACAAATGGAAAAACCATGTGTGATAAAATGTATTCCATTCTTTCTACCAGACTATACAAAGTGGAAGAGATCTAAAAGAAGTTTACAAAGTTGACAACCATGAAATAAGAGATGAATTATTTCCCCTCTGAGATTAATTATTTTCAAGAGAGCACTTCTGAACTGTTGGTAACCAAGCAAGGTGTTGTATGTTTACCCTTTCTACTTACACATTCCTCTACAGAACACATTTGAGCAAAGAGTGGCCTTCAACTTTATCTTCAATCAAAACAATAACAGCCACATGAAAGACAAAGCAGATTAAAAGGACTGAAAAAAATAACAAAGCAGGAATCAAGCAAGCCTCCCTGGAAAAAACAACTCATATCCAGGACACTATCATTTCTGCTTCAGTTGCCAGGTACACTTGGAGGAGGTCCTCCAAATGTTTGGGTAGTTACATGTGGACAAAGACAGTCCTTCAAGTATACCAGTTTCCAAGCTATGAATGGCTTTAAAGGTCAAAATGGGCACCTGGAATTTGGATTTTGCAATGTCATATGGTTCCATGGTTCACTAAATGTACCTAATATATTAATGCATTTCTAGTTCAATACCGTTCATGTTTAACTCTATAGACCTCTTTGGAGTTAAATGCAGGAAGAAACATTCAGAAATATATGGGTCAATCCATAACCTCCTCTTCTACAATGCTATTCCTAAACCTGTACTTGTAAACCAAAACATCACTGATTGAGTCTAAAAGGTGACAACTCAGTTGTGTGTATGTGATTTCCAAAATGGAGATAGAAATCCTGTTGGTGTATGCACTGCCATCAAGGAGTAGAGCTAGCTCCACAGATTTCTGGAGACCAGTCAGGCATTTGGAAGTGAATACCCAAAGAACAGTAATGAACTGACTTGAACCATCTGTTGATGGATGATGGATATTTTCATAAAAATTAAAACTGAAAAACTGTGTAAAACAGTGGTTCCCAAACTATGATACTACAGATGTTTAGAACTTCAGCTCCCAGAATTCTTGACTGTTGGCCAAACAGGCTAGGGCTTCTGGCAGCTGAAGTAAAAAACACCTGGAGGACCAAAGTTTGTAAACCAATGGTGAAGGAGAATAATGATTCCCATATTACACAGCAGTAACACTACATTAAAAATTGGAAGAGTTCATTATCAAATGGAAAACTTATATTGGTAAAAAATTGACTGTAATGGCTTCATTCTCCACAGAAGTAATTAACTACAGTAGGCCCTCCACATTCACAGGAACCCCTGCGAAAAACTTGCCATTCGTCCCACTGCCACTGGAGTGAACGCGCCAGGCAGGCAGATGGAGTGCAGGAAGAAGAGATCTTTTCCTCCCTGCTTTCCATCTCTCCTCACCCCCTAACTGCTGGAGCAATGGTGGGCAGATGGCAAGCTGGAGGAAAAGATCTTTTTCTCCCCTCTTGCCATCTCTCCCTGCCGCCGCTGCAACTGGGGTGACTGCTCCCAGCGGGCAGATGGCAAGTGGGGAGGAAAAGACTTTTTCCTCCCTGCTTGCCATCTTCCCCCCTCCACTGCTGGAGCGATAACTCTGGGAGGTGGGCAGATGACGAGTGGGAGGAAAAATGGTGAGCAGGGAGGGAAAGATCTTTTCCTCCCCACTTGCCATCTTCCCCCCTCCACTGCTGGGGTGATCACTCTGGGAGGTGGGGGTGGGCAGATGGTGAGTGGGAAGAAAAAATGGTGAGTGGGGAGGGAAAGATCTTTTCCTCCTCACTTGCCATCTCCCTCCCTGCCACCGCTGGGGCGATCATTCCGGACAGGGAGATGATGAGCAGGGAGGGAAAGATCTTTTCCTCCCCACTCGCCATTTGCCCCCCGCCACTGCTGGGGCGATCACTCCAGGAGCTGGGGACGAGCAGATGCATAAAGAATAGCTCACCATTCCCCCTCCCACCACCCCTGGGGCGATCGCTCCGGGCTGGGAAATGGTGAGTGGAAGGAAAAGACCTTTTCTTCTCAGCTTGCAATCTCCCTCCCACCACTGCTGGGGCAATCGTGCCCACAGCGAGGGGCGGGAGATGGCCACTAGGAGAGTGGTGGCCATCTCCCACCCCTCTGCCCCCCGGGCAATCATGCTTGCAGAGACTGGCAGAGATCATGAGGAGGAGGAAACCATCTTCCCTTCCCTTCGCTCTCCTGCAACCTTTCCCATTAGGGAATGGGAGAGGGAGAATGGGGGGATGCAAGAGACTGCAAATAATCAAAACGACGAGAGTGAAACCCACAAATGTGGAGGGAAAACTGTAATTGTTTTTCTCTGGCCAACAAATTCAAACAGGAAAGATCACTTCAGAAAGAGATATCTAAACACAAATCATTGTATTTTTTCCACTGTTATTAAATTGAAATATAGGCTGTGAAAACTTACTATATTTACTTGATACTGGGGACAACTGTGGATCACAAGTATCTGCCACCAATATTTCTTCTCCTGGATGAACATGTCTTTGAGTGGATGACAGTGGGATCTTCCCAAGCTCTAGAAAGTGAAAAAATAATGATCAGAATCAGATGCAGCACTTCCAAATAATCATATTTAGATGAATATGACAATCTTTGATTTGTTGTTGTTGTGCAACTTCAAATTATTTCCATCTTACTATGACCATAAGGCGACCCTATCATGGAGTTTCTTGGCAAGATTTGTTCAGAGGGTTGCCTCTGCCTTCCCCTGAGATTGAGAGAATGTGATTTGCCTAAGGTCACTCAGTTGATTTCCACGGCTGAGCAGGGATTCAAACCCTGGTCTCCAAAGTCGCAGTCCAATGCCTAAACCACTACACTACGCTGGCTTGATTAATCTTTGATTTACCCTTTTTAAATATCTGATGCTTTCAGACCATGGAATTCACTTTCCTTTTGCATGTCATGATTGTTTTGATGGAATCTGACTATTCTTTATGCATATAAAAACCAATATGCTGGCTCGAAGTTAAACTGAATCATCAAAAATCAATTCATTTATTCACTCTATTTGTATTTAATTTACAACCTGCCTTCTTTTGATGACTGAGATTAAAAGTTTTTTACAATTAAATAGTACAAATACAAACAAAATTCATAAATCATTGTAGTAAAAATTAAAGCACAATCTAAGAACACACCAATTAAAAAAAATACAGTAGCAATTCAGTGAAAAGCCCATTTTGTTACAATAAAGTCAGCTGCCAAAGGCACACCTAAACAAAGATGTGGAAGCCAACCTAGTCATCTTCTGTAGGGTATTCAGAGAAAGCTCTGCAACATTGTGTCTAAGTGAGTTTGTTGAAAGTGTGCAAAGTTTACCACTTTTTTTGTAAACAGATTTTTATTGATTTAAGAACATAAAAAGCAACAAACCAATAAAAACATATCAGCGTTTTGACAAGGTACAGTTTATACCACTTCCTTCCCACTGCTGCTACTGCTATCCCCCCTGCCTATCTACTACATTCTTTGGGGCAATGTTGTCCAGTGTCTCAATCCCATGCTGCATCTTCATCTGGAATGAGATAAAGATCTTTCAGAAGCATGTGGTCTCCTGATCCACTGTTATTACTATCATCCTTCCCACAGGATATGCTCTTACTTTTACTTACTTATCCTCATCTGCAACCAGTTCTAGGCTTTCTGAGTTGTTGAGAGCAACATCTGTTCAGTTTTGCTTCCTCAAAGGTTTCAGGACATGACTCTTGATACAGCTATGTGTTTGAGATACAGTGCATCCTCTGTATATGTGAGGGTTCTGTTCCAGGAAATACTGGAATTTGCAAATGCTCATGTCTCATCATATTCAATGACAGTGATGTGTGTGTGGATGATTCAGCATGTCTGTATGTACATCACCACCAAGTATAGGGACGCAATACTTCGCATGCAGTGGAGGTTGCAGGGAAGGAAGGACCACAATATTTGCAAGCGATTTTGCTCTGGTGTTGCTTGCATTGGTTAGAACAGAGTGCTTAAGAGCCTCTAGTGAACTGGACACTCAGGTCCTTTGGTTTGGTTCCTTCAGGCAGCTCTGCATAAAGGACTCTGTGGGCCATTTCAACCTTCATTGGGTCTAGTTTCAATTCAAGAAAGGCATCATTGAAGTAAGAGAGCCCAAAATCACTCACATTATGAATTCTTTCAGATATTTGCCTTGCAATTATGATTTTCCAGCATTTCCATGCACTGTAGGTCTCTTGCTGGATTGTTTTAACTATTCAGTGGTCTAACCTTCAGAATGAGAGATATACTGGTCATTTAGGAGTATCCAGTAGTCATTTGAAATTTAGTCTACTTTTTCTTGAAGAGGGTAATGATTTCTTGCCATACTTAATGCAGATAAGTTATTACATCCACTGTTATGCTGTTTGTTGGTTCAGGGGCTCCTTCTTGGATAACTAGCTCTCTGTTCATGGCTTCTAGGCATTGTTTCTGTAAAGGGGAGCCTCATACTGATTCAAGAAAACCCTCTTTCAACATTGTAGCTCCTGGAAGATTGCTTGTTCTAATCCTTGACTTTATTTTAGATTCTATTTCTGTTGTTTCTGATTTCAGTGTTGGATGTTCAACTTAAGCTACCATCTTAGTTCATCTCCAACAACACACCCTCCCTGCCTCTTTAGTTTTATTTTTTAAAAAGATTTTGAAAATTTATTTATATATTCATCCTTTTAATATCATGGACACAGAAAGTGCAAAGTTTTTGTGGCCCTCAGAGAAAGGGGTCAACAAAATTTTAATGCCCTCAAATATCCTCTGGAGGCATTAGGGGCATTTTTGCAATGTTTTATACCCTCTGGAGCTATTTTAAAACCAGAAGTAAACCGCTTTGAAAAAAAGGCTTCTTCTGGACTTAAAATGACCCAAGAAGGTCTAAAATACGATAAAAATGCCCTCTACAGCCCTCAGACAGCATTGGGGTACATTTGGGGCAATTTTTTTGCAAGGTGTGGTAAGCTCTCCTAAGGAGGTAATGTAGCCCCCTAGTCTCCCAGTTGCCCATCCTTTTTCTGATATACTACCTCCCATATCCAAATAACTGGCAAACTCTTTTTATTTGTGCATACTTTGTTTGTGCACTTTTGATAAATTTCATGGAATTACCATGACTATACTCTGAGCAATGAAAATGATACACAGTGAGGCAGAAGTAAAATACAGGGCAATCAGGATAATGTACCCCCAATGCATTTGTGGAAGGGGATCACAACAGGATTTAATTCCTTTGGATGGATGCAGCTCAATATAACTGCTATGTATAGCCCTCATGTGCCATCAGTCCACCTGTCTAGCTCACCTCATGGACAAGTTCCTTACTGTCCAAGGAGGAGTAACTTGTCTGTGAGAGCAAAATATATTGTGAAGCATGAGAAAAATGAATAACTTGTCTCCTGTATGGAAGAAAACAGGACAGCTAAACATAGGAAGTATTTATGAATCTCCTGTTAGTGCACAAGGACCTCCATGAGAAGAACACAAAAGCAAAGAAAGAGAGTGCATAAAGTTCTGTACTAATTACTTTTAATGGCTGCAGCTATGCCATGAGTTTGGATCACATCATAGTACCCTCTCTAAAATCCTATCCAATTTTTGAAAACATTTTTACAATGGAATGTAATGGAATGACAATGGAGACCTTCTCCTTTACACTAGCTTTGTAGCTAGCATTTGTGTGTGTGTGTGCGCGCGCTAAACTTTTCTCCATTAAATAGCATAAACTTGTTTAGAGTAAGTTGTACATACATAAAGTATGCGTGTTTTAAATGCATTTGAATTTTTAAAACCTATTTTCCTTTAAAGTGACATGTCATACTTTAATAATTTTAGGAAGTGGCAGCTTTGTTCCTACTATACACAACAAAAATGGTAAGTATTTTATAATACTAATTTATAATCTATGTTACTCTTTTTAAAATCTTCATTTAATTTGCTTTAGCTATACGGATATTGCAGTACTGAAATCCTTCTATTGACCATTAGGTGGTGGTATGAGACAGCTTTGAAAATCTATTCTGCAATAGAAAGATTTTGGAATGTACACTTTCATGTAATACATGAGTACAGATTGCTAATCTGCTGAAAATAAGCTTGGCTGCTGCTTTTTCTTAACATACGAGCATTTAACATGGTCTGTTTTCTGGCACTGACATTCCAGTTTAGAAAAAAAATGGAAGAATGGATGGGAAAAATTGTTGATATAGCAGAAATGGATAAATTTACCTATATCCTAGATGGTAAAGCAAATAGCAAATTTTATAGAGACTGGGAGCTGTTTAAGGAACTCCTGTAATCTAAAACTGACAATTTAGGCATATCTGGATTTCATTTTTGATTACTTAGTAACTGGATACAATATTACGATATCTGTTTAAAATGATATTGTTCTAACAAAAGTGAGGGAAAGATATTTATCTGTTACCTATATAATATATTATTGTGCTCTTGCAAATTAGTCATCTATTAGTATATAATCTATTTATACATAGTTGAAATGAATATAGTACTTCTACATGGCAATATTTATAAACCCTTTCTGATGTTTATATTCTAAGGAAAGGGGAAAATATTTTCTTTTTTAATTATTGCTTGTTTTGCAGTTGAAGACAATATCAATAAAGGGAATGGAATAGGATGGCCTAATAAGTCACTAAATTATTCCTTTTCTTCTCTTTTTAACTGCGGAAGGTATTACTGTCGTTTATTAGTTAAGGCTGAAACCTCCTCATAAGCGGAATTCCATGTTTTTGTGTTATCATGTTAGCTCTTTTTTCTAAAAGTTTCTTTTTTTCCTTTCTGATATGTGTCTCTTACTACCATGTTTTTTGTTTTCTTTGTTGATCCTTTGTGTTCTTCTTTGTTTGTAAATATTTTAATTTGATGAAAATATTAATAAAAAATGTAGAACTACTTTAAAAGTCCTCATCAAATTGCCCTCTAGTCATTCTTTAATTTGTTTTATTTATAATAAACAATATAAACAATTCAAAAAAAGAAACAAAAAATAAACAAACAGAAAGAAATACAAAACAAAAAGAGAACACAGTCAACTAAGTAATGCAAACATTAATTTTAAATTTGGTTCTATCCAAGAACAAACATTTCAGATCTCACCTCTTTAAGATGATTATGCTGTTAAAAGTATATCACTCTTGACATAAATATTCCCAACAATTCTAGGGAAAAAAGAAAGATTCTAAAATACCATACCATGAAGTCTTCCAGCCTGTTCCAAGTCTGTACACTTTTGTTCTGTGTATCGGACATGCCTATTCTCTCGTTTTCGGCGCATTCGGTTAACCAGTGAAAGTGAAAGGGACTGAACAGGTGAACCTGGAATACAACTTTCCATATATTGCTCTTGCTCTCTAAGAAAAACAAATAAAATTAATAGGAAATTTAAATGCTTTAACTATTCTGCCAACTTTCTACAATACCTTCTTGGTCCTGTAAGTTCAGGGAAGGCCTAAATACCAGATCCTATCTCATTGTGGAAGCTAAGCAGTGCTTGGATGGAAGACCACTAATGAACACCAGGAGCTATAGACAATATTTCAAGGGAAGGAACTGGCAAAGCCACTTCTGCGTATCCCTTGCCTAAGAAAACTCTTAAGAAATTCATAGGGTTGCCATAAAGGGATAAATGACTTAAAGGCACATACACACACAAGTTCAGGGAAAGCATGTTATGAAATAAACATAGTGACTGCAATCTTCCTGATATGTAGTTCATTAGGCAGCAGAAAAAAGAAAAAGAAGAAAAGTGAGACGTGGCAAGGAAGGCAGACAAAGTTACCAACCTAGCGGTAAAGGAAGAGATTATAGGCTCTGAACAGTCAATTTCTTGGTTTCTTTGGAGCCAGTGTGTTCCAGGAAGGCTCATGTAATGCAATTTCTAAGCTAACTTTCTCAGAATGCCTGGCTCCAAGCACCCACCTAGACGTCAGGTATCAGAGAAATAAGCTGTTTGGAGCTGCCTTCTTTTGCCAACAGCAGTAACTTTGTGTGACTTCCCCTACAGCCATTGTTTGGACATCCAAAAGATGCAAATACTAGCATGGGATGCCCAACTCTGCAGGAAACAGGAGCCAGAATCCCCTACAGAACCAACCTTTGCCCAGAGTCAAGTCTCTTTGGAGTATCTCTCAAAATGGCAAATGGAGAGGACAATGTGTCACCTTCTGTCACCATTCTGAGAGGGAATCCTATGCAAACAAAGTTGCTGTTTTTTTTAAAAGGAGTTAGAGGTACTGGTTGAGTGTTTTCATGCATTTCAGTGCACTTTTCTAGAAGAATCACCCATAAATCTCACTTTTTTTTAAAAAGGGAGGTAGCTGGAACACTTTGGTGGATTGCTGAGCAGCTTCAGGGGCTGCAAAAGTGGAATCCAGGGGTCTTGTGCAAGCTGCAGTCCCTACTTTCTCCACCTCTGCATAATCACAGCATCCCATTAGGACAGCACATTGCACCAAAAGCAGTCTAGTTGGTCATCTCTTACCTCACTTGCTTCCTTGTCCCTCTGATGAAGGATGCAGGAAAGTGACAGAACAGAAGGACAGAGACTAAGGTAGAAGGAGTTTTCCTACACCCGGTGTAGTTTCAGGTAAGAGGGAGGGTTGAATAAGCATTCACGAAAGAGAAAGTTAATACAAATCAGAAAAACAAAAATTAGAAAGAGCAGTGAGGATATATTATAGGGGGCAGCTGAGGTAAGTAACAGTGGCAGTAGGACAAGGGGTAAAAATTACTAAGGAAATTTGGCAGAAGAGGTTAGAATAATGAGAACTGCAGTAGATAGCTATGATACCAGAAGCAGAAACAAATGATTAGCAAAAGGCTAGGTCAATAAAGATGCTACTGAAAATGATATTTAGTTATTATGGGTGTATCTGAAGTTTTGGCATGGGTCAAACATAACTTGTGATGGCCACTGATCGCTCCTTCCATTATGTCTTTTTCTCTTAACCCCTTGCAGAATCCAGTGAACAAGAAGGATGGTGGTAGGGAGGAGTATCTCTTCTGTCAGTTTGTATTTTGAAGCAAACACAAGCTGTAGCTCTCTCCCATTGCCTGTCTTCTCTCAAACTTACCAGCATAGCATGAGAAACCTCTTCTGCCCAATCACAACTGGGAGAAAGAAGGTGTTTTTCAAAAAGACCTCAGATACAGAGCTTCTCCTGAATCTAAATCGTAGCACTACTGTGAGGATCCCTTCCTTCTTTTCTCAAGAGAAGTAGTCTCTCATGTATCTCGGAGGTGGGAACCCTGTCTTGGAGTATTTGTAAAGGCTTAGCTGTCACCAACATTGATCACCTCTACTTCAATGATTTACCTATATCTATTAGCATACACAGAAAACTGGGGAGAAAAACACTATACTTACTCTATCTTTTGCTGCAACTTCAGCAGCTGTTCGGAAATCTTCTTATTTTCATCCTGTAAGTTGTTCCTTTCGTTCACTGAAATATTAGATTAAAAAAATGAAAAATCAGCTTAGATACCTCAAATGAGTTTATGTCTTCTTCAGTCCTTTTAACAAGCTCATCAGATAATCAGTAGCATAAATGTGCTGGAAGAACAGGTTGCTTACCTGTAACTGTGGTTCTTCGAGTGGTCATCTGTGCCATCATACACTAGGAGCTTTAGCGCCTGCGCGGTAGCGTTCGGAAACTTCTAGAGCTTGTTCGCTTGGCGGGAACCCCTCCCCCACGCCGGTACTGCGCATGCTCCTCCCGCCGAGCAACGGTCTCTCCTCAGTTCTGTCGTCCGCCGTAGAACCTACAGGGACCTGAGAAAGAGGGGAGGAAGGGCGGGTGTGTATGATGGCACAGATGACCACTCGAAGAACCACAGTTACAGGTAAGCAACCTGTTCTTCTTCTTCGTGGTCTCTGTGCCTTCATACACTAGGAGACTGTGTAGCTTACCGGTCGGACGGCGGGTCAGGTCCTACAGCACGGAAGCCAACACCTCACGTCCAAACCGGGCATCTCTGCGCGACCGGCAGTCGAGCCTGTAGTGGCGCACGAAGGTCGATGGTTGGGACCAGGTCGCCACACGGCAGAGTTCATGCAGGTCAACTCCTCGCAGGAGGGCCGCAGAAGTAGCCACCGCTCTGGTGGAGTGGGCTCGAAGCAGGACTGGCGGAGGCTTCCTCGCGAGCTCATACGCCAGTTCAATAGTCCTCACCACCCACTTGGAGAAGCGCTGGGTGGACACTTTTAGGCCCTTCCGACGTCGCCCATAGCAAACAAAGAGATGCGGCGTCTGTCGGAAGGAAGCAGTCCTGTCCTTGTAGAAAGCCAATGCCCGACGCACGTCCAGGGAGTGGAGGGACCGCTCCAACGGTGTCGTCGGGTTCGGGAAGAAGGCAGGCAGGATGATGTCCTGGTTGAGATGGAAACTGGACACCACCTTTGGCAGGAACGAGATGTCAGGTCTCAGGACCACCTTGTCCCTGTGGAAGACCGTGAAGGGCTCATCGGAACGAAGAGCTGTGATCTCACCCGCTCGCCTCGCTGAGGTCACCGCCACCAGGAAGGCAGTTTTCATTGTCAGGAGCCTGTCATCCGAGGTCGCCATTGGCTCGAAGGGCGGCTTCGTCAGCTGCGAGAGCACCAGCGAGAGGGACCACGGCGGTAGCGGCGGCGATACCGGCGGGTAGAGATGATGAAGTCCTTTCAGGAACCGCTTAACGGTATCGTTCCTGAAGAAGGCCGAGGCAGCAGATCGTGGCGGTTGGTATGCCACGATCGCGGAGAGATACACCTTCAGGGATGGAAATGCCAGGCCCTGTTGCCGGAGGTGCAGGAGGAAGTGCAGGACGGTCGAGAGCCCCGCGGGCGATACCGGCTCACTCCTCTCGTTAGCGAAGGTCAGGAAGCGTCGCCACTTGTATTGATAGTTGCGACGGGTGGATTCCTTCCTGGCCGCGACGAGGACGGTACCGAGCACGGGATCGTCAGTGCGATATCCTCCAGGCATGGAGGGCCAGGCGTGGCAGGTCCGGATGGAGGACTCGGCCGCTGGAGTGGGAGAGCAGGTCCGGTGTCGGTGGCAACCGGAGCAGGTCGTCTCGTGCGGCTTGTAGCAGGGGTGCGAACCAATGTTGCCTCGGCCAGTACGGGGCTACCAGGATTGCGTCGGCTCGGTCGGCGAGGATCTTCGATATCGTCCGGCCGAGCAGCGGGAACGGCGGGAACGCGTAGAGGAGTTCCCCGGTCCACGGAAACTGGAAAGCGTCCCCGATGGAGGCACGATCGTGGCCCGCTCTGGAACAGAATCGGCGACACTTCGCGTTTTCCCTGGTCGCGAAGAGGTCGATCGATGGTTCGCCCCAGCGGTCCCGAATCAGTCTGAATGCCTCTCCGGAGAGAGACCATTCGTGATGGGATGAGGTGTCCCTGCTGAGGGCGTCTGCCGTGGTGTTCTCCTGCCCGGCCAGGTGAACCGCCACGGGATGCGTGTGCAGGCGAATGCACCATTCCCACAGGTCGAGCGCGATGTCGAGCAGGGTCGTGGAATGAGTCCCACCTTGTCTGTTGATGTAGCAGACGGCGGTGGTGTTGTCCGTCAGAATCAGGACCGTCCGCCCCGCCACGGCATGGCGGAACGCCCGTAGGGCTTTCCAGACGGCGAGCAGCTCCAGCGCGTTGATATGGAGAGCGGTCTCGTCGTCGGTCCATCTGTCGCGGACTCTGAGATCGCCGCAGTGGGCACCCCATCCATACAGGGAGGCGTCGGTCGTTACCGTCACCTTCGGTGTCGGCTGTTGGAAAGGCATCCCTGACATGAGATTGCATCGCGACTGCCACCATCGGAGGGATGAGCGGACGTCTCCCGGCAGCTGCAGTCGGAGTGTCTGTTCGTCTCGCAGGGGGTCGAATATGCGGACGAACCAGTGTTGAAGAGGTCTTGCTCTCAGCCTGGCGAGATATGTCACAGCGGTCGTCGCAGCCATGTAGCCCAAGAGCTGCTGGACGCTTCTCGCAGATAACGTCGGGGCCGTACGAGCGTGAGCGGCGGCCCGGATCAAGGTTTGTGCTCGAGACTCTGGTAGGTACGCCCTGGCGGAGGTCGAGTCGAGCGTCGCCCCGATGAAGTCCAAGATCCTCGCCGGCTCGAGGTGGGACTTCTTCGGATTCACTCGTAGACCAAGGCGGGTCAGGAGTGACAACGTCATGTGGACGTCGTGGTAAAGTCTCTGTTTGCAGGACGCCACCAACAGCCAATCGTCGAGGTAGGGGAAGACGGAAGCGCCCTTCGTCCGCAGGTAGGATACCACCGGGGCCATGCACTTGGTGAAGACCCTTGGGGCAGTCGAGAGTCCGAACGGCAGCACCTTGTACTGGTAACAGGTGTCGTCGACTGCGAAGCGGAGGTACCGTCTGTGCTGCGGGCGAATGGCGATATGGAAGTATGCGTCTCGGAGATCGATGGAGGCGAACCAGTCCCCTCGATGTAAAAAGGGTAGGATCGACGGTATCGTGACCATCTTGAACCTTTTGGGGCGGATGTAGTAGTTCACCCCTCTGAGGTCTAGGATCGGCCGGAGGGTACCGTCGGCTTTCGGTACCGTGAAGTACCTGGAGAAGAAGCCGGTGGTCTTGGCCTCTTGCGGGAGCCGCTCGATCGCCCCTTTCTGGAGGAGGGATTGGATCTCTTCCAGGAGGGCCGGACTCGACGGCGTGGAGTAGTAAACGCCGCGAGGAGGAATATCGAGAAACTCGATGGCGTAGCCAAGACGGACGATGGAAAGCACCCAAGAGTCCATAGTGACATACTGCCACTCCGCTAGGTGTCGAGCGAGAGTCGGTCGGTCTCCGAGCGCTGATGGTAGGCTGAAGAGTGGGTATTGGTGGGTCCTGCCAGGCACGTCAAAACCGAGACTTTGTCTCGGAGGAGGACTTCTTCGACGAAGCCGGGCGCCGCCTAATCATGCGTCTGGCCGATGAGCCGGAGGACGGTCTCGACTGTCCAGACTGGGCCGAACGCTGGAACGACGAGGTGGAGGATCGTCGCCAGGATGGGCGGAAGGTGGAGGCCCTGCGGGCCTGCGTGGCCGGCTGCAGCCCGATCTTTTTTGCGGTCAGTCTCGCCTTGACAAGATTGTCCAAAGCTTCGTCTGTGGACGAATTGAATAGGCCTTCACCGTCGAAGGGGAGATCTTCAATCCTCCTTCTGGTGTCCTCCTGGATGTCGGCCGGTCGCAGCCAAGCATGGCGGCGGAGGCCGACGGATCCCGCCATGACCCGGGAGGCGATCTCCACTGCGTGCCGGGAGGAGGCCATCTGGTGCCGAGCGATGGAGATAGCCTCATTCAAGATCACGGAGGAGGCTTGGCGGATGTCCTCCGGTACCGCCTCCATCGCCGGTTGCAGGCGATCGAGCACTTTTTTCAGGTATGCCGCGAGGCAAGCCTGAGTGTTGGACAGCCTGATCTGCAAGGAGGCAGCTGAATAGAACCTCCGTGCGTAGGCGTCCAACTTCCTGCCCTCCTTGTCCGGCGGGGTGGTGTGTTGCCTGCCGGAGCCCTTTGTCTGTGCCGACTCGACGACCACAGAGTTCGGTACAGGGTGATTAAAGAGATAACCGGCGTTATCCTTCTGCACCCTGTAGAGGTGTTCTAACCGCTGCGGTATCGGCTGAGCCGAGGCCGGTCTATCCCAGGCGGCCTTCACCAGTCTGGATACCCGGGGCAGGAGAGGCAGCGGGGCCGTGGAAGGTCGCTTCTCCTCGAAGACGGAGAAGGCTGGATCGTCGTCCTCCGGCTCCGCATCGGCGATCTTAAGGCCGAGGGTAGTGGCCATGCGGAGCAGCATCGCAGAGAACTGGTGGACGTCCTCTGGAGCAGAATCTGGGATCGGGTCCCCGAATCCCAGCGGAGGAGACTCCTGTGAGGCCGCCTCAGACACCTCTGACTCCGCGCTCGAGTCGTACGACTCCGAGCTCGGTGAGTCCTCTCGCCGCTCGCTTTCCGGCTCCTTCGTCGCCGCAGGTGTTGCCTTCCTAGGCTTCTCCGCAGCCGGGGCGGTGGTAGCAGCAGCGTCCCGCTTGGGATGGCTGACCACTGACTTCACCCTCTTGGTGGTGACCGGGGTAGTCTGGCAGGCTGACGTTGTCGTAGCCCGCTCAGTCACCACCGACTCCGTAGGGCGCGTCGCCGTTGCCGTGACCCTAGGAGGTGGCGATATCGCCCGATACCGTGGTGAAGGCTCCCTCGCCCTATGATATCGAGGAGAGGGAGAGCGGCTGAAGGAGCGGCGGTCCGACGGAGATCGGCTTCGGCGTCGACGGTACCGAGCCTCGTCCCCTCTAGGCGAGCGCGATTCGCGCTGTCGACGAGGTGACCGGGACCTCCGGAAGGTCTCCCAGCGACTCGGGCCACGATGGTACCGATCCCGGTACATGGCGAATGCGACCGATAGGAGGCCGGGCGCTCTCTCCATTCAGATTCCCTCGCGTACCTGGCCACGTAGGACGCCGAGGTGTATCTGGAGGCAGACGAGCGAGGTTGTTCCTCTCTTGTCTCCCTCGGAGGCGGCGAGGCCACCGGACGCTCGGAAGAGCGGGACCGGGACCTAAAGGAGGTCGAACGCCGCTCCGGAGAAGCAGAGGGCTCCCTCTGCTGCAGGTCGGCCGACCTGCGACGGCTAAGAGGGCGGTGGCGCTCATCCCCCAGGGTTGGAGGGTCTGCCACAGGCGAGTCCGGGCGCTGTTGGGGAACGTCCTCAATCTCATCGTCCGAGAGATCGACGGACTCGCCTCGCCCTTTGGAAGGCTGCTGAGTAGGAGGAGGAGTAGGAGGTCGAACGTCCCCAGCCGGGGAGCGCTTCTTCTCCTTCTTTTTCTTCTTCTTCTCCTTCTCCTTGCCCTTGCCTCCGTCCGGAGCAGGGCGCTTTTTAGCAGGCGTCTCCGTAAGGGGAGCCTCAGCCTTCCTCGCCGTCGAGGATCCTTTTGCTGACTTGGCAGCCGCCGACAGCTTCGGGATCCTCGGTAGCGCCGAGATCGGCGTTTTCGCCGGTACCGAGCCCGATACCGACGAGGTGGACGGAACGGCAGCCGCCGATACCGTCGATGGCGTGGTCGTCTTCTTGTCGGCCATCTTGGAAGTGGAGGTCTCGTCTATCGCCCGCAGAGACTGTTCCCAACAATAAGATTTGAGTCTCGCGGAGCGGTTGCGGAGAGTTTGGGGAGTAAAATCCCGGCAAATTGGGCAAGTCCGGATGTTGTGGGACTCACCCAAACAGAAGAGACACTCCTTATGGCCGTCGTTGAGGGCAACCTTGCGGCCGCAGGACACGCACTTTTTAAAGAGCGCGGACATAAGACGAAGAACGCCAAACTCCGAAATCCAAAAAGACGAAAAACCGAAGGGGGAGTCCGAAAGAGAGGTCAAAGACAGTCCGAAAGTCCGTAAAACCGTGAAAAACAGCAAGCCAAGCACAACGTGAGAGGAACAAACTGAAGAACCTTCCGTACGCGGCGGCGGACGAGAAAGAACTGAGGAGAGACCATTGCTCGGCGGGAGGAGCATGCGCAGTACCGGCGTGGGGGAGGGGTTCCCGCCAAGCGAACAAGCTCTAGAAGTTTCCGAACGCTACCGCGCAGGCGCTAAAGCTCCTAGTGTATGAAGGCACAGAGACCACGAAGAAGAACTTGCATTCCAGTCTGTTTTGTTTTCATTCTAAACAAAGCAGTCCAGTCAGTCACTTATAGGGGTACTTCATAAAGCAATTAAGAACTTAATTGAATTGGTCAACTGTAAATTTACTTTTCCACAACGTGAGAGTGTTCCTTCATAGAATAAAAATTGCTCAAATGACATTGAAAAATGTGGTGGTTATCCAGATCTTTCCATCTGTTCAGAACTAAATTTATAAATTCTCTTTGGGCCCCAGGAATATGCACTACCTTTTGAGGTGGAGCAACAGCTGTAATAATGGCTTATCAGAATTCTGGTATGATGGCAGACCATATATGGTCATTCACAATCAGCTTCAAGCCATAGTTTGATACTCTGATTTGATGGATGGGTTCAGATGTGAAAATAAGTCACAGTACAGCTTTGGGAATAATAGTTTTGGTGTGGCATCTGAAAGTAACCTTTGTATGCAAGCAAAAACCTATTGATAAAGTAAAGCTCAAGGAAAAAAAGTCTTGAATTACAGTTTAATCATGCCTATTTTTGACAGTCCTTGACATTTCAAACAAACAAACAAACAAACAAACAAACAAACATTCCTCTGAAGATGTCAGCCACAGATGCAGACAAAAAGTCAGAAGCAAATACTAACAGAACACGGCCTCAAAGCCCAGAAATCCCACAACAACCTAAACAAACAAACATTGTTATAATATGAATACTTCTGAAATCAAATAGCGTTTTATCTGTTTAAAATTGAAGCAACTAACAGCACATTTCCTACACATGCCCATACAGAAATAAAGCTCATTAAGCTGGGTAAAATATCATGTAGGCAGGTAAAGGACTGTTGTCTGTATCCTTTGGGGAATTAATGGTCCATCAGTAACATCACAGAGAGAATAACAACAAAGCACAGTCAAAAATGTGAGAAATAAAGTAATGTTTCTAGCAGAGAACTCACTCAGTTCAGTGATGAGTTTCAGGTTCTGTTGTCGGATATTTTCAAATTCCTGTTGTTTCTTCTTCATATGCTCTTCAGTTACTGCACAACGATCACATAATCCTGCTCTTAACCTATACAAATTAGAAGACATGTTTTCCATCTTTTGTTAGAGCAGGATAATATATTTTAAATATTCTAGCTAACTCCACAGATGGACTTCTGAGAAGTTACACAGACTGATAAATTCAATAAAGTCAACTGAACATACAGATATTAAGACTATAATCCTAAACATATAAGAAAGTAAGTCTTATGAGACTTACATCTAAGTAATCATACATAGGATTGTTCTGTAACAGTGAAACTTTACATCAGAGCCTCCCTTTGTGTAAATGGCAATTAAATCATAAATTTAATTAAGTATTGTTTCAAAGCATAGTTTAATATGCTGGCTTGTGGCAAAACTGCTAATTGGAGGTCTTGATTTGCTTCCCTTACAAATAATAGTGCCAAGGAACAATATGTGCAGGCAAAAATATCATTCATATTCTTGTTAATTAACCCAAAATTTAATAATCCAAAAATGACCACTCTATATCAAAATTTAATGCGCTGAAGCCACCACATATATATAAATACTTGCAAAGTTAGTTAGTAGCATTATTTTTAATACAAAAATCAATGTATGAAAGAGCATTTATGAGATAAACAAAACATAGGCTTATTAATTTTACCCGAAAGTAAAATTAACTATATTTGGCAGAGCTCACTCTCCAGTTTGTTTAAAAATGCAGCTTGATATTTTATTATGTAGATAATTGTCAAATGTTGGCTAACAATCATTCTTTATTATATAGACCTCATCCAATTATTAGCCTCATCTATAGTACATCTATTGAATCAAAGAACACAAGTCTGACTTGGGGGGGTGCATGGAAAAAATGGTTATAAAAATATAAATTTCCTATTGCTTCAAAGGGTTTGTACTAGTTAGGGCTAACAATTAGATTTAGGCTGTAATATTTATGAGCAAGACTGTTTTGTTTGTATAAAGCAGGCAGAAGCAGAATAACTTTTAACATTAAAACCACTGGTGATCAAACAATATTAGGTCTTCCTTACTGTACAGAATAAGAAATTTGTTCCAGACAGGAAAGTTAGAAAATGTGTATCTGAACATCTGTCTTCACTTTTTCCATTCAAGAGTACATACCATTGTCTGAATTTACTTGTATATCCTTGCCAAAAAGATGCCAACACAAAACACAAGGGCTCTTTCTTGTTATAAAACTCAAATTAGTACCAAGCATGGTCAATGATCACTTTTCTTTTTTTACTTTTCTGAGCTATTTGCCACTGAGTTTTGTATACAATAAACAAGGTTGTGATGAGCAGGTTACAACAGGGCTAAAGAGACTATCAGAACTGGATATGGTGAGTTTTCATTCTGTACTGATGACAGTTTATTCATGAAGATCAATGTGGATGTTTACCTAAAAGACAACTGAGGGATAACATTAGAAATGTGTTGAATGTATGGGAATATTTTAAATGGAATGAGCAGCATGCCACTTTTATTATTTTGGATGCAGAAAAGGCTTTTGACAATTTAAACTGGACTTTTCTTTTTAAACTGTTGGAGGAGATGGCATTTGGAGTCAACTGTATGACATGGGTTAGATCAGTGGTTCTCAACCTGTGGGTCGCGATGGTCTTAGGCTTTACGTATTTTCCGATGGCCTTAAGTGACCCCTGTGAAGACTCCCCAAAGGGGTCGCGACCCACAGGTTGAGAACCACTGGGTTAAAGTAACAGAGAATGCTGAGAAATAAAAGACTTTTAGAATTAGAAGATCATGGCTAAGGTTTTGGTGGCACAGATTATCTATGGTATGACAAGGTTAAACTGAATGTAGAGATGTGCCTTATTGAGAATATGGACAAGATTTAAACCCAGGTTATGTTTTTTTAAAAAAAGTCATTATGGGCCTCAGCTCTAGAAGCTTTTTCCAGAAAAGAAGTAACTGTTATGGAAAAGTAACTGAAGTATCAAGATATGCTGTGCTGGATCTGAGTTAACTATATAGATGAAGTATAACCTACAGATAAGATAGAAAGATGTAGTTCTTAAATGTTAAAAAATATATCTGCAGAAAAGGTAAGCGGAAATGATCTTCTTTGTTAGCTGCAGTTTTTGTTATACACACAGGTGGGAGGACTGTGGTGGAACATGGTAAGTTTTGTGTTTAGCTTTTCTTTGTAATTTGCAATTGTTTTCTGTGGTATGCATTACTCAATTTTTATTCTATTCTATGTAGATTTCATTCAATAAGAAGGATTTCAGAAGGCAAGAGATGCTCCTTTTAAAAGTTCCCTGCTAAAAACTAAACACATAACAATTTTCCTACATACTACAAAATCTAGAATGTGGGAAAGCCCCCACAATTTCCTAGAGTCCAGAGAAATTAATCTCATAAGCAGCTCTGAGAGATGTGCCTGTCCTATCCAAAGAACAGATAAGTTTTTTTTTCAATTACCAAGAATATGATTGGTTGGGTTTTTTTGAGAGCTGTAGTCCCAAATTAAGTTTTTCAAGCTCTTTTCTTGTCCTAGAAGCTGCCTTGGCCAGAAATGAGAAGAATAATAAAGAGTTAGATGTCTCCAGGAAGCCATTATGTGCTGCTAGTTATAGTGTGCAACTATTTTTGCCTTTTATTTCCCATGAGCTTTGGATTCTTATTGATTTATTTAAACTTGCCTTTCTATCTTACATATCAAGCACATTTTAAACCAGTTTTTAAAAGCAGTAGTAACACTACTACATAAACAAAGTTTAAAATACATAATCAAGGTCCTATTCAATACCAGCAGAGAGAAAAGCTGTATTTGGGCAGTATATGGGAACATCTGCTGCAGTTGTGGCACAACCAGTGATAGCTGTAGCAAAAATGTGACTTCTGTTGAGACAACGAGGTCCCATAGCATCTAGATGTCAAGCTGCTTTTACTACAGTCTGTTGTGTGAGCAGCTTAACATACTAGTATCCTGATACAGCATACAGTTCATGGCATCCCCTTAAATGCCATGGGTTGAAAGTAAAGAACAGTTGTGGTTAAATGTTACAAGCAGGGATAATTTCCACTTACCGATCTTCTAAAACTGTAATTGTGTCATGCAATGTTTTTTGCTGCTCTCTAAGCTGCTGGTTTTTGGTATAATACTCTTCAAGCCTCTCTGCATCCCTAAGCACAAGTAGAAATTCATTACTAAACAGTTTGACATGTGACATATTTTATTTTCATTAACCAGAAACCATATTAACTCAACATTAACAAATAGCAGTGTGTTCTTATTTTGAATGCTGTGTTAAATTTTCCCTGGAAATAGACTACTATAGCTACTAATAATAAAATGTGCCACCTCTGATACAATACACATTAGTTACATGGTTACAGTTTTGGCAGCTTTTACTGTAACAAACTTGAATTTGATGAATAGAACCAGTAATTCTTTATGGAGTCAAAAAGAGTGAAATGGTAGCATAGAAGACCACAAATAAATATGTTCTCTGATGTGTGTCTGTCAAGGAAGACTTTGCAATGGAAAGGGTTTTCATGAGATTCAAATGTGGGTAGTCTACAATGCACACCTATGTATGTTTACACAGAACTTGAGTCCCACTGTGTTCAAATGCTCTTAGTCTCAAGTAACTATGCACAGGCCTGGTGACTTAATAAAGCAGTGCTGGTGTTGTTCTAGGGATAGTGCTGGTTGAAAGCGAGTAAGGAAACCAAAGTCATTACAGAGCAGACAGAAAATTGTGCAAACCAAATTAAATGCAGTGATGGCTGTTCTGTGTGTTTAAGTGTGGTGCTGCCCAAGGCATGGAAGAAAAGGTTCAAATGGGATGGTGGATTTAATTCAATAGCAGAAGGTGTGCAGCTGAGGAGAGAACGTAGAATCCTCTTGTACATGCCACTTATCTTTCTAGTAGAAAGAGTTCAAGATTTCTCATCAATGGATATATCTAACAGAAATTAATATTAGCATTCTAGTAATAAAAACAGCAAATATGAGAGGATAATACTGAATCAACAAGGCAGTAGCAATATTATATCCAAATAAACTTGAATATGTTCTAATTTTCCAGTTTGCTTTCAGAAGTGGCTGTAGCTTTGAGGTTTGATCTTCCCATTTATCTATGAAGTCACCTGAGTTATCAAAACCATTATTTATCATCCTCATTTAATACTGATACTGCCTTACTTACAGAGTTTTTGTACTGAGAGCATATTAAATAGTAGTGTTATCTTATGTGTATGTTTGCTAAGAAAAAAATTGTTTTCAAGAAGTGTTTACTCGTAGTTAACTGTGCAGAGGACTGCTGCTTAAATATCCTCCACAAGTACTAAGCAGAATTGGCCCATTTAATTTCTAGCACATAACCTAAGAGAGACAAAGCTTATAAAACATTCCCTGCCACATTTCTGGGTCTAAGAATGTTACTATAGATATGGAAGCTAAGGAAAAGATAGCTCAAATACCTTCTGCTAAAGCTAAAGGCCAATGAAAATTTATCAAATCAAGAGAGAAATCATGTTCATACTTGCATGTGAGTACATCCTACCAAACTCATGGGAATGTGTTCCTCAATAAACATGCTGAGGGTCAGGCTGCATACTGCAGACTTGCTTACTGGGAAGTATCTTTCAATGAAAACAAAAGGATCTACTGCCAAGGAAATATGATTAGATCAGTTGGCTAAAAAGCACATTCACATGCTAAGAATAGAGCAAAAGTTGAAGAAAAGGAGAAAATAATTTATGAGGTCTTGATACTGCTTGACAAAACTGGCTCACTCTTTGGCTATGAAAACTGTCTTCTAATAAATGGTCCCTGACCCTGCATTTACAGGACCATTACCTTCATTACTGAACTAGGGTGTAGCATAAGGGGCTCATTGTCTAACTGGTTATCAGCTCTGAAATATTAAACCTCAGGTATTCAGGAAGAGTTGAGGAAAACAAGAACTCCTATAGAACACCATTGTATCTACAATGCAATACCTCTAGTATGATTCCAGCAAATAATAATTAAACCTTTTAGTTGGTATGTATAAACGCACAACAGAAAAATCGTAATAGTACTACTTTCCCACCAACTCTGTTCTAACTAAGGACAGAAGCTTTTTTAACGTGGACAGAATCAAGAAAGACTATGTTGCAATGTAATAACAAGGATTATCAGAGAATATTAAATTCTAAGTGGATGTTACAGTATAAATGTTTTTAGTAACTGATATCCGGAAAGAAATGGGCACAACAAATGTCTTTTTTTAAAGAAACAGATTTAATCTATGCAATTTTTTTCTTAGAAATATTTTCAACTGAGTTCAGTTAGATGTATACACAAACAGCACAAACTGCAGCTTTAGTATAGCTGGCTGGTGTATGTGACAAGAAATATTTTCTGAGAACTCATTTTGAACAAATCTCACACTTTGAAAGAATTCTAAAAGATTCAGTCATCTCCCATAATAGATTTCCTAATTTTGAGTGGGGGAAATACCCGGGCTACGTCTAGAAAACTGTACTCTGATCCCAAAGCCCTTACACATACTCATCTTTTCAACTTGTGGGCTCCTTGTAGTTATATATAAAGGAAAGGAAAATACATTCTGCTCAGTGGCACTAAGCTTAGGGCTGAGCTGGGGTAAGCTCTGAAACAACCCAAACCCTGTCACAATATACCTTCAGAATTCTGACATGTAACTGCCAATTGCAATTCATTTAGATTTTAGTGCAGTATCTGCCAGACTATTCGATAATTTCTAAGCTTTTACAGCCAAATGGACATGCATACAAAGCGTATGCAAGGAAATAATCCTTTTATAATTATGCTAAAGCAAACATGACTGAAGCACAAGACTGGGGGATATATTTCCCTCCAGAAGTTGCAGGACTCCAATATTCCTCAGCCCTGTTCAGTTTGGCTACCGCTGAGCTATCATGATAGTAGTAGTTTACTAACATCTGGAGGATCACAGATTTCCTAGTGCAATTATATTAACTTGATTAATGGTGTGATGAAGCATATACTTAAATATATGTATACAAATACATACATGTACATATGTATAAAAATGAACATAAATATGTGTACACATATTTGCATATTGAACACATTTTGGAATCAGTAAAGGCAATAATTTTCACCCAAGCTACATACATACATACCTACACCTTTCTGTTTTTAGTTTGGAGATCTTTAACAGCAGACCTGAAAAACAAAGATAGAAAGGCAAAGATTTAAAATCTGTTTAACTAACAAATTAATGAAGGATAAGACTTTGTTTGTTTGGATATGTAGAAATTAGGACTAACAGATTTTCATCCAATTTTTTTGCTGTTGAATTGCAAAATAAAAATAAAAAAAATAATTAAAAAATAAAATTAAGCTTTTCTGATATTTCAGTTCTTGAGTCAGGTAATAGTAAGATGATAATTTGATGTCCAATGTATGTTCTTCTACAAAGTTAAGCAAATCTACAATATATTTAAAAAAAAGGTAATTCAAAACACAATTCAATTTTAGCTATAGGCTACATGCTTGTCAAAGTATAACTTAGAATTATGGCTTTCAGATGGATCTGATATACTTTGGATTAAAGCTTTCTACAAGTGGGGAACCAGGCACTGAAAACTTTGATTCCTATAGATCTGAATTTTCTCCCAACCAATTATTATACCCACACAATTTTCTCAGTAATCCTCAGTATATGATCCCCCAAATATCCCAGAGCCAAGTTGTTCATGGCTTAAATGTCAAAACCAACATCTACAATGTAACACCGAAAAACTGGCAGCCAGAGATGCTACTGCAACATAGAACTTAAAAGACTCTACACAGCTAGTACTGCCATGTCCTGAATCCCTGGAAGTTCCTTAACTGCCTTGAAGGGCAGCCCTATAAGCAGGATACCACTACATCTTAATAAAGAGCTTACCAGAGGATGCATGACAGTAGTTAGATCCTTGTTTTCCAGTTATATTGGCTAAACCTAATTTAAAAATCTTTTCTGGCTATAGCCTCACATGAGGAATCCAAGAGAGGGCTGAGATGTAAAAGCTTCTGGATGCTCATTCTACCCACCATGTCTCAGTCCACAAACACACACACATTTTGATATTTGCAATTTCCCCACTTTTGTGAGGGTCCTGTGCCCCAAACCTAACGAATGTGGAGGATCAACTGGAATGTGGCACGACTGTAGGAGCAATTTTCCATCTCCTTCATTGTCATGGCTAAGACATTATTTCTGGGCTGGCCAAAATTTGTGGACTCCTCACACTGAAGGTTTTCTAAACTCAAGCCCACTCAGAAGTCACACTGAAATGGCTCCAAGTCCTTAAAGTTGTTTTATAATGATTTCAAATTCAGCTCAAAGTGCTGATTTTTACCTAAAGCTCTAGATAGTTTGGGGCCAGGATGTTCGAAAGACCATTTCCCTTCATATGAGACTGCCTGGGATTTGACATTTTCTGCAAAGGCCTCTGCTACATGTTCCACTCTCAGAAAGGCTAGGTTAAAGAATACATGAAAAAGGGCTTTCTCTGTAGCAACATCTTGATTATGGAACTTCCAAGTAGCTTCATCTTTATTCAGCTTCCAGGGGGAAGTGAAGACTGTATTATGTCTGGCATTTAAAATCTGTTATTAAAAAACATTTTTATATACTTTATTGTACACTGATTTGAGGATGATAGCGGGAGGGCAGGAGATTAATAAAAACTTTTAATAAACATATTTGTCTTTATTCAAGCAAAAACATCAGACTTCAACCCATTGTCTGGAAATCAACAGTCACATAAAAGATGGATCTCTTGCACTATTATAAGGGAAAGATAAAACAGAAAGAGTATGAAAACCATTTAAAAATGAGGAAGAGGGAAGGACAAAGACCAAAATTGTATTATGCTAAATCATGCTGATCAGCAGAGAAAGAGTTTGCTCTAGAATGTGGCTGCTATTTGACAAGTCACTTAGAAATCTGGAACTAAGACCCCTATAAAGTACTCTGATTTAATCCTTCTCCACACCCATCAGAAAGAATGAAAATGAACAACAAAGAAGCTCCTGTAAGAACAAGCAATCTGTTTGGCACAGTATTTGGTACTGTAACACTAGCAATACAACAGGCTACAAAGGAAGTAATGTTTAAAAAGGCACCACTGTAATTAAGTAACGCAACTTTTTCTCAATTAAGAAAGAATTACTGTAAATTTAGCAGAATGTTTCAAAAATCCTTCTGAAGATATTCCCAAGAATGAAAACTAAAATTATAAAAAACTGTTTCAAAAGACTAGTCCTTTCTCCTTCAATAAAACAGGTTGGTTCATATGTACAAAAAATACAGATATTGTGAGTTAACTCAGATTTATCTTGATGGAGAATGGAAGGGGAAAAATCTAAGCAGAACTTCTTAAACTGGTTCTCTTCAAAATGTAAGAGATTCATAATCCAATTAAAAACAATTAGAACAATTAAAACCATTGTAAAACAAAGTTTATTGTTTTTATATTTCTCTAAGCCCACCATTCCCACAATTTCTGTGGGTTGAAATAAACCTAAGTAAGCTAGCGATTAAAAAAAAAAGACTATTATATATACTTACGTACAAGTCAACCTCATATGTAAATCAAGGGCAGATTTCGGGGCCAAAAATTATGGATTTTTACATGACCCATGGATAGCTTGAGACTCATTCCATGGAGGGGGAAAGTGTCAGCACTGCCTCAGGGAGCCAGTTACCACAGCTGCCCTCACTACCATTTTCCTAACCAAGCATTTGGCCACTCTACTCAGAGAAGAGGACAGTTCAAACTGACACAGTTTTTGGAGGGTTAGTTCTCTGACTAAAATTTCTATATGATCGATGAGTATATACAGTAACTCAGGTGCCATGGAGTGTTTGCTGGTTAGCACCAACATGGGAACATTTGCTGAAGAAAATGATGGAGACCTTTGTCATGCATTGATTCTCCTCTATGATCTTCTCTCCCAACACTTTTTTCTCTGTCCAGTTTGGTCTTAGATTGGGGTAAGGTAAGTTCAGAATATAGGAACCAACCAGCCAAATGGAAGAGTAACAGAGAGAAAGTTAAGCACACTCCTGCCACGGATTACATTCTAAAAATTCTTCCACTACATTATCATTACAGGTAAATGTAATTTGCAGTTCCAACTCAGACATAACTTTTAGGGATGTTTTTCACAGCTGTTTGTACATCCTGGGTCTTTTTTCTTCATCGGGCTTCTGATTTCATCCATACAGAGTAATGCTTTTAAAAACCAGAAAGAAAATGGTGTCTATCTTCATACACAAAATGAACCTTGCATTTTGGCAAGATAGCCAGAACCAAATATGGCATGCTCACTCTTAGACTGTATTTCCCTGAGCCATGTTCCATTAAAAGAGTGAAAGTACTAAAAGACCTAAGTTTTCCCCCCGCCCTTGTACTGGGAAGTAAGGGTTGCAAAGAAAATGCACACCAAAAGAAACAGCACATCAGATTAGAATTAAGTTCTGGGCAGCTATGTCCCTGATTACAGTTTCATGTAAGATATATTTTACTGACATTTAGAATTAAAATTCATGAGTCAGTTTTAATTCTTATTTATAGACTTCAGAAACAAGTGAAGTCCAGGCAAGTCTGCATTTGATGTATCTTAAATATCATCATACCTGGTTCTACTGGAGGATCCCCACCTTTTGCAGAAATTAACTATCCTTCAGGCATGTCTTTGATGTAATCACACAGGATCTAACTTCAGCAAGCATTGTGTAAAATAGACAATAACAAAGGCTGAGGCATGAAAAAGTCTGCCTTATGGCAAGACAGCACTGACACACCTACAGTCAATCTTTACTAGGCTTATTCAGAAGCATGTCATTTATTTCAACGGGATTTATTTCCAAGCATTGTATATTTAGGCTTATCTCCCTAAAGTGTTTTGAAAGGACACCTGTAAGTTTCTATTTGTTCAAAATTCAGAATTTTGGGCATTTCAAAAAGTCATTGGACAGCTTATTTTCTGAAAATTCAATTTGGCTCCATGACAAAATAGGCGCTCCTGAAATTGCCAAACTCTGTGCTGACAGTGCCTCAGCATGTGCCCTGCTGATGACATACCACCCATGGTAAGAAAGTCAGCTAAGAAACAAACTGAGCCAAGAGGCATAAATATTGTTTGTTTCCTTTTTAAACTATAACAGTATTGCTAAACCTAATAAGTTTAATTTATAACTTGTGGAATGTAAAATATTTTCTGGGTGTAAGTCCCGATACTTTTCTGAAGCAAGCCAGAGTAAGTGCCCATACTTTGTCCTTGCCATCTTATACTAGGATTCCTTTGTAGCTTCTAGTGATAGGGTGATACCCATTAAGTAACTGTCCACTCATGCTGTGTCACAGCACATTAACAAAGGACTGTTTAATTATTCCTTGAGGAAAGACTATATGCTCCTGCACATAATTTTGCCTCTTAGAACCAAATTTCACCTGCTGTTTCAACAACATTCCTAGCAGACAGTGACTGTTGAAGCTAGCATGAATTGCACCAAGTTTCTAATATTTGGCTGCATCTGTTTCCTGACATAAGTTAAGCCAACTAGGTCAAGTGTGCTGCTGCTTGTAATTCCTGTCCACTGCATCCTAATTTTCCAGTTAGTACAGCTGGCATTTGTGAACATGCATTGGGTAATTCTCTCAGCATACAGAATGTGTTCCAAATTACTGCTTCCATTGTGTCCCTATCACACAGATCCATTGCTGAGATGAACTCTTGGAGTTCTTGGATGGAGAAGTGACTGAGGCTGTAATCTTAAGCACACATTTACTAGAGAGCAAACCCAACTGAATACAGACTGCATAAGTTTGTTCTGTGGGATTGACTCTATCAGGGTCTCCATCATAGGAATATCCTGTATCTCTACATTCCAGGAATAAATCATCTGCTGTAAAGTTTATGTAGCACCCACATTTTTTCATCTCTTGCCTAAATTTAGGCCATACCATGCCATGCTGTCACCATGGCACCAACATGACAGAACTGCCTTCCTCTCCCCTCTCTTCTGCAGTGCTTGGAGAAGGCCTGCTTCCCAAAATACTCAGTTGCAGATGCAGATTTCTGCAATGCTCAGGGAGCTGCAATGGGAAGGCAAATTCTTGCTCCCTTCTGCCAGCTTCCACTGTTCTGCCAGCAGAAGTCCAACACTGGAATACAATGACGCTTTAGGTCAGTGTTTATTTAGATTAGACGCTATTTCATTACACAAAATATTCTATCTGCTCAAGAGCTTGCGATAAAAATTTCAGCAACACTTACTGGAGTTATTTAGATGAACCAAAAAAGTGTTTATAAGTGGCCCAATGGCCCTTTCCGCAGCTTACCTCTGTCCTGGCAGTGTTTGGTGATGATGGTGGCAGCAGCAGTGCAATGGAGTGCTCCCCTCCTCACCAGCTGCCTGTGAGATCCAGGAAGAGCAATGGACACACCTCTTCCTGCGACAGTGCAGCCAGGTACTATCCCAGGCTGCGCTGGGGCAGGAAGCTAAATCATTGGGCTTCCAGGACCTCCACAAGCAAGGTAAGTACAGGTGCACAGCAGGAGGGCAGCACAATCACTGATCATTGACAAGGAAAACTCGTGAATAATTTGTGGCACGGTTGTGCCTGGGGGCAGGAGAAGGACGGGTCCGGGACGATATCGTGCATAAGCGTCATCCCTGCTCCATCCTTCTCCCGTCCCCATGGCAGGTTGGGTGTGTTGCCCAGAAAGGGTCAATGTTGACTACTCCAAGACATTTTAAAACTTCTACGTATGTGACTAAGCATTCAAACAAGATCAAATCACACTCATTTGGAATTACAATATACAGTCATGCACCACATGCCATCTTGTTATGTTCTCATCACATGTTTGCAGAATACACAAAAGTCAGCTGATGAGAAGCTGCTATATTTGTCTGGTAAACACATGGCTTTAATACCTTCAGCCTCAGTTACATAAAAAAACTCCAAAATGCTTCAGGCACTATTAAAAAGAACAAACTAGTATAACTTCTTTGTTGGTATTGTAGTATTTTTCTTCTAAAAATATATGTGGACAATTCACAAGGCAACAAATTCAGTAATATTCAGAATTTATCCACTGTTCTTGACACTGTCTCATAATATACAGAACAATATTCACAATATTACCTTTTACTTCTTTATCATGACATTCCTTCAGCTTGGACCACAATTCCTTGAAGCAGTCAGCAGTAGGTTCTGCAGAATTAGGGCTTTCACAGCTTCCTCCAGAAGCACTCATTTTGGCTTTTTCTCCTTGATTTTCTGTAGTTGCTCCTGCCTGCCACTCTTTTAGGTTTACATTACAGTTACATAGGCTTTTCTTCTAGACAGAATTCCTGCAATGACAAGCATACAAAGTTGAAGTAAATTGAAATACCATTTAAAACTGTGGGTGAAACTATCATCAGGTCCTTCTTGTGATTTTTGGTTCGGTGTAACTGGCTCCCTGTAAGTTTTTAAACAGTTTTAAGCAAACAACAGCTCTCCTCATTCATATCTAGCCTTTTCCCTAACACTGGGACTAAAGGAGGCTTACAGAACATTAAATCCAAAACAGATTAAAAACATACAAAAACATCACACATACACATGTGTATATGTGTGTGTGCATCTATCTATCTATCTATCAAGAGCCAGCATGATATAGTGGCTTGAGCGTTCATTTATGACTCTGTGGACTAAGGTTTGAATCCTTGCTCAACCACAGAAGCCCAGAATCACCTTGAGCACATCACACTCTCTTGACTTGGAGGAAGGCAAAAGATAAACCCCCTCTGAACAAATCTGGCTAAGAAAACCCCAGGATAAGTTCACTTAAGATCACTGCAAGTCAGAAAAAACCTGAAGGCACCCAACTAGTTCATCTTTATTATTATTACTATTTATTTGTATCACGCCTCTCCATATGGATCGAGGCGGCAAACAACTTACAAATAGCATGTATTTCTATACATATTTCTATACATGCCCCCAACAAGCTGGGTACTCATCTTACCGATCTGCGGAAGGATGGAAGGCTGAGTCAACCCTGGAGCCCAGTAGGATTGAACTCACAACCTTGTGGCTTGCAGTACTGGCATACATATACACACACACACACACACACGCACGCGCGCGTAAGTGTGTGTATGTTATTTTAGAAGGTAAATACACAGTCTATAGAATCAAAATTATTTCTTAAAATTACAGGATATAAAAGAAAACAACAAAACACATTAAATGTCCTTTCCAGTCAGCACCCAAAAGCTTGTTGGTACAGTTTCCACTAGGCATTCATTAAATGTTTTTAACGATTTGCTTTCCACCATCTCATAGAATTCCTGTGTCTTTAACAAATGCCACAGAATGCAAGCCTATACAGACTAGGGCCCCTTTTCCGCACGACACTCTATAGCGTGATTATTCCACTTCCAACCTCCTAGGGATCCTGGGGTTTGCAGTTTCGGGAGGGGCCGGCCCTCCCGAATCCTGCAAACCCCAGGATTCCCTAGGAGGTTGGAAGTGGAATAATCACGCTATAAGAGTGTCGTGCGGAAAGGGCTAAGTTCCACTGAGTTTGACTGGACTTTCTTCTGTGTGTATAGGGGCCACAAGGCTTCCCTTTGGTTTTGCACTGTTAACATCAGTGCAACAGGCAAAGACTCCACAAGAGGTATTTTCTCCGCAGTGAGGAATTCATTTTAAACTCAGAGCGGGCAAACGATATTACTGGCCAGCAGCTCCCATCATCCTCGCATTGCCTTAAGAATGAGGGAAGTTGCCATGCAACACATTCCCAGGGCCTCTCTTTACACGGGGATGCCTGGTCATGCAAAGTTAGAGAAGACAGAATGACAGGAAGCTGACATACCTTCAGAAAACACAGAACACCTCCTCAGAGTTTTTAAAAAGCAAAGAGAAAAGAGCGGCATTTTCAAAAGCCTGAAGGGAGGAGGAGGAGTCTCCGGTTTTCCGCTCAGGCACAACAGGGCGCGTTCTCCCCGCTTTTTGTCCTCACAACAGATTTCCACACTAGCCTGTTATAGCGCGATGATTCCACTTTCAACATCCTCTGGAATCCTGGGGTTTGCAGTTTCGGGAGGGGCCGCCCGGCCCCTCCCGAAACTGCAAACCCCAGGATTCCAGAGAGTGTTGAAAGTGGAATCATCGCGCTATAAAAGGCTAGTGTGGAAATGGCTACCGATTGGGGGTCGAATGGCCAAAAAAACCAGACTAGGGACGCTTCCCCCGCCTCGCCCAGCCCTTTTTGGGATGGGTGGGGAGTATACGCCAGTACTGGGGTCATGGCAGCGAGGGTAGGGAAGGAAATGGCTCTACGCGGATCGTTTTGGAGTTCACGTGGGTCGTACGAAGCCCCAAGAAAAACAAGGAAGAGCCACCATTCACATCTGTAGGCGTTTCCCGGGTGAGGGGGAGGCAGCGTGTCGGAAAGCGCCCGAAGAAGGAAGGCGAAGGAAGGGAAGAAAGAAAGAAAAGGGCGCGTCATTACCTGCCGGCAGCTGGCTGAGTCATTTCCCTGGTCGCCTGAATAGGCTTGTTCAAGACGAGCCGTGCAAAAGAGAAACAAAAAGTGCAAAGGCGGCAGCGGGGGAGGAGGGGGAGACGCCTCGTTTTTCCTCCCGACCGATAAATAAAGAGGGTCTCCCTCCCCTCCCCCACTGCCTGCGACCGGAGGACAAACGGCTCTGATGAAGAGCTTTGGGCGGGACGGATCTGCCCCTGGCGGCCGGAGGCTCTCGTGGCGGCTACCGGTCTCCCCGCTGAGAGAAAGGCCTCCTCACTTTTCCTGCTTTCTTTCTCTCTCTTCCTCGCTGGTTTATTACGTGTCGGCAAAGTTTATGAGCCACCGGGTGGCCACGCGAGCTGGAAATAAAGATTACCACAGAGCGCGTGCAAAGCGTTTTTCCTTCCTCTCAGCTGAGGAAATAAATGTGATCGTTCCGTCTCCCCCTTGCGATGTAGGTGGGCAGAGGACATGACCACAGGTCTGAAAGTCCCAAATTCAAAGTGATGTCTTTTCCACACTACATTCTTACAGTGCTATTATTCCACTTTTTTTATCATATAATTTTATTATGTACAAATGATTAAAAAAAACTCATTTCACAACTTATTCTCCCAGTAGAAACTTACATATGTACAATTCTACATACATACTTATTAGGTAATGTCTATCAGTATGCATACAACTATAGTTACCCATGTTACTGTATAACAAATCTGTTATAATATTGGTTGTTATCATTTGACATTACCTTGACTTCCTTGCTGACACCAAGAACATTTCCTCGACTACCTGTTTAATTCATAAACTCCTTAAGTCTCTATCATATTTATGTTGTCTAAACTTAAGTTTCACAAAAATATACAGTACACAGTTACAGTATATAATATACAGTAAACCTTTTTGACTTAACTGTTCTTTTGTCTTTATGTATAATGTTCACTTCTAATAAATCAATCTTAATAATTGTCTTTTGCTTTAGTTCACTATTCAACATTGCATCCTTATCCCGAAACAAAAAACTTATTTAAGCCCAGTAGCCTTTCTGGAACATATAGGCTGTTATTTGATTCCAATCCTGCTCGGCCAGTTTTAAGATCCTGTGGAATTCTAGAGTTTGTAGTTTACTGAGGCCAAAGAGCTCTCTGGCTGGGAATTCTAAAGGCCCTCCCCTAAACGGCAAAGCCCAGGATTCCACAGGACGCTGCAAGGGGAACAATAGCGCTATAACAATGGCCATTTCCGCAGTAGCCTGTTATAGCGCTATGATTCCACTTTCAACATGAAAGTGGAATCATAGCGGTATAACAGGTTACTGCGGAAATGGCCAATGTAGTGTAGAAAGGCCTTTGTTTCTTTCAGAGCCAAGGGATTCAAGTTTGGATTTTTTGTTACCCAAGACAGGTGCAAAAGCATATTTTAAATGGCTTCTCAAGAGCTTGCACTTAAATAGCCCAGCAGCCCAGAAAAATAAACCAGCCTGTTTATATGCCTGCACATATGCAGAGGACAGAAGGCAATAATAACAAGGAAAAAGAAGATCATGGTCTAAAAGTGCAAAAAAAAAAAGTATTCAGTTGGCTTAATCTTTTGCTTACAGACCATAGTTGTATGTTTTTAAGTGCCTGTGAAGATTTCTATTTTGACACGCATTGAAAGAAAGTCTTTAATTTTTGTTAATCTGTGCAGTTTCATACTGCTATTTTTTATGATATATTTATTTTAAAATCTTATGCAATCAGGAAGTTTTTTTAAGGCTTGTAATAAAACCAAATGCTCCAGACACTTTAGTCATCTTGCAGTTAAAGAGGAAAAAAGGATGTGGGGGTAACAAGGGAACCAGGCTAAATTTCAAGGCTGCTCATATTTGGCTGGGACACTCATTGCTCCTTCCCATAGGCCACTGGGCTAGAAATTGTTTACAAGTACAGTACGAATAGTGTGATAAATGTTTTATAATGTTGCGTAGAAGGCTTGGGGATAACTGCTCAGGATAGGACTAAAAAGCATTTGGGAGAGGTTTATGGGATCTCTAAACTTTTTGAAGCTGTGGGCCCACAAGCTCAGCCTTGAGCCTGTGGGCTCCTTGTGATTTCTGAGAAAGTATGTGTATTTTGAAAGGACATGAACACTGAAAAATCGCACTTAGAGGTGGTGAGAGTCACAAAATGGCTGTCACCAGGATGTGGGCAATCATAACATTTTTTTTCAATAAAATATCTCTTTCATAAAAAACACAGTGATGAACCTAAGAGACAAATGCACACAGCTGAACCTGTAGTTTTCTGCTCCAACTTATTACACACAAAGAAGCCATTTCCCCCAGGTCGCCTTTAATAAATAAATAATTGTAAATTTAATTCCCTCGAGGTAGGAAAACCACTTCTAAACGCATAAAACCCATGCACTGCCAACACACACAATATGAGAAACACACGTAGTCCAGTTGTACATCACACAATATGCATATATCCCTTCCTTCCTCTCCACTATGACATATGGCTATTTTTCACTGGCTTTCGTAGCTTTTTCTCCCCCATTTTACTGCTTTCTTAACCCCTGTGCTATCCCAAATGACTTTTCCTTCTGCTTTTGTACACTGCTTTGCAATGTATATCGACAAATAAAAGAGTTCTCTTTGAATTATACTAAAATTGCCTTTTCCCTGGATGGCATACTGCTAAGGAGTCATTCATTTGATATATGAAGAAAAGTGATACATTAAAAATCATTTGGCTGCAAAACACTAACTGGTAACTATATTTAGTTCTTTGAAGGTGATGAAAACTACCGAAAAGAATGTTCTCAATGCATTAAAAGTAGATGGTGAAGTTTACAGTAGTATATGTCATTGTCTAGAAGAAGTAAACATCCACACCTAGACAATAAAACTGTGGGAAAAGGACTAATGTAACTCTTGAGACATGTCAATGAACTCATGGTCAAATTTTGATGCTACTCTTAACATACTCTAATTGTGGCAGTGGAATACCTAACAGATATCTTACTTCTCTACATGTTTATATTTGTTGTTGTGACACTTTTATATACCAGTTGCAGTTCCTATTATCCTTGTAATTGTGTCGCTAGATCTATTTGCTAAGTGAGTTACCAAACTAACTATTGGACAGACTTCCTCCACTTATGGGACAGGTTTGGGATTGGAACTGTCAGAAAATGGTGGGGGCCTCCTGTTGTCACTTGAATATTGAATTGTTTTAAGAGTTGAATAAACTCCCCTCTATTTTACAGAAGAAAACCTTGTAAAATTTATCGGTAAGGCCCAAATCTAGTTGTCAGCCCCAACTAGAATAGGCCCATTGATTCCAGTCAACACTTATGTAGGTTCACTGATTCACTACAATTAGATTTGGGCCTAAATTGTCATAAACTCCATTATAGAGAGACTTCCTGCTTGTCTCTCTTAATCTGAAAAAAATTGGGAACTTATTATATGATATGAACTAGGATTATTGTATATTAAGTATCAGAATAATATAACTGAAAAGGCTTGGCATACCAGCAAGCAGGTCAATAAACTGAGGCTTTTGAATTATTTGTACAAAGGGCAGATACAGCAGCTTTCAGAATTCATACTTTTTCATGAATGCACAAAAGAATCATAATCATAATAATAGTATGAGTTACATACAAACATAACTGTTGCATAGATAAGTCATTTCTTTTATCACAATGCTTTCCCGGGAGGAGATTCACACACACACATACATACATATACATATATACATACATACATACATACATACATACATATATATAGTACTCTGAGACGCATGCATATATAGTACTGGCTCTTGGCCAGGGTGTAAATATGATAGGTTTGGAAATTCAGCTTCCTGTTCTTTGTCCTTTGTGTGTCAATTATCAATAATGATATGTCATTTTTATGACTTATGTATCTTGCTTCCATTTTGGAATTTCTTTTGTCAGTCTGTTTCCACGAAATGTGAACCCTAAAAAAGTTTGTGTTAGAAGCCCTGGACTAAATCAGGGGTGGGAATCATGTGGCCCTCTAAGTGTTCTTGGACTGCAATTCCCAGTGTTCCTTACCATTGGCTATAATGGCTATAGCTGATGAGAGCTGCTGTCCAAGAGTATCTTGGAGGGATGTATAATCCCCCCGCCACCTCATTTAGGCTTCTGTGTTCCAAAGGATGGCCTAAAACACACATCCTCCTGCAGGACCAGAGTGCTACACAACAGTTAACAGAAATCTGTTTTTGGAGTGTAAGTGGCTGTTCTGGGAGGAGAGGCAAACTCCTGGGTCACTAATTAAACAGGGCCACCAGATGCTGCCTCTCCTGTCCCCTCTCAGTCCCTGGAAGGAGAAAATGGGGAATGAGGGAGAAAAAGTAACATGGTGACTGTGCTAGCAGCCTTCTCAAACCAAGAAAGAAGGAGCAACATGGATCTTGGTTCCCTGGAGCACAGGCACTGGGGAGAGATTGGGAAAACTGTGTGTACTGCTGCTACATACTGGCTCTTCCTCTTTCCATAGTAGAAGACTGTGTGTGTGTGTGTGTGTATTTGTGCTAGAAGAGCATTACCAGCACAGAGCTGCCATATTAGCTGCTTTTTTAAAAAGATTGGCAGCAGTGGCGAGCATGAGAAATGCTTCTACTTCTTATCCCTGGGCTGCTGGCCCTGAAGCAGTGGTACTGATCTAGTCTGCAATATTAGCAGGAAATACTCTTTGGAACTGCAACAGGAGTTATGCGATTGCCATTTGAACCAGGCTGTGCTCCCAAGGAATGCTCATTAACCCTGATTCTGCTTATAATTTTAAAATCAGAAACATTAACAGAAACATATGGGAATAAAAGTAACCTGGATCAGTGCTATATATACCATGCTCTTTTCTACCTCTACATTTCACAGTTTAGGGGAGACTATTTTAAGGTTCTTAGTGGGAGAATCTGGACAGCCACTTTCAATCAGAGTAGCCAGAGTGGGCTAAACTGGCATGTAAGCTGTATACGTGGGAAGGGACAGATGCATCATATCTATAGAACACATGAATACCAAAATACCACATCAGATGAAGTAGACTTAAGTCTATGAAAGCTTATGCTACCACCTTCTTTCTCTCAATTAGTTTCAAACTTGGTGGTACAAGGTCTCTTTGCATACATCACACAGTAAACAGCCTGCTATTTCAGATAATGCAATTGATGAAATTGCATCTTTGAACTATTTATTGCCTAAGCCAGTTGAAGAGAATGTTGTTGGACTTCAGCTCTCACCATCCTTAACCAGCATAGCCCATGGTGAAGGATGATGGAAGTTTCAGCCTAACATCTGTCAGATATACATTCTCCAATCTTGGCTCTAAGAGAATAATGAGTATATTTTAGTATATTCTTTACTATTCTTGTTTGTGTGTTCCTGAATAAAATGATATTTTTAAACTCTAAATTTTGTATAACAACATGTAATGGCACATACATATGAGTGTTTTAAAAATATGGCCATAAAAGATATAATGAATTAGACAACTTATAATTTGCTGCCTTTTAATTACATCCAAAATCTGCTGCCTTGGGCCACCATTCGTTTTGCTTTATCAGGGAGTTGGAGTCACTGAATTAGCATTCCTTTTGAATTAGCATTAAATTAACACTCACTGATGCAAATTTAAATTAAGTACTATATGCAGAGTTCAATTGCTTCATCAATATTATACGAAGAGACACTACAGAGCAATCCTGGGCTCTCCCTGAGGGACCATAGCATCTGACATAAGTGTTACTCCTGTGGTAGAGACTTCTCTCACCAAACCATGCTGTGTAAATTGATGCGAAAGTTTGTCAGTAGTAAAGAGCAACACTGAGCATTCAGAGAAGAGCATGAATCCACAGGATCCAAAGCCTTAAACTAGGGCTTTCCAAACAGTGTGCTGTGACACGTTAGTATGTTGCCTGAAGTGTGTAGATGTGTTGCCTACAATCCTGGAAATGTATGTTATTATTTATAAACCATATATTTTTAAAATATATATTAAAGGTTTTCATGAGATATGTTGTGTCCCCATACATTTTGTTATTACAATTTATGTATGTGTCTGTATTTCTTATAAGGGGTTAGTTTAACCTCCAGTTTGCTAGTAAAACTGAATTACTGTGTTGCAAATTGATGGATATCTAAAAAGTGTGTCACCAACATGAAAAGTCTGGAAAGCTCTGCAACACATCCATGAAATTGGTCAGTCACAACTAAACTATTTCTTAAGTGGGCATAGTTAATTTGTTCCAATTATAGTCAACTGATGGAGATGGGGAAAGAAGAAGACTTCCTTTTCCTGACTACATCATGGTTGCTGGGTTTTGAAGGTGACAGATGCTTCACTATGGAATCTCCTCCTCCCTAGGGCTTCATTGCCAGGTTGGGTCATATGCTAACTTACCTTCAAATAAGCTACATTTGAACTTATTGGGTCTTCTGAGCTGTGAATTGTAGATAATGGACAGTACTACAATGCAAATAAAAAGCATCCAGGCTAACATAAAAAGTTCTTTGAGTGCTGTGTATGACACACTTTACACTGGGGTATGCAAAGGGTGGTTTATGGGCTGCATGTGCTCTTTAGGCCCATTTTTGTAGGCCCCAGAGGTCAAAAATTGCCCCCCCCCATGTTTCAGGTTTTTTTTTGTTCCAAAATGTCCAAAAGTGATCTGTAGGGAGTGTGGAGGGCATCTTACACCATGTATGGAGTCCCATTGCCTCCCCAGGGATCAAAATGAGAGTTTGCAAAAAAAAAAAATTTTTTTAAATGCCTCAGAATGCCTGAAAACGCCTTCTAGGGGCCAGAAAGGCCCCAAAACAGGTTCCCATGTTCCCTATAGAGTTCTGGGGGCAAAGAAAAAAAAATCTGGAGGGTTAATGCAGACCTCTAGTCTTTCACACTTGCCCAGGAGTGCTTTACATGCTATAAGATTTGCCAGCCCTATGAAACAGCGCAAGAGCAGAGTCATCTTGGTACAGCATTCTTTCTTTTGTTCACAAGTGGTACAGTACTTGGGTTTTCATTCACATGTTTTTTTCATCAGTAACTGCTTTATAACTGAAGTCCCAAAGTTGGCCATTGAAACCAAACTAAAATAGCAATAAGACGCTCAGTAATTTTGATAAACAATGCAGCACTGTTATGTATGCTTATTACTTATGTACTCATATGTAAGTACAGTACCACTAAATTCAATGTGGCTTAACTCCCAACTAAGTGTCCATAGATGCTGTCTAGCTGCACAGGGTTATAAGGCTGCACTCGTATTCATCCTTAACTTGGCATGAGCTCTGGTGAATACATTAGGTCTTACTTCTATATTAGGAAACATAGGACTGGGCTGATAATGCTTAAAATTAAGCAATTCATTTTGAATAATCTTAGCATTTACACTGATGGAGATACATTCTCTCACACATAAAAAAAAAAAAATTAGGTACCTTTCCCTTGTACACTCAAAGACCTGCTCAATATGCTGTTTAGTGATCAGTTGTTATAGTTATCAGTTGCTATAGATATTTGCATTCTACCAAAGAATAATAAAGCTAACTCTTCATCAGTGTGGATAGCCACATACCAAGCTGATACTTCCTTTGAAAGATTATGCTAAGATCTAACATAATGTTCTGAGCTATTAAACAACTTTGAAATATAGCTTACTAGCTACCGGTATTTTACTTACCTCATAATTAAAAAACACTCCTATTTATTTTATTTGAAATCCACCAGCTTCCTTGGGATAAGAATACAGTACAGGATATTTTTTCTTTTTAAAAAAATCTGCTTTAAAGAGGAGATAGGAAGAGTCACATTTACTTTAAACAAAAGTTATTTTGTACAAACAGGCATGACAAAACCTGTCTTCATTCCTTTCTGTTCAGCTCAGCTCAGCTAGTATGTTTCTTAGCTTTACAGCACAATCCTACATGTGTCTACTCAGAAGTAAAGTCCCATTGAATCAGTGGAACTTGCTCCCAGGAAACTAGTTAATCAGTTACCAAATTCTATAGCCTTTGTTTTCACCTTATGTTCTGATTTGATACTCAACTTGGAAAATTACTCAAATTCATAGTCCATTATTTTAACTTACTATTCTGGGGCTACAGTTGTAGGATCTATTTGGTTTTGGATACTGTGTCAGTATAAACTCTATACATTAAAGGAAAAGAGGAACTGACCTTTTAATATGCCACATGTTTATACTGCATTAATTTTTGCCAAGATTTGTAAATTGAATTAATTTATTTGTTAAGGTGTTATGAGTTCATCTTTTAAGGAAAGCATCATTTTAAAAAATCATATATTAAGCATTTTTGTTTATCATGTTGACATTGTGAGACCAGTGTATTTACCACATACTCCACACACAGATGCTAAGATTACAGTCCTGTACTCACTTACCTTACCACAGTGAACCCACATGTAGGGATTGCACTATATGACAAGAAAAATTAAAGGACTTGCCAAAATTTACAGTCAGTGGCAACATTTAGAGTAAAATTCAGGCCACCAACCCCTGCAAGTCCCACAACTTGTTTCATGCACTGACCTTCCTACCCACCAACCTAATGAACCTAATGAATAAGAGAATCATAAAATGATATTACCAGGAGGCATATATGATATGGCATAATATCAATATCCAACTAAACACTGAAGCCAACAACTATATATCTAAACTTCATAACAGAATTTCTGAGATAAATCTTAAAGTCTTAAAATAGACTATACAACATTAAAAGAGACTCACCTTTTTGTTTTGTTTGTTAAAGTTCAGTCTGATTCTAGTCTTGATCAGCAGTGGTGATTAATTATTGTTGCCTTTCCCTGATCTTATAAACCTCCACTATATGTAAGATCATAAAGTCACCTGTGGACCAAACTAGAGAATGTTGAGGAGAGTTCTGCTGCGCCTAGAATATATACAATGTGCAATGGATAACCTAATATATCTTTCATTTAACTGGCCGGGCAGGTTTCTGCATTCTCTGGAACATGGAATCATACTAGAATTTGTTGGCATAACAGGCCTGTCAGACTGGTTCCTGGGTAGAACAAGAACCTGTTCAACCAGTCTGCATCAAAGGGCAGCTCAACATGCTGCGGCTCAACTCAGCTCTGAAGCTTCATAAGTGGTGAATTATTCACGCCTCCACCAACTCCCAACATAAAATGTAGCCTCCAGCAAAACAATTCACCAAAGGGTTAGGGAGTGCTGTATCCCTAACCATGTCAAATATAGCAGCATCCTATTGTTGCGAATCTTCTTTATTATGTATCTAGATGGAGTGGTTGGTAGATAAGCCTTTCCTTAGTCAATCCAAAGATAAGAAGTAAATACTATAAAACAAATCAGGAAAGGATACTTCAGCTAAACTGCATTTAAGTTATTACACATAGTACAAGCAAAATCTGGGATCCAATCCTGAATTATTATTTTTAGATGTTGTTAATGAAAACTCTAATAACTAATAGAATTAAAATTATTCTGTTACAGGTATGATTAAAGTGCAGGCAGCACAAAAATGCTGCACTTTCTGGAGCTATGTTCAACATCATTTGGTTTGTTATAGAAAACTATTGCAGGAGTGGCAGGTCAGAAGAGATATGTGTTTATACATGTAAAACTGAGTAGCAAAACCTGTTGAAACATTGCCATGTGCTAACAGAAAAATATCCCTATTTCCAACAGCCTACAGCCTGTTTAAGAGAGCCAGCATGGTATAGTTGTTTGAGCCTAGAGATCAGGGTTCAATTCCCTGCTCTGCCATAGAAATCTACCGGATGACCTTGGGTGTGTCACACACAGTCCCCAGAAAACCCCAGGATAGATTTGCCATTGGGTCACCATCAGTTGGAAATGACTTGAAGGCCCACAAAAACTTTAGATTTTACAAGCAGTCATCATTTATTGTTGGTAACTCCTGCCAAGTTTGATTTATGGACCTATGGATGAGAGATCTGCAAGTCACACTATTATCAACTGCCCTCTTCAGATCTTGCAGATCTAGTGACGTGGCTTCCTTAATTGAGCCTATCCATCTATAATACAGACTTCCTCTTTTCCTGCTACCTTCTATCTTACCAAGCATTATTGTCTTTTCTAGGGAGTCAATGTCTTCTCATGATATGGCTAAAGTCCAACAGTCCAACAGTTTAGTCATCTTGGCACCTAGGGAGAGTTCAGGCTTGATTTGTTCTAGAACCCATTCATTTGTCTTTTGAGCAGTCCAGGGTATTGTAGAACTCTTCTCCAGCACCATATTTCAAAGGAGTTGATTTTCTTCCTGTCAACTTTCTTCACTGTCCAGCTTTCATAACCATACATAGAAACTGAAAATACGATGGCATGGACAATCGTAACTTTAGTATTCCATGATATATCTTCACACTTGAGGATCTTGTCTAGTTCCTTCATAACTGCCATTCCAAATCCTAGTATTCATCTCATTTCTTAACTGCAATCTCCATCCTGATAAATGATTGAGGGAATACCTTACTCAAATCCCCTGTAACTTTCATTTTAGGTAGAGATCCAGTTTCTAATGAAATCCTGTCTTCTCATTTACTTGTAAGATCGGAATTATTCAGTGGGGGCATGATTTTCGGTGACCATTAGGACATTTTATCAGTTCTTGTAGACCTTGTATGGATGATCAGCTTGGTAAAAAGGTGTCAGTGTCATTCAGAAGCCTTCCAAGCTCCTCCTTCCTTTGCCCATCACAGCAGTGAACAAAAAAAGAAGCAAAAGTAGTGTAGAGAAAACAGGGAAGGCAATGGAAGTGAAATAAATGTGAAAAAGGCTATGGAACAGGGGGGAGAAATGTATGGGGCAGGAAAGAAAAGTTCCTAGCATTGTTTTACTATATTTAAAAATGAGCTCTTTTTTAATATGCTATTTAATATGCTATTTAAACAGAAGAGCTTCATATTTTTCCTTTAAAGGGAACAAAAAGTGGCAGAAAACAGCAAGACTATAGTCTCTACCAATGTTCGTTCTTTGGGTGATGCTTTTAAATCTTACTTGATTTTACATACTATTCTATGAAAGACACACACTCCGCATCTCCAGACGTAGGCTTCACCTGTGAGATAGAATCATAGAATCATCGAAATGTAGAGCTGGAAGAGACCACACGGGCCATCCAGTCCAACTTCCTGCCATGCAGGAACACCCTCAAAGCACTCCCGACAGATGGCCATCTAGCCTCTGCTTAAAAACCTCCAAGGAACTTGGAGATGGGAGAATAGAATACCTACCATGCATGGTACTCACTGGAGTGTCATGTTAGTTTCCCTTTGAAGATTATATTATCAGATAAAGATGCTCATAAAATAAAGATGGAGGATCCAATATTATAGACTGCAAATTTTTGTTCAAAAGTGTCTGAAGAAAAAGCTGGGGGAAAAAGATAAAACAGTGCATTAATGACTTGTATTGGCTCACATCTCTAGCTCTAATATCAAAATTTTAATTATACTTGCCAAATGATTACTGGCTGGAGCATACTAAATTGCATGCTTGACTAAACTTGGACAATTTTGCCATCATTTCATCAACCTTAGCAGAATTTTTCCAGGTAAGGAGAAAGAAAAACGTTAATTAAATCGTTTCTCTTTAAGTGCAAATAATAACATAGCATATAGTCTAGGTTGTACTTTGCAAATGATTTAGAGAATGGAAGCAAACCTAAATGTAGCGGCAAAGACTAGAACAGTTCCGATGGTGCAACAGATGTGCAGTATTTATACTGCAGCCGTACCACCTCAGGCTATTGTTTCTAATAGCTAAGCAGGCTTGGACTTGGTCAGTAGACCTGAACAGAAGAGTTTCAGTTAAATGCGCTGCAGGAAATGGTTTTGATGATGTAGTCAGGATTACAATGAGTAGGATTAAAGTCACACTGTATGCCATGAGGAGGTAAACTGATTGCTGGAGGTGTTCTTTATAATAAGAGAGTGTTCAACGGCCAAGCTCGATATTTGCATGCAATGTATTTTAAAATCTTGTTGGTTTATCAGAAATAGCTTTGGAAAGGGACCATTTAGAGAAATAGTATGTATATGTTAAAAGAGAGAGGGTGTGTCTTTAGTCTTCTCCTTCATATAATTTTCCTACACAATTTTCTTCTCTCGAGAGAATTTTTCCCCTGGATTCCAGATGTATTTTCTATCACAACTACCTCTTTAGCAAAAGCTTAGTCCCAAAGGCTTGGTTCTTTCACACCTCCCACCCCTTTCTCATTTTATGCTATAACAGAGGAACACAGTATCTTTTTAAGAACAACTGGTGGCTGGAGAAAAGTTAAATTTCCTCTTGCCACCTTGGCCATTTCCGCACTCGCCTGTTATAGCGCTATTATTCCACTTTCAACATCCTTCTCAACACCCAGCTGGCCCCTCCCTGAACTGCAAACCCCAGGATTCCATAGGATGTTGAAAGTGGAATAATAACTCTTTAACAGTCTAGTGCGGAAATGGCCCTTTTCTTCATTTAAAACTTCCCACTCTCAAAGCTGCTTTTCTATTTAAAAACAACAACTACAATACTGACCAGGATTTTAAAACAGGTTTCCATGCTCATGGCCCTTAAGTAAAGTATATTTTTATCAGATGATCATTCTTTAGGAAAGGTCTAAGCTACATTGGTTTGGTTCACAGATAACATCAAAACTAAACCATAGTTTGGTGTTTCATTTCCCTCCTATTCCTGAATATTTATAGTACTTTCTGCAAGGGAAGCATGAGCCATAATTTTCTGCTCTGGGTGTAACTGCCAACCAAGAAGGGGAAGGAGACAAAGAGGATACCAGCTGACTGCTTCTGTTGCAGCTAGGCTTTCCTTTTCCCCAGGAAAGGACCATCTAATACCATGTGTTCCATACAAAAGGCAGTGGTGGAGCTTGAAGTGTGTGGAGCGGGGGCAGGAGAGGGGCATGGCTACAGTACATGGGGGTGTGGCCAGGGCATGCGGGGAATGGCTACAAACCGGGACTCCCCAAAAACAAGCATCACCCCACCCCTCCATTTCTACATGACTGATAAAGGGATCTAGGACAAATAGGGAGGGAGGTGGGAATAACATTGCTTGCCTCTTCCTGATTCAGCTGGGTTACTTATGTTTTGTTTTAAAGTTGTAGGACACATTGTGATAGATGATGATGCTGTGATTGAGGAGCAACTGATTGCACAGTGGGCTGAGCCAGTGACTGAGCAAGTCAACCTGCAAACATCCCCTGCACTGGAAGGTCAAACAGAGACTGAGGCCCTTTTCACACGTGCAGAGCCGAAACGGGGCGGCGCACACAGGGGCGGAGATTACCTGTGTGCGTTTTGCTCCGTCCCTGCTCCGTCCCTGGGGGGAGTGCGGCTCTGCCGCTCCACACGCCGCCGAATTTCGGTGGCGTTTGGCGGCACCCAAAATGGCGACTGGCAGCTTCCGGCGGCGCTCCGCCAATCAGGGCAGCGCGCCAGCCGGAAGCCCGCCCCCGGGCAGATCTGCAGAGACGCACTAATGCGTCTCTGCAGATTCACACCGGGAGCAGCGGCAGATTAGTGCGGGCGAGTTTCGTAAAAACCACCTGGGAAGGTGGTTTTTAAAAAACTCGCAGCGCCACCCTAGCGGCTGCACTAGAGCGGTTGGAGGTGTGGAGCCTCACATTTTCCAACCGCACTAGATCGCCCCGCGGTGTGGACGACCTCCATCTCGGATCGTCTCAACGCGGGGTTTTACCCCGTGTGGAAATGGCCTGAGTTGCCCCAGCCAGCTCAGGATGGAGAGGAAATAAGCATTGAGGCAGAGGGTTGCAGCCAGCTGTGCCCATAAGCCCTCAATCACGCAGAAGCCTGAAATGGGTTGCGGAGAGGGAGGCTGCTTGGACTAGGCTGAGGAAACAATAATGAGCAGCACCTGCTATTTAAATCTGCTGGCCTGGCTGCTCCTTGCTTTTACAGCAAATTATTAGCAAGCCCTCACAACCTTTGTGTCTCCTGCTCCCTGAAACCTCTGGATGGATCTCTGCCTCCTGAACCTCTGGACTGGACTTGACCTGTCTCAGCTTGTGCTTTCCTGGTGTTTGGTATATTTGGACTCCCCAAGTGTTCTTGGTCTCTCTCCTCCTTTGCTGGCTGCAGCCTGGCGGGGAGAAATTCCTGACACACGTCCACATTGCACAAGTAGCACTTTAACTGTCATGGGTTTATCCTATGGAATCAAAGGATTTGTCGTTTGATGGAGGATTTGGAATTCTACAACTCCCCAAGCCAATCCCCCAAAGTTTAGTTCTCAAGGTAATTTGAATGCCTATCTATACTATAGAGTTGTACTGATCTATTCCTTAATCCCTCTCTTTTCAAGGTACTGTATTTGCTATCCATTTTCCCGCAAAAAAAATACTGTTTGAAAATGGGGTGTGACTTATATGCAGGTGTGTCTTATATGCCAGCAAATAGTATTTGCCAGTGTGTAAATGGGGTGCGTCTTCTACATGGGTGTGTCTTATATGCTGGCAAATATGGTAGTTTTGTGTCCACCAAATAGATCGCCAAATTACAGATCCTGGGATTCCATAGGATGAAGCCAGGCAATTAAGTGGTATCAAACTGCTATAGTTGGACACTGTGCATACACCCATAGTTTTTAATATAACCACTGCATTTTAGCCTCTTAGAATGTTAGCCACTTAGAAGGTGTCGTTTGGAAAAAATGTAATATAAGTCTTAGGATAGATACATTAATAAGAAAAGGTCATGAAAGAGAATAGAATGGAATAGCATAGAAGTATAGGATATATTTCCAGGCCATTTCTGCACTACAGTGTTATAGTGCTCATCCTGTGGAAATCTGGGGTTTCTAGATGAGACCGAAGAACTCTCTGGCTGGGAATTCTAAATGCCTCTCCCTAAACTGCAAACCTCAAGATTCCATAGAATGTTGAAAGTAGAATAATAGCACTATAACAGAGTAGTGTGGAGATGGGCCCAGTCACTAAACCACAGTCGGCACTGTAGTAGGTGAATTGACTCTCTTTTACAGCAGTGGTTTGTAATCTATTTCCAGGAACCCTATTGGAGCTTTTCTTGGGAGTAACTCAGAGATTATTCAATGAGAAGTTCAGTAATACTGACAAGTTTCCTTGAAAGACTGCTTACTGCTTTTTACCTTCCTTGTAATTTGCAACTACAGAAGAGTGATGGATATGATTGTCTGCTGTACTAGGTAATTTTAAGTATGAGCTTATAATATGTCCAGCTATGGCTTTACTTGAATGGAATATTCTGTAGATATTGCAGGGCAGACAGATAGGAAGCTATGGGATTTTATGGGTCAAATCAGACCTATGGGCCTAAAGTTTTGCATCTCTGCTTTAGAACATGACAAATATTTCCTGTAAACTGCATAAATATCAATTATGCAACCAGAGCCTTCAATTTAATTTGTATTTGTACTAGAGGGTCAGTAGGGAAGAAATATATGAAATTAGCTAACTGACTTTGTCATAATAACAGTTATGCAATAAAATTGATTACAACTCATAATCATCAAAATAGTTTAAAGACAATTAATAGTTTTGTCTATTTGATTAAGCCGTTGTTAATGTAAATATCATTGTATCTTCATGTAAGTAAGATTTTGATGCCATTAGGTTACAGTGTTACTCACTGGCTGATGGTGGAGAGCTCTGATCAAACTGTTTCATATCATCCCTGTTCTTTACAAAGTTTCTTTAATTATTAAGGTATCTCTTTCTCTACTGGTTAAATCCATGGATTCATGTCAGTGGTTAGCAAGCCATGCTTGTTAAGCACTCCATTTTATATGAGCACAACAATGTGTGAAAAGATTTTGAGTTTTACAATCTTTCTAAAAGAAACAGCGGCAGCTAATGGCATAAGTGCTGACCTGCTCCTATAGTAAACATATGCATAAACATTCATATCTACAAGGACTTACTATAGAAAGTTTACACCATACTTCCTTGTAGCTATCAAAAAGTGCCCAGAACCATTATGAACAAATCTGGGGAGTCTGGAGTGCGGGGAACAATATGCCTAGGAAGGGTAGCTGAAACATATTTTCTTCACAGTACTGAGCAGTAGGAAAAAGACACTGAAACTTTCATTTGGACCTAGACGTTGGTGGACTAAACCTACATCTCTTTCTACAATTTCTGTATGGAGGAGATAGTCTGAAATCTGGATTATAACATGTAGCAATAGCATGTGTGAAGTCATATGATTTTTTTAAAAAATATCTCTTATCAGTAATTATGTTTAATATTATTAATTATGTATTTTAACTGTCTTAACCATTTTGAAAATAATACTATTATTTAATTCTTTTAAAACTTCTGTTAAAATACGATTTTAATTTAATCTTGTTTTAAAGTCAGAGTCATAGATTCATAGAATTGGAAGGGGCCTGATGCGCCATCTACTGCAACCCCCTCTTAATGCAGGATCTCCACCTAAAGCATCTCCAGCAGGATCTCCATCTCCTAAATCATCTCCAGCACCTTTTTATGAAGATATCCAGATTCCGTTTAATTCCCATAAGCTGTATTGGATCACATCCTGGGAGAAATTTGATTTGATGTCTGTCTGTCTGTCTATCTGTCTGTCTGTCTGTCTGTCTGTCTATCTATCTATCTATCTATCTATCTATCTATCTATCTATCTATCTATCTATCTATCTATTTCAACTGCCAGCAGCCAGGAGAAACTAAAGACCAACAAAAATGCTGCTAGGGAGCAGTTATCTGTATTATGAGCCAGCAACTAACACATCATTTTTTGTTTCTTCCTTCTGTTGCAAGTAGACCTTTTGGACCAAAGTCCATGAGAAAGTGCTATGTCACTACTGGACCTTTGTACCTTTGTGTAAGGTTGTAATTAATGTAAACCATGTTGGGAGCCAAGTCAACCTTGGCTGAAAAAGTAGGCAGTTATTGGTGGTGAGGCATTTTGGTAGGTTTCACCACTGGTTACCACAGTGTAGTGACACAGAGAGACAGTACAGCTTGGTCCAAGAGTGACCATCTACACTGATGGGCAGTTTTGGTGAATGGATTCTGAGAGTGTTCAACAGCTGGAAAACAAGGATGTAATAGAAAATCCTGTCTTCATTGTTGCTGCCATGCTGTTAAAATTCAGCAGTCGTGAAGAGGAGATATCAGGAGGATTAAAACTGGGTGGGAGCTGCAAAAACAAACAGGGACCATTTGCAGCCATGGGGCAAATGTTGTCCACCAACTGTAGACCTACTTGATGTTTTATAGTGTTGACTGCACAACGACCCAGTAATCTACACTCAGCAATGAAAGAAATAGGAAGGAAGACCTCCCCCACTTCTCTCTCCATGCCAAAATCCCAATAAAAGCGTCATGTAAAAAGAACAAGTATACATGTAAAAAATAAATAACAATGACTGACTGGTAATTTCTTAGCACAACTCAAGTTTTCAGAAAATCTTTCAAATCCTACATGTGTTGCGACCTGCATGTTACTCAGGATCTAAATCGGGGTGGACAGCTACACATTGGCCAGGGGTTGGTAAGGGACCCTCATTACTGTGCCACATCGGTGCAAGGGGGTGTTTCTGCTGTGTGCATCTGTTTGCAGTATCAGTTTATATCTGGTCACATGACTGTAGCAGTTGCATTTTTTTTATTCCCCACAGTCATGTGCATATTCTCATATTCGCTTAATCAAATAGCCTTCCTCTGTTTTCCTATCTTTCTGATTGTCCACCTGTGCTTCTATAAAATGAAGCCAGTACAGCAAGAGGAGGTGAAATGCAAACAGGCAAATGTGTGCAACAACATGTGAAGGTTCACATATAATTACGAAAAAGAAAAAAGGCGATATTGCCTTTTCCAGATACTAATAAAAACAAGGGAGCTACCCTTCCACGGTGGTGATCTGGGTGACCACCTGACCTTGGTGCCCACCTACCAACCTGGCCCCACCTCCCCCCAATTCAGCAGTCAAGCTACGTATTTTAAAAACAGTGGGTAAGCTGGAGGCTTTTTAAAAAATTGCCTTAAGCCCCTCAGGCGTTGGGAAAAAATGTTTTCACATAAGAACAAGAGGAGATGAGAGTGTTCTAACAGGAGCCAACTAGGAATGAGGTAAAGATGCATTATTTAGCCCGTATAGAATCAGCCTCTATGTCATCTGCTGTAGATGAATACAACTACCTCTTTGGAAAATGTTTTCTTTCATTTATGGGTTCTGAAGATTCTTTGAAGGGTTAGGTTGTTCTTCAGGTCATTTCTGACTTATGGCAACCCTAAGGCAACCCTATCATAAGGTTTTCTTGCCAGGATTTGTTCAGAGAGGGTTTGCCATTGCCTTCCTCTGAGGCTCAGAGAATCTGACTTATCCAAGACTACCCAGCGAGTTTCCATGGCTCTCCAGGGATTCAAACCCTGGTTTCCTGGATGCCTAGTCCAACATTCAGATCACTACAACGTGCGGGCTTTTTATCTTTTTGCTAAAAATTGAATGGCATTCAATATGGTGGATAGCAGATACTGTGCACTTTTAAATCTGCTGTTCTGCTTCTAACTAATTCTGGATAAATTAGAACACACAGAGATATTTGTTATAGACAAGGGTAAAGCTCTCTGCATTCCTTTTAGTGAGTATAGATACAACAGTTCTTGGGGGGGAAATTACATTTTGGACTACAGGTATAACTTCCCTGGGAATGCTGCTTGGAGACTCTGGGAGTTCAAAATGTAGTTTTTCCAAGTTTTGGCCTTTGAGGTACAAATGATAATTTTTGTGCAACTTGAACTCTTGAACAATGTCTATGCTTTGCTTTGATTGTGCTCCAGAACTATATTTCTTCTTCTCTGTTTGCTTTTTATAGGAGAAGATCTGGGTTTTGGTAGCTCCACACACTGTCCGAGGGAGTCTACAGCAAAGCTACTTTATCCTTCCTCTGTTGCATCAAACAATTTGGGTCTAGGCACTTGCTTGACTGATTGATCTCCTATTATTTCCTTCCCACAGCCAAGTTCACATACCAATTAAGCACCTGCAATGCTATCGAGCTGGAAAGTACAGCAATAAAGCTTCCTAGGAAATTAGATTCCTCTATCTTCAGTGTAATTAAATCAAACTAGAGAGAAAATGTGCATCTGGGTGTTTCTAATCTGTGCACAGGATGTGGAACACTGACTTTCATGAAAAGCCCAAGATTGACACTTAGTGTTGGATCAACAGTTTAGCTTTGTTAAATATGAGTTCATGAACTTGCAAACCACCATTTGATATTTTTTCCTCTGGAGTAACAGTGCTCGAATTACTGGGCAAACCACATTATTTTCAGGAGGAAAAAGAGGCTTGCTAGGGCAGAGCTAACCCACTGAATGTGAGTCTTACAGGAACATTGAGATCAGATGAATTCCCCTAAGGCTGGGAGCAAAGCCACGATGCCTCTCTCAGATTTTGTGAGCACGGATTCTGTGTTCGGAAAGCCAAACTGTATTTATTGATGAAGATGCGGAAGCACACTCATACATTCCCACTGTCTTTAACGATGCATTCAGTTTGTCACATCCTGTGAAAATAGTCTCTCTGGGTATGTGCCTTCAAGTGGCCTCTTGACTTATGGTGACCCCATATATTTCAAGGTTTTTAAAATGTAAGGATTATTCAGAGCTGGTTTGCCATTGCCTTCCTCTGAAATATAGCCTACAATACCAGCTACTTCTCAGCAGTCCTCCATCCGAGTACTAATCAGACCTGATTCTGCTTAGCTTCCAAGATCAGACAGAATCTAATGTTTTTAGGGTCTTTAGGACTTCCAAAAACAGATTACCTATTCTCATTAAAAAAATAATAATTCTGAAGCCAGTTATGACCTTATGGGAAGAAGAGAAACCAGGGGAGGCATCCCTCTGCATTGTGACCTAGCAGATGACTCAAAGGCTACAACATTCATCTTCTCTTCAATACTGTCCTGATCACTTGCAGGGTCCCAATGCACATGTATTCCTTTCCTGGTTTCTCCAGTGAAGCCTGCTGATGGCTGGATGAGCATTCATCTGCTGGCTCTGGAGGTCTTGATGGACCAGATGCTCGTTTGGCTCCTGGATGGCTAGGGATGAGGACTATTTGGGGCTAAGGACATGGTCCTGCTAGTCCATATGAGATTATCAGGAGGCAGGCAGGCAAGGTGGGTCTGGGTAATTTGGATTGTTCAACATCACATAAGGTTCTTTGAAGTCTTGGGTGGGTCTGTTTGGGTTCCTACTCAGCTGCAGTGGAGGGGGTGCTCTCAGAATGATAGTCAGTGTGGACTCTGCCAAGTAGAGATTGCTTGTGTAACACTTCCTGTATGAAAACTGTCCTGAAAATTCATGCTGTTTTGCTTGGAAGCGTTGTCATATCTCTGTTATCTCAACAGAGGAAAAATCACTTAAATTAATAATAAGTATCTACAGAACTGCACAGGTAGGTGTGTGTGCCCAAGAGGGATTTTGATGAATGTTTCTCAAATGTCTCCTCCTGCAACTGTGGCAAATAGCTATAAAACAGAGAGAGATGTATCCAAAGTAGTTTGAAATATAGTAATATGCTAATACAAGAAAAATACCCAAATTCTGCCAGCTGCATGCAAGCCCTTGGTCATGCTCAACAGCACTTTAGATTCTAATGTAAGTTTCTGTAATGCATAGTTACTATGTAATTTTCATTCTGGCACTCATCAGATAAAGGAGATCTCAAGTATAGCTTGTGGGCAAACATTCAGGCATTTAAACTGGCTCAAATAGTCTTTTTAGAGAAGTATGAATATAATTATCATAAATCAAGACACCTTCCAACACTACATGCATGTTTGTTTTGTTATAGTAAAACTTTCAGTATCGTTTCCTTATAAGGTGTATGTTCTAAAAGTCTGAGGTGTTTTAAACAATAGTACTTCAGGCTAGCTTGCGTCTTCCCTCCTCACCAATTCAATCTGATTTCAGATGGCCTTAGAACAGGACTCAGACTGATTGGAGAACACAGGGAATTATATCTGTCATTGCTCTGGACACCAGTGAGGGTGAGGGAGGATATTTTTTGGAGCTTATAGGTGGAATAGTCACCTTGAGTTCCTTGAGTAAACAGTGGAAAGAAAGAAGATCTATACATGCCTTTGGACCAATAACCATCAGGGCTGACTTGTTCATCCAATCAGCAGGGTAGATTTAAATTGACATTGGGACATGGTGGTCCCATCTAGCCATTCCATGATTGGCTTGGGAACCACACCCATCACTGTGAATGGCTGTTTCACTTATTAAAATGATATTATGTGATTGGTGTATGCCAGCTGTGTTATAATAATATAATTATAACACAGCTGGCATAGTATAATTAATTAATTGGAGGTAATTGTTTTAATTGAGCCAGCATGGTGTCATGGTTTGAATTTGGAGACCATAGTTCAAATCTCTGCTCAGCCATGGAAACCCACTGGGTGACTTTGGGCAAGTCAGCCTCCGAGGAAGGCAAGGGTAAACCCACTCTGAACAAGTTTCGCCAAGAAAAAAAACATAATAGGTTTGCTTTAGGGTTGCTAGAAGTCAGAAGCAACTTGAAGGCACACAACAAAAACAACTTTAATTAATAATTAAATTACCAAAATACTTAATACTAGCATTGGAGGGTGGATTGAAATTAAAAAAAATTAAAATAAGGAACTGAAAAATAAAAAGATACAGTCTTTCAGCAGCTGCAAAAATCCCATTGTTCCTGCAAGTCCTGCCACAGTTCCCTACCCACTCCTATAGAGATAATGACTTGCTGAAGAAATTGTTTTGGTCTTTGTTTTACAGCAAAGATGGCGTGTGTGTGGCCTTCTAGATGTTGCTGACTGGAATCCCACCAGCCTTATCCAGCACAGCCAGTGAAGATAGGAGCTGCAGCACAACAATATCTGGAAGGCTACCCTTTTAATCCTCCTGTACTGGTGGTGTATGCGATTCTGACTACCTTACATTGATATTATGTACGACAGGGTAAGCAGGTTGCCCCCATGAGGGGCCTGTGGGATTGTCATCACAGAAATCGATATGCACCACTTCTGTGCAGAAAGAAAAAAGGGTTTCTAAATCCACCTTGATTTAACTGTGAAGTAAATAAGAGCAATTGTTTTTTTAAAAAAAACATAGCTCTCATGCATAAAGTACAGACCACCCAGCAGAATTAAACAATTAAGTTTGCTTTACAAGGAAAGAATGGTTATCCTTAGGCAAAACTAATTTGATAACAATCACTCTTCTTTACTGACATAAAAATGAAACCTCAGTTTTCATGACTGAGCTAACTCATATTGAAAAATTTCTAGATCTCACAAAGTTTCTACTGAAAGACTTAATATTTAAAACATACCAGTGGTTATGTCTTGATATAAAAAAAAAGAACCTCTCTATGCACTATTAACAGGCATAGGTAATATAAACCAATGCACTTCATATACTCTTCTCTCTCCCTCCTTCTCTTTCTCAATTTTTAAATATTTAGTGAGTGAAGAATTCTGCATAATTACCTCTGTTTTATAAGCATAAAGGTACACTGAAAACTACTAGATAGAGTAACAAATTATAGAGCATTTTATGTGGAATGTGCACTCCAAAGTTCTTCTGCTGTAAATGTTTCAAAAGTCACATTGCATGTACTAAAAACCTGTCTTGATATGACTAAAATATTCATGATTCAGGACAGCTGCTTGAAAGATGACTTCACAATCATGAATGTTATTAAATGGTGAACCTGCCATTTCAGATATGTCTCGTCTGCCTTATCTCTTTATGTGCTGACTGGTTCTCATTGTGGTATTAGTAGTGCAAACTTAAGTTATTTCCCAATGGCAAGTTTTTAGCATTCCCAGTATCAAGAGGTACTATGCAGCTACACTGTCTTTCCCCTCCTTAAGAGATTTTCTGTGGGAATCAAAAAGGAACCAAAAGTGGTGGGAAGACAAGGGAGGATGACTAGTAATAGATGACATCAGTCAACCATACAGTAAAAGTCTCACAACTACACAAGCCTCAAAATAAGTTTCACAGCTGTAAGCCTCACAATAGCACAGTGAAAGCTTCCTCATCCAGAGCTTAAAGGAATGTGTTGAAAGTAATGACAGAACTCCTAATGATGAGTACTCTGGGTTGAGGAAGGGCACCACTTGTCCTTTTGTGGTGTACACAATGAAATGATGGCAGAGTCTGGGAGCAATGACAAGCTGTAACGTGTCCAGAGGAGGACAACCAAAATAGTGGAGGGTCTGGAAGCCATGCCCTATGAGGAACAGCTTAGGGAGCTGGGTATGTTTAGTCCGCAGAAGAGAAGGTTAGGAGGGGGCATGATAGCCATGTTCAAATATTTGAAAGGATGTCATATCGAAGAGGAAACAGGCTTGTTTTCCACTGCTTCAGAAACTAGGACAAGGAGCAATGGACTCAAGCTACAGGAAAAGAGATTCCACCTAAATCTCAGGAAGAACTTCTTGATGGTCAGAGCTGTGCAGCAGAGGAATATGTTGCCTTGGAGTGTGGTGGAATCTGCTTCTTTGGAGGTTTTTAACTGTTGGGAGTGCTTTGATGTGGATTCCTACATAGCAGGGGGTTGGACTGGATGGCCCTTGTGGCCTCTTCCAACTCTGTGATTCTATGATTCTAATGAGAATCTCTTGCTCACCAATGATCATTATTTTACTTCTGGGGACTGCAGATGTCTGGGGCTTGGGAGAGATAGAAGAGTTTTTCCTGTTTTCTTTGTTTGAAAACAAGGACTCCATGCCACTAGAGCTGCACAGGATTCTGTCCGCTGTTGGTCACATCAGTCAGAATCAGTGGAACAGCACAATATTTTAGCTACTCCAGGAAGGATGATTCTTCCAATTTTTTTTTTTTAATTAGACCAAGAATGCTGGATCACAAAAAAACCTCTAGGGGACAGCATATGGTTCCCAGTCTGCACTTTCCTCATTCCTCATCTACAATGATTGGCAATAGCATTCCCAGTGAGATACTGTATACTCTCCCAATACACCGTATTGAGTGTAACCTGAAGTTCTTGTTTTATAGCAGGATGGGAATGCCATCAAGAAGGATTCTCAAATTGCTATAAAATATCAACAAGGAATTAACTTTTCATCTACCTTCTTTCCATTTTTTATTTTCCTTCCCTTATTCTAAAAGAACCCTTTTGTCTGTCTGTCTATCTATTGTCCATTTCACCTTTTCATTTGCTTCCTTCCAGCTGTACATCCTATGGTCTTGCTTTTTAAACAGTGCTCATTCTAACAGGCACTTAAGCACTGTGGTTGGGGAGATGCTTCTGTTGGCATCAGTCCCTATGAAGTCCTCCATGTTAATAGTCAAAGGTCAACAGAGAGTTGTGCCTCAGGTTCTTCAACCACAGGGCATCGTGTGGGGCTGGGAACTCTTGATTACATCCCATTTGAATTACTGTAATGCACTTGAAGTTGGGCTGCTCTTGGAAACTATCCAGATACTTCAGTAGATCCAAAATGCTACAGCCAAATAGTTGACAAGAGCTGGTTATAGGGAATATAAAAAGCCCATGTTGCAAAAGTTTTACTGTTTCTGTGCATAATTCAAAGTGCTAGTTATGACTTATAAAGCCCTACACAGTTTGCATCCTGCTGATCTGAAACATGTTTCTTTCCCTATATGAGGTTGCCCATGTTTAAGATTTTCATGGGTAGGTTTTCTCTCCATCTCAGCACCACTGCAGTCATGTTTGGTGAAGACATAGGAGAAAGTCTTCTTTATGGCTGCTCCCATAGTGGAATTCCTGCCCCTGGGAAACTAAGTTGGCCTTCTTTCTGTTCTCTTTCTATAAGCAAGCATACTTTATTTAGATAGGCATTTGGCTGCTAATTGGCTGTTCTAGAAATGTAGGTTGCTCTACTTTGGCTTCATTACATGTTTTTAATGTTTTCATACTCTTTTAAATAAATGATTTCAATAGGTTTCCTTATTTAGTTGTCTTTTAAAAATAATTTCTTGTGCTATAAATTGCTTTAGCTGTGTTTTCTTTTAATCTCTACAGTAATGCCACTTTGGGCCCTGCATTGGGAGAAAGGTGGGATATTCGTTGAATAAAAATGGAGAATGTTGGGAAACTCAGCAAAGAAGGATGCTGTATATGTATCATTGCCTGCCCTTTTGCTGTGGTTCATTTTCTTGCAGTATTGATTCTATGTGTGGATGATTTCTCAGTGACATTCATTGATGGTTTGGCTATGTCCTTTTTAAACATTTCCCAAACCATGTCCTTGTCAATGTCCAAATTCCAGTGGTTTGCCTTCACATCTCTCTGAAGCTCTGGTTCCCTCCAGATGGCCAATAGTTCAGTCTCAGCATTCTCCCGTCTCTTTCATTGTTCCCCTTCTTAAGACATCTTCTTCCACTGCTTAGTATTTTTCTCCACTTCAAAAGAATAGAAAGCTGAAGCACAGCTGCAGAGCTTCCAGAGTTTATAAAAATAAGCTAATAGGAAGCTTGGTGAAGGAGCAAAACCATAAAGGGAGATGGTATGGTAAGGGAAAAAATGGCTCCAAAGATAGGCTGTCTGCTGTATGAAAATTAAAGAAATAAAGGGAAAGTGGGGCCTACATGACTGGAAAAGCTGGGCAATCCTGCCTATGCTTGCTTGTGCCAATCACACCTTGTTGTTGTTGGATGCCTTCAAGTCATTTCTGACTATTGGTGATCCAAAGGCAAACCTATCACAGGGTTTATTGGGGCTGAGTCACCCAGCAGGTTTCCGTGGCTAAGTGGAATCAATCCCTGGTCTCTAAGGTCATAGTCCAAACCTCAAGCATTATACCACTTCTTGGAGTGAATATTTCCATTTCCTAAAATTAAACCTCATAATGTAACACAAAGAAATGTGGAAAAGATTAATCTGGCATACTGAAAATGCTTTGGGATAAAATGGGAAAGAAAATATCTCAAAATATTTGCCTGAAGCCACAAAAAGGGAGTGTTTTAGGAGGAAACAACTTTGTGTGCCATGTGAGGAGTAGAATACGGTAAGCCTGGTAACTGTACATCATTCCAGAGGAGGGTGTTATCAAGTTGTTACCCCACTTTGTTCACTGAATTTCACAGGGCTTCATACAAAGTTGTTCTCCATTCCTCGCCCTCTTTTGTTTTTCAAGTGCATCTTCTGATTTTTTATTTCTTAATGTGAAGCATCAGTTAAGGAGAAAATGGGAGAATAGTTGCTCAGTACCTTCTAATTACTAGTTGAACAGGCCCTTCACCTGGAGATGCACTGTGATATAGGATGGTCAAGCAAGAAGTACTGGGGCAGGCTGCAGAATTGAGACCAACATATGGATCCTGGCTCACAGTTTGAGTAAATCTCAGAAGGAGCAGCACTTTTGTTACCCCCTGTTTTGTACTATTGTATACTTTTCAAGGGAAGGAAAATTCATAGATTGCAAATCTGTAAGTCAGTAATTGAAATTTAGACATCCTGCACAATTTAAAATTGGCTCAGCCTGCAGAGATTACCATGTAACTGATTCATTAAGCCTTTAGAGGAACTTCCTAACAGTCAGATTCCAAAAATACCAGTAATGAAATTACTGAGAAGAGAAAAGGTGTCTTTTAATCATTTTTTGCCTGGAGAAGTCATCAAATGCTTAATCAAGTCCTGAAGGGCAGGAGAGGAAGTTAGCACATATCCCAAGAATAATTCAAATCTGTCATGCCATATTTTCCCCACCCAGGATAATTTGCTGTTTTGAAGAAAGAAGTATAGCAACCTTTGGACAGATGAGATAAGCAGGTATTTGGATTTAAGCAGTGTATTATACAGGATTTCACAACTAACTCATTTTAAAATCCACCTGGTGATTGAATTGATTTGGATTTATCTCCTTGCTCATCATGAAGTGGCCAGATGCTGAAGATGATGCATCTTTGGTGTCTTTAAATCCAGAAACCTATAACTTGTGGCTTTCTGTGCAATTTGCACCCAGTGAGGTCCCTTTTTCTGCACCACTATTAAAGGTAGACGAGCCCCAAAATTTTTTGTGCCTGGCCATTCTATCCATGCACTCAAATGGGTTGGCAAGCTATATTCTCATTTCTCTGGTGGGGTGGGTAGCCATATAAAAAAAGTACTGAAATTCACTTCTTTCACACAACTATTAAAAGTACAGGGACCCTAATCTATTTTTTCATGCAGCTACCTTACTCATGAGAATGAGACAGTGCTAGAGAACTGTCCCACAGCACTCATGGGAAGCTATATAAAGTACATTTTCCTACTAGTGTGATTACCCTAATGGGGAGAAGTACCAGAGTAATATTGGTTGTGGTGGATCATTATGGTGCTTCCACTAATGCTAAGTTCTAATACAGGAGGAATGAGAAATCTTTTGTCCTTCAGATATGTTGTGCTATCATTCCTATAAATCTTTACCATTGGCCAAACTGGTGGTGCTAATGGGAGTTGTATTGTTACTGCGATCCAGGCCTACCCGGAGATAGCACTCGATATTGCTTTGATATCAAACCATTCGGCTTTCCTCTGCCACCCCGCTCCATGTGTTTGCAAGGCCTCCGGGCAAGCATGTAAATAGGCATGGGTGATAATTGCTGGACATTCCATTCTCCACCCAGGCAGGCCAGACAGAGCCGGTTCGTCGCTTCAGGGACCTCTCCAGCAAACACCTCATTGCATATGTGCGATACTAACAAAGGCTCCCTGCCCCGAGCAGGCAACCTGACAAAGCTGTACTAAGCGCTCCGCATTTGCATACTGGCTACACTATTGTTAATTCGGCTCTAAGTCAATCATGCTAAAACCTGACCTTTCCAAAGCTTTGTCCCACTCCTAAAACTCATTGTTCTCACTGAGTAAGGTATGGCCTGCAGTCACAATTCACCCTATAAAAACCCCTGATTCTGAGACCTTCCTCGGATTGCTCCTGAGTTCCATCCAACCTTGCTGCCACTTTGCCTGGCGAGCCTTCCCCTCAGTTCCAGTAACTGAGCCTGCTCAACCCTGGACCGCTTGGATCGCCCCGGACTTCCATCCCACCTTGCTGCCGCTTTGTTTGGCGAGCTGTCCCCTCAGTCCCATGTACTGAGACTCCATACCAATGGACTCAATCCCCAAACCTCTCCAGGACTACGAGACAGGTGTCGTATCACCCATTTCCCTCTAAAAATCCCTATTTCAAGTCAATCTCGGATTCTCTAGTTAGCTGTTTGAGTGTGGTGTCTTTAATATTTGTCTGTACTCAATAAAACATAATTTTTGCTATTTTAAACTGTCTGACTGCTTGACTGACCTGACCCCGTAGACGCTGGGTTGCAAGATCCTGCTAAGTTACCCTGCCTCTCACTAGCTTTAGTGAGTGCTCCAGCTAATTTTCCCCAAAGTTGTGCTGTTGTTTGGTTATTTAGGTATCCCTCCTGGGACCCCCAGAGATCAGGGTAACAGTATGCTAAGGTTTACTTACCCCTGGCATAGAGGGACTGTATTGAAAGGCTATTCACAGATCTTGCATTGATCTCCTTGTATCACATGTTAGGCATTGACCTCTATCTGGAATACAGTGGGGATTTTGAGATGATGAAGATTTTGATTAGGCTTCTTTTATTTCAAATTCTGAGAAGCCATAAGAATAAAATGAGTAGTTGTCTAGTCCAGCATTTGGCAACAGGGTGCTCTCAAGCTCTGTTAAATAACCACTGTAATTTAACACTGTAATTTAACACATCTGGGAGGCCTTGGGTTGGAGGATGCAAAACTAGCCTAATATGAATGTAATAGGACACAAACAGAAGATCCTAAATGTGTGTATGGTATATCTAGGAAGTTCTGGGAGGAAACAAAACCCTAGAAATGTGCTGCCTGTCAGTACAGACAATATTGAGCTAGGTGAACCAATTATATTCCTTGATACAGGCTTCCCCTGCTTTTTTGACAGGTTAGGGACAGGAGCACTGTCAGAAAGTGGAAATAATTAAAAAGAGGAAACCGTCTACTCTAAGGAACATGAAGAACTTACAGAGGCTTGCTTGGAACTGCTTGTAAAGTCTCTCAACTGAATTGGTGCCTCCCCACTCCAAGCTCACTTAGCAAGTAGCTCATGCACAGTCCCAGGGAAGCTTCCATAGACAAGAAGAGCTGATAGAAGCCTGCTATTTTGATGCTTGCAATACAGACAAGTTCCATTAATTTGACCAGGGGTCCATTCTCTCTGTGCATAAGACTTGGGACCATATGCGTGTGGAGGTGGTCCCAAGCATGCCTCCCTAGGCAAGAACTGACAAAAGAGCAGACCCCACGTCAAATTAATGGAACTTGTCCTTAATTTGGAAGTGTTGAAAGAGTGAGTCATCAGACAATGGAAAATCGAAAGGCATGGGCTTTCTGTATAAGACAGTCCAATTGGTTGTAAGAACTGCATATTACCCGAGAGCAAGCTCCACTGAGCTCAAAAAGATTAATACAGAGCAAACATACATAGGTTTATAGGTAATATATCTCTGTCTCTATCTATATCTTTATCTGAGAGAAGGCTTTATGAAGTGTCATTAGATACATGCTGGGGAGTAATTCCAAAGATATCTCACAACACGATAGTCATTTTGTCAAGCGTCAGGCCATTTCCGCACTAGCCTGTTATAACACAATGATTCCACTTTCAACATCCTCTGGAATCCTGGGGTTTGCAGTTTCGGGAGGGGCCACATGGCCCCTCCTGAAACTGCAAACCCTAGGATTCCAAAGGATGTTGAAAGTGGAATCATCGCGCTATAACAGGCTAGTGCGGAAATGGCCTCAGTGTCACCAAACAGGCATTTGCGGTGCCATATTTGAGGAAACTACAAAACTCTTTTGGCTGAGATATGTGAAGGTTTGTGTATTCTTGTGGGGATGTGGTGGAAGAGTCACTTAAAAGAAGCTTTTCAGGGTCAAAGTAGACATTAAGCAATTTGTTAAGTCTGAGGATTGTTAAAGATTGTGTATTCTCAGTGATTAGCACGTTTCCCCACAAGATTTGCTTATAGTTGTGTCCCTCAGCAATCAAACTAGCAAATTAGGCCCATGTTTACCTTCTGCTGAACAATCAGAAAACAAAGCATGCTGGAATGCAAGGTATGGAGAGAGAAAGTTCATACTGGGACAAACAGATGTTTCTTAAGGGAGCACTGTGTTTAAATACATGCTTAGCCTTAAAGGCATTAGAGCCCATCTGATCTTGGAAGTTAAGCATGGTCAATCCTGGTTAGTACTTGAATGGGAGATCGCTGATGAATACAAAGTGCTGTGGGCTGTATTTTAGAGAAAGGAACTGGCAAAACCACCTTTGAGTGTTCCTTGCATATCATGTAGAAGGGCCTTCACTTTGTGAAAGTAGTTTGCCCTAATTTTTCTCAACGGGGGAAGAGAAGAGGAGGTGGTGCAATCTTCTCCTTCCCAGAAGGCTCAAGTGAAAGCAAACTGCTGCAGCCTTTCCTAGCTTGGCTGCTCTTCCTTATTAATAATTTCTGCCACCTTGACCACACTTTGATGTTGAATGGCAACTTGTGTTCCAGTTTTCATTCATGAAATGTAGGAGATTATGTTTTAATCTGCTATAAATATGTTGTTTTCGGTCAACAATGAGGAACTCCAACCACCTCAGTACCTTACCATTGTCCATTTGGGTTAGGCTAATGGGCATTGCAGTTCAACAAAATCTGGAGGGCCAAAGTTTCCCAACCCCATTTAATTAGCTGTTGATGATACTTTGTGTCCTATCCTTATTACTGTATATTGTGAACCACTTTTTAATGGATTTTCTTTCACTCTGAAAGGACGGCTAAAATTTATTAAACACATAAATATCTTTCCTACTGTTTTGAAAAAATGTTCCCTCAGTACCTTAAATGTGAACGTACCCCTTTCTTATTCAGCTCTTAGTGCAATCCTGAAATGATTCAGAAAAATCAATTTGAAAATCTGATAGTAGCTTTTTAAAAAGACCTGTCATTCTTCTTTTGAAGGGAACAACCTTAATGAGAGGGAAACCAGATGAGGCAAAGTGTAGCCAGTTGTTTCTATCCAGGGCATTGTACTTTCTTTTTGGCAATCTGAACAACACACTCTGTGTTCTTATTTGTTCTGGCTCATTTCCTGACATCAACCGTAGTTTTTCATGCTGCAATAAACCTGGCAAATTAAAATGAAACAGGTCGATGAAATGCTGTTCATCAGAATGTTTTCTCCAACCACAAACTACTGCTTTCAGTGAGGTGGGAGTGAAGCTGTTTGATGTTTATGTGTGTGTGAATGAGGTGACCCTCCTTCCTTTACTGTTCACCTCATTCAGCCTTATGATTTACAGCTCTCAGCATCTGTGGCCTAAATCCCTATAGGCTTAACACACATGAGGCAGGGGATTATTTGTTATGATTTATTTATTTGCAAACATTTATATATCACTTATATGTTTAAGCAATACAGTGTAAAATATACCTCAAATACAAACACACCCAAAAATGTCACACAAACTCTTTTGAAGCCAAGAAATAGATGCTTATTTGGACTATAAAGGGAAGGATTGCTCAAATGAATTTTTAAGAAGTGCTGCAAACCAACAACCATTGGGATATGTTAAAGTTCTGGAAGAGCATTTCACATCATAGGTGCCACTGCACTAATGCCTTGTCTGAGCAACTGCTCAGAAGACATGAGAAGGATGTGGAATTTCTAGAAAACCATCTCCAGGAGCTCTCTTAGACTACACAAAGATAGCACTATGATTCCACTTTCTCTATCATGGTTCCATATTATGGCATCTTGGGATTTGCAGTTTTTTTTGGGGGGGAGCTATTTAGAATCTTCTTTTGGAGAGCCACAACCCCTCGCAAACTACAAATTCCACAGTTCCATAGGATGTGCCCATGGTAGTTGAAGTAGAATCATAAAGCTATAGTTGCATAGTGTGAAAGGGCCCACAGTGACTTTAATCCCCTAATGGAGATACAATGGAAAACATAAGAATCAAGATTTCTGAACCAATTCAGCAGCAGTTATATATCACCAAAACTGCATGTGAAGTTTTAAGAAGAGCTCTTATGAAATGAAGGAAATCTAGAATAGCACTACAACTGCCCCAAAATGCTAAAGTTAAATGCAGCACCATATGGAAGTGACAAGACAAGAAGTCAGTGTCATGCAGTTCCACATACATCCAATACACCTCGTCCCCACAGTTATTTTGATCAGATGATCAGGGACATCCTGGACCTACACCATATCAACCAGGTGGAATGGTAGAAATGAGGTAATTACAACACCAATGCTTTCTACGTTATGGTGCTTGAGCACATTTACTCTGCAAGCTGGGCAGATCATCAATATCTCCTCTCAGTTGGATCACAAATGTGGAAAGAAGCAGAAAGAAGTTGGTTTTTCCCCTCATAATAAATTGTGGGAAACACTATAATCAACACACCTTTATCTAATTTCCATCTGAATCAGCTCATTTAATTTCACTCACTAAATTAGTAAAGGAAATTGTCCATGGCCCACTGAGTTCCAGAGGTGTCAGTCACTGTGTAGTTTCTTTCTTTCTTTCTTTCTTTCTTTCTTTCTTTCTTTCTTTCTTTCTTTCTTTCTTTCTTTCTTTTACAGATCCTCTGAGTCTTGGATACATGATACAGGCCATAATCACTGCCTAGCAAATAATGTACTCTCTATGAGATTAATGAATCTGATAGGCAGCCAATTAGCCAAAATGAAACACATTCAACAGTTCAGGTGGTCCATTGTTTGCAGAAGAAGAAAAGGGCTTGCTGTGGCATCAGCACTGGCAAGAAGGAAGTGTGTGGGCAGATGTTAGGAAGGCTTGATTTGGACAAGTGAATAGTCTGTACTATTTGTCAGTCCATCCGGCATGCAACCTGAAAGGGCTTGGCTCAGAGTCTTTTGCTTTCTCTCCTGGCCCTTTGTTCATTGTTTTACAACTGTGGCTGAGGTTTTGGAATCTTTAAATTGTTGTGATGTTTTATCAGAGAGGAGACAAACACCATGTAAGAATTACCTAATACATTAAGTATGTTACACTGTGGGGTGCTAGCAGTTGCAATGCAATTGTATGATACTTCCTCTTTAAGAGTTTCTCTGCCATCCTCATAAGTTCCTTTAAAATCAAGACTTGAAAAAGTTACTTTTTGGGTATAAATCCAATCTCAACTAGAGCAGAGCCATTGAATTAATAAGATTTGCATAAATATTGACTGTTGATTTGCCATCAGCAATTTTTCAGCAGATTTAAATTGCTAGTTGGGACTAGCAATTGGCTTTAAGTGTTGCATTACAAATTCTAGGAATAGATTTGGGGTACTGTAGTTGAAGAAAGTTACTTTTCTAGATTCTCTTTAAGCTATAGTGTAGTTCAGAATATAGTATCTACTGGCATTCACGTGATATGGGAACAATCAATGACCATACTCTCCATTGTGATGATTCTGCAGGACTGGATATTTTGTGCAGGAAGGATAATGACAATGTTTTTCTGATAGTGGCACATTTCAAGTGTGAAATTAACAAAAGCAGAGAGCGGGTTCTTGTTTTACATGTTTAGCTTTGTTTCTTGCTACTGGTAATGTATGCAGAACGGAGCTTCTGGCAATCTTCCTAAACTTGGTGCCCCCAGAGTATGTGTGTTACAAATGTCTATGATTTATGGTAATTGGCCATGTTGGCTGATGTTAGTGGGAATTACAATCCAAAACATCTACAGAGTACCACAGCAGTATAATTCATGGCTTATAGGTTTAAAAAGTTGTCCTCATCCCAATTTAGTTTAATGAAAGCATCCAGTGTGCTCTTTAATAATTTGTTGTATGGACATATATATTTATTTATATACTCCTTTTTTCCCCAAAATGTGGATCCAGGTCAGCTCACAACAATATTATAAACAGGAACAGACATCTCCACCAAGTTGTAATGTTAAAACATGATTAAACAAATTATAATATTAAAACTCAATTAGATTAAGAGAATTTTAAAAGTAAAAACCAGTAAAATACATTAAAATCCCTTTCCTCAGTAACTTTCAGTTGCCAAAAGGCCTGAATAAAAGTCTCCCTCAATTACATGTACATATTACAAAAATCAGAAAAGTAGCAAAGCTGGCCCTACATTATTTAGGTACAAATCTCAGCTGATGACTATCAGTAGGTTCTAAGTGCAGAGCTATACATTTAAAGAAAGAAATGTGTATTCCATTGTTTTGGAACACTTTGAAGAAAGATTCTTTGCAAGACAGGACAGGGAGAGCTAGACCTCAATGGAAATTAAAGTTGCTAATGGAGTTGACATTTTATTACCTGTCTCTTATTGTCCTTTGTCTCTAATCCTCACATGGCCAAGAAGGGGAATGTTGTTACTTCGGCCCAGGCCTACCCGTTGATAGCACTAGATATCTCTTTTTGATATCAAAACCATTTGGCCTTCCTCTGCTCCACGTATTTGCAAGGCCTCCGGACAAGGACGTAAACAGGCGCGGGCGGTAATTGTTGGACATTCCATTCTCCACCTAGGCAGGCAGAACAGAGCCACTCCATCGCTTCAGGGACTTCTCCTGCAAACACCCTTTTGCTTAAGCGCCTGGCCCTGAGCCGATAGTCTTGCAAAGCTGCACTAAAGTACTGTGCATTTGCATACTGGCTACACTATTGTTGATTCAGGGCTAAGCCGATCATGTTAAACTTCACCTTTTCCAAAGCTTTGTCCTGCTCCAAACTCACATTGTTCTCACTGAGTAAGGCATGGCCTGCAGTCACAATTCACCCTATATAAACCCCCGATTCCGAGACCACCTCGGATCGCTTGCCCTCGGATCACTTGCTCTGTTCGGATCGCTCCAGACTTCCATCGCACCTTGCTGCCATCTTGTCCGGTGAGCTCCCCTCAGTGAATCGTGCTGAGCTTTCTTCCCTACCATCTTCAAGTTTCTTCAGGACTACAAGAAAGATGTCGTATCACCCATTTCCCCTGAAAATCCTTATTTCTAATTCCTCCGTTAGCTGTGTGATTGTGGTGTCTTTTCTGTTTGTTTCTCTTTCAATAAAACATCGTTTTTGTTATTTTAAACTGTCTGACTGCTTGACTGACCTGATCCCGTAGACGCTGGGTAACAAGATCCCTGCTAAGTTACCCTGCCTCTCGCTAGCTTTAGTGAGTGCTCCAGCTAATTTCCCCAACTTTGTGTTTGTGTCTTGGTTATTTGGGTGCCCCTCCCGGGACCCCCAGAGAGCAGGGTAACAGTGTCCTCTGCCTGCATTGAAATCTCTCAATATCATCTTAACTGACAATAGTACCATCTGAGACAGAATGTAGGCCTGTGACTCTAACATCATCACCTTTTTTCCTCCTTCATGATTTTTAATATCTTTGCCTGTTGAAGAAGCCAGTGAAGCATTTTATGCTTTGGAGTTGGCTCAATAACAGTATTGCTGCTTTGGAAATTTTGGATTTTACTGTATTTAGTATTCTGACACAGTTCATGGGGTCTCAATATGCAGACCGGCAACTTGAACATGCAGACATACACACAACCTATTTTAACACAAGCCTTACAATCCAACTGGTATCTGATGAATTAGGCATGGATTCCACATATGACACATAGAACTTTCATGAATGGTCTAGTACTATATTCAAAAGACTGGTCTGACCTTGCTCTTGGCAAAATGGAGTGTGGTCCAACACTTGGCAAATTACCTTAGCAGTTAAACCTCACAAAGATGGTGCATTTGTTGTATGAATTAGCTTCTAAAATGCTTTTTCTCTTGTAGGGCACTTCCTGAGTAGTGAAGATTGTGGTTTGATCATAAAGCTAAAGGAGAAGTAGTTAGTTTATATTAATTATTGTAGGATTAAACTGTGGGGGTGTGTGTGTGTAAAAGTTTGCCAAGTAGTGCAGTTTTCCACAGAATTAATTAAAAGAGCCCCAAAATGTTTTTCTATAGTATATCTTTATATTTCCCAAGGAGGGTGGAATGTGGAAGGGGGACTGGTGCACAGTTTCCTTCCCAATTCTTGACAGTTTCACACTTCACAGTTACAACATTTTGATAGCACTTTAACTCTCAGGGCTTCATCCTAGGAGCCAGAACAGAATCAGGGTTCAGAAAAGTGTGGAGAGCCTCCATGCATGCAAAACGTCTTATACTTCAAAGTGGCTGAAAGCCATGGGGGTGGGTCTTAACTCTTTATATAAAATTTATATAAAATTCCTGAATAGAGTCACTGCTATTGATCTTTCCTATTTCTCAAAGGCTATGACATGATACAGTCCTGTCTTCAACACTGCCTGTCTTATTCTGTCTTTGTATTTCTTTGTCTGGTCTTTCAAGCACTTTGACCAAATGTAGGAATTCCCCTCAGAATTGGGAATCTTGAGGCCTCTACATCTTTGGTTGCAAACCCCAGTGGCCTTAGCCAGCATAGCCAATGGTTGAGAAACAACGAGATTTGCAGCCCAACAACATCTGGAAAGCTGCGTGATTCCTATAACTGATCTCTCTAGAGATATGACTGGAGTTTCCTTAGCAAGTTACACATCCCTAATTCTAAGATAATTATGTTTTGTGATCCTTCCTCCCATCAAAGCCTATTCAAGACAGAAGCCAGTAATGTTCCTACCTACCTACCTTCAGTTTCTCTTCCAGTGAGCATTGTGGGTTCAGTCCAAAGGAATTTTCTCGAATGGATCAATTTCCTCTGAGGGTGAAATTGTCCTTGGATCTAGTTCTATGTTTGAAACCAAAAACAATATAAAGATCTAAAATGGATTCACTGATTGCCCTCTTGCAACAGATCTTTGTGAATATGGTTCACACTTTCCCACTGACATGTGCTGGTGTTTCATTTTTATAATCATAGGCAGTAGTATTATAAGATTAAGAGAATAATCGTTGCATACTGGAAATGTACAAAGTATAGTAAATACTTTTTAAAGAAAGAATACAATGAGTGCTATCAAGGCCATTACTTTTCCTATGCACAGTCTATGGTCTTGGCAAGGGTGGGGTGGATGATATTGCATGTATGCTTACCATAATATATAAAACAAAACTTACAACAGGAGAAAAGAACTCTTTATTGTCTGAAGTTGGCAGATCACCCAAAGTCTCCTCCCAGTTTAACAAGCATTAAGCTTCAATGAGATGTGAGATACTTTGGAGAAAAAAAATATAGCCACAAGGCTAATGATGACAACAGCTGCCAGCAAACTTTCCACTGTGAGCATGTAAAGACTTGACATGAATTTTAGCTCCTTTTTTTTTGCTTTAGTAGCATCAGTGACAAGTCTGTGCTGGCAGAGCTCATAGTGCATTCTTTAACACAAGGACTGAAGGCTTGTATTTAAAATGATTAAATTTATTTGCATCTGTGTGATGGTACAAGGAATGTGGAACTTATATTTAGATATGTAAACTGAAAAATAATTTGCATCAAACTGTTCTGCTCCCAATTTTCCCACTGTGAAAGGAAGGGTTAAGGAATATATAGGATATGACATCACTATCTCGGGTACTAGAACAGCTTCTGAGCCCTCTCTCAACCTCATGCAATTTTGCCACTATTGCCAATTTTTAGGTGGATTTTTACTAAATCAGAGCCTGGATCCTTAAGATGCTGAACTGTGCACAGAATGTTTCATTCCAAAACGCCCTTATCTGTGGCACAGAAATAATGTGCAACCTAGTCTGCAGAACATATGGAATAATTTTGTTGGAAGAGGCCATGTCTTTACTGTTTTTAGATCATTGAGGATTTATGTTTTAATTGATTTTTTCATACCACTCCTCAGATGAATGATGCCTCTCAAAGTGATTCACGGCAAAGATAAAAACACAGGCCCTGGGGACCTTTCACACTACACAATTGTAGCACTGTGATTCCTCTTTAACTACCATGCAACATCCTATGGAAACCTTGGGTTTGTAGTTTGGTGAGGCCCTAGAGCTCTCCGGTTGAGAGTTGTGAATACCTCCCTCTAAACTGAAAATTCCAAGATCCTATAGGAAGTTGCCATGGCAATAAAAGTGAAATCATACTGTTATAATTGTGTAATGTGAAAGGGCCCTGCTGGCAGGATTATAAACAAAAAGATAATAGCCTCGAGAGAAGGAAAGGAAAGATACAGAAACATGTCCAATATGACAACATTAGAACTGGTGAGTTTGGGGCATTAACATCCAGAATGGCAGTACAAATGGTACAACAAGCTGGTGACTGAGGAGGGGCCACTGCTCAGTGGCAGAACACGTGTTTTATATACTGAGGCTCCCAAATTCAATCCCCACCATCTCCACAAAGGGTTGGAAAACATCCTGACTGAAACACTTGAGGGCCTCATCCAGACAGTGTTGAAAATACCAGATACTAGGCAACACTGGATACAAGACTATCTAAAGGTCTTATTTTGTCATAAGGCAACTTATGTTCCTTTAGTCTCCTCTGGCTGTTCCTCCTTGCTTCTTCAATCCCAGGGTAAGTGCTGATGTTCCCTCTCAGCAAGAGGGTCTGTCAGTCTCAGGGCCATTCCGCACTACACTGTTATAGTGCTATTATTCCATTTTCAACATCCTATGGTATCCTGGGGTTTGTAGTTTAGAGGGGTATTTAGAATTCTCAGCCAGAGAGTTCTTTGGCCTTGGTAAACTGCAAACCCCAGAATTCCACTGGATGTTGAAAATGGAATAATAGCACCATAGTAGTGTAGTGTGGGAAGGCCCTCAGTCTGGTCTTCTCCTTGCCAGGATATTTCTGTTGGAGTAAGGTGCAGCATCTTAATGACTCTTGCAAATGACTCTCATCACTTTGCAGGTGAAAGTGTACAATATCCAGTTCTGGCTATCTGGGCCATAAAATCCAAGCACCTCTAACTGGGAATAGAAGCACACAAAAACCATACATACACTGAGCAACTTGTTTCTCTTTTGTGATACCTTAAATCAGTGGTCTAAGCTGGGGTGACTGCTCTGGCTGTTGCCTGAGATGAGTCTAGTCTTCTTGATATCATGGTATTTTTCCTGGGAGAAAGGTGAAACTTCTTCTTTTTTTTTTTTTTTAAAATTTTTATTAATTATATAACTAAATCACAAATACAAAACAAGAAAAAAAAATTAAACACCATGTGATATACATAATAGTGAATTAAAAAAAAAATATTTTTTTTCTTTTTCTTTTTTTTTCTTCTCTTAAGCAATACTAACTTTCATTGTTATTTTGCACCTTTACCCTTAAATTTATAAATCTGTTCAACTATTATAATTTCACATTTAATTCAATATTTTTCACATCCCCTTTAATCTATTTCTATTGTTAATTCTTTTAACTTTTTTTTTAAAAAAACATTGACATCACTTATCCTTTTAAATCTATAAATCACAAGTTTAACACACACACCTACTAAGAATTACAAAATATACAACATAAAAGAAAAACAAAACTAAAACTAAAAAATACCCACCCCCCAGAGCCAACTTTTTATTTAATCCACTTTCCAAAATTGCCATTCTTCTTTTGACAGGGTAGTATTACTATCTCTTTTCAAAACTTTATCCAAAAATATTTTCCAAATTTCTTCAAAATCATTCCCTTTAACCAAACCTTTCATAAACCTAATTCTACATGTTAGTTTATCATTAATTGCGATTTTCCACACTTCGTTATACCATTCCTCTATTTGAAATTTTTCATTTGCTTTCCATTTTTTTGCTATTATTAATCTCGCTGCAGTTAACAAATTTGTTATTAATTCTTTCTTTACTTGAGTACACTCAACCTTATCATATATAGATAACAATGCAATATTTGGACATACTGGTATATCTGCTCCTATAATCTCTTTTATCTCTTTAAAAACCTTTTGCCAAAACTCCATTATCTTATTGCAATTCCACCACATATGCATATATGTACCAATTTCTTGACATCCTCTCCAACATAATCTTGAATATTTCTCATCTATTTGATTTAATTTCACTGGAGTCAAGTACCATTTCCACACTAATTTATAATAATTCTCTTTTATTCTTATTGATAATTTTTTTAAATGACGTTGTTTCCAAATTTTTCTCCATTCTTGTATATCTATATTTTGTACTATCTCTTCCTCCCATATTTTTCTAAGAAAATCCTCTTCTTGTTCTTTTGCTAATATTTTATATATTTCACTTGTAATACCTTTTAGTATTTCATTTTCTTGCATATTTTCTCTTTGAATAATAATTTGTTCAAATTTAGTATATTCTTTAAAATCCTTAACATATCTTTTCATACTCTTTGTCCATTGCTCTAATTGTATATAATTAAACCAGGATATTTTAGTTTCCTGCAATCTCTCTTTCATTCTATCTTTATTTATCATTATTTTCATCCATTCTTTTAATCTATAAATTTTTTGTTTTTTTATTTCTTTCTCTATTATTTCTCTTAAATTTATTGGAAATTTTTCCATCATCACTATCGGAGTTAATATTGATATATTCGGTATTAATTTTCTTTTATTTTTTTTCCATATTTCTATTATATTTTTTATAAAAGGATTTTCTATCTTCTCCATTTCTTTCTTTGAAAAATTCCTAAAAAATATATTTTCTAATTTTGTCTCAATATTCATATCTTCTATCTCTAACCAATCTAAATCACCCTTTCCTGAAACCCCCTCTATGATATATCTCAATTGATTTGCATAATAATACCATTTTAAATTTGGAAGTCCCAGGCCACCTTCTTTTTGACTTTTATACCAATATTTCTTGTTAATCCTCGATTTTTTATTTCCATTACAAAAATTATTTAATATCTTTTGCCACTCCTTTAATTCTTCCTCTGATATTTTTATTGGTAGCATTCTAAACAAAAAGTTAATTTTAGGTAAAATTTTCATTTTTACCACTGCTATTCTACCAAACCACGATAGCTTTATATTTTTGTACTCCTCTAATTTCCTTTTTGTTTCTAATCTTAATTTCTTGAAATTTTTTTCCTGTAATTCTTGTAAATTTTTTGTAATCTCTATTCCTAAATATTTAATTGATTCTTTTATTTTAAGTAATCCTCTTTTACTACTTATGAATTTTTGTACTTCTTCTTTAGTATAATTAAATAACATTATTTCTGATTTGGCCCAATTTATTTCTAATCCCGTCTTCTCCCCAAACTCTATTAAATGTTTATCTATCCTATCTATCTTTTCAATTGGATCCTTAATTGTCAACAATGTGTCATCTGCAAATAAGCTTATTTTATTTTTTTCCTTAACTCCAATTCCTTCCAAATTCTCATCATTTCTTATCACATTCGCTAACATTTCTATAACTATTGCAAATAAAACTGGAGATAATGGACATCCTTGTCTCGTTCCTCTTGTTATTTGAATCTGTTCTGTAAATCCATCATTTACCATCACTACAGATGTATTATGTGAATACAATTGATTTATTAACCCTTTAAATCTCTCTCCTAATCCTATTTTATTTAAAATTGTTTTTAATGCCGGCCATTCCACACAATCAAAGGCTTTAAATATATCTAGGGCTAAAATTCCAGCTTTTTGTTTATCTCTGTCCATTATATTTATTTTATTTATCGTTTTCCCTATTAAATTTGCCATCTGTCTTCCTTGAATAAAACCACATTGATCTTTATGTATATACTTATAAATAAATTTATTTAACCTCTTCGCCATTATTGCTGTCAAGATTTTTGCATCTTGATTTATTAAAGATATTGGTCTATAAGAACCTGGATCCATAGGATCCTTATTTGGTTTTAAAATTAATATTATTAGTGACTGCTTCCATGATAATGGAATTTTTTCACCCCTCAATATACTATTATATAACACTTTTAGTTTAGGAATTAAACCTTTTTTAAATGTTTTATAATATTCTGGACCTAGTCCATCCAATCCTGGTGATTTTCCTCCTTTTAAATTATTTATTACTTCTTCTATTTCCTCTTCTGATATCATTTCTTCCATCAATCCTTTATCTTGTTCTGTTAATCTTACTTTCCAATTTTCATTAATATACTCCTCTATGTTCTCTAAAGATTTATCTTCTGCTGAATACAATTCTCGAAAAAATTCCTCAAATATTTTTAATTTCTCTTTCATCAACCTTTTTTCTTTACCAAATTTATCTTTAACTACGCCAATCATATTTCTAGTTTTTTTTGATTGTACTGATTTAGCCAGCATTTTAGAATTTTTATTACTATATTCAAAGTATTCCCTTTCCAAGTATATTAGATTTTTCTGAACTTCGTCCATTTCTATCTTTTCTAATTCATCTCTTTTTGCTTGTAATATTATTAATTTCTGTTTAGTTCTATCTATTATATAATCATTCTCTAGTTCCTTTATTTCTTTTTCTAATTTTAATTTTTTCTCTCCTAATTGTCTCTTTAATTTGCTTGATTCTTTAATGCATAATCCTCTTACCACTGCCTTCATTGTATCCCACAATACATCTTGTGTTACTTCCTTATTGTTTATATCCCAAATTTCTTGCCACTCCTTCTCTATTTTATTTACTATCTCCTTATAATTAAATAACTTAGTATCCAGTCTCCACCTTTTTGCTTCTCTATAATTCCTTTTCATAGTTATATCCAAGTTCATCAGAGCATGATCTGTCACTTTTATTGTTTCAATTTCTGTATTTATTAATCTAGGTATCATATTCTTTGAAACAAAAATATAATCTATTCTTGAGTAATTTTTATGAACTGATGAATAATACGTATATTTCTTTTCTTCACCCTTTATTAGCCTCCAAACATCTATCAGTTCATTTCTACTCACTAATTTATTCAAAATTGTTATATTATTATATCTATCTCTAATTGATGGATCTGATTTATCTTTCCATCTATCCATCACCATATTAAAATCACCTGCGATTATTGTATAGTCTCCTTTCATTTTTTTGATCTTATTAAATATTTCTTCATAAAACTCTTTTTGCTTTTCATTAGGTGCGTAAATATTCATTATGCCATATGTTTCTCCATCTATTTCACCTTGTATAATTACATATCTACCTTTTTCATCTAACTCCACACTTGTTACAATGAAATTGCATCTTTTGGAAATTATTATTGCAACTCCTCTTGATTTGGATGTACCAAATGCTTCCTCATAAATGGCTACCCAGTTCAATCTAAGCTCATTTTTTTTATCTCTTTTTCCATGTGTTTCTTGTAAAAAAATTATATCGGCCTTATCTTTTTTTAATATCGATTCTATCCTTTTTCTCTTTATTATTGACCCCAAACCTTTCACATTCAATGTTGATATTCTCAATCTATTCTCCATTTTTCATATTTTGAATTTTCTAATCCCACTCCCCATTGGCTCTTTAATGTGATGGTGCTCCCCTTCCCCTTCCCTTCCCCCTCCCACTCCCCTCCCCCTTCCCGCCCTCCCCTCCCCTCCCCTCCCCACACAAACATTTCTCCCCCCTCTTCCTCCAAAGCGCTTCTGCCTTGGAAACGACCAGCCATGGTCCTGGGGGGGGGTGAAGGTATGCCAACTCCCGGCATAGAGACCAATACCCTCTCCCGATTTATTTTCTTTCCCATATTTTTTTTCCCTCTCTTCCTCAGCCTCTGTCCTTTCGTTTATCTCCCGAAGTCTTCTTCTTTGCTCCTCCTGTTGCTCCTCCCGCTGCTCCTTCTTCAGTTACTCCTCCCACTACTCCTTCCTCAGTTGCTCCTCCCGCTGCTCCTTCTTCAGTTGCTCCTCCCACTGCTCCTTCTTCCGCTCCTCCAACCGCACCTTCCTCTTCCTTTTCCTCTTGCTGGATCAGTTTCAGTTCTCTCAGGAGTTGCAATCCTTGTTCAAGAGAATTTATTCTGTGGTATTTGCCAGCATATTGGAATTTCAGAAAGATGGGATATCCCCAACTGTATCTTATCCCAACTCTCTGTAGAACTATGATGCAGGGTTTCATTTCCCTTCTCCAATTTATTGTTTCGCGGCATAAGTCATTATAAATTTCCACTGTGTTATCTCGATACTTCAATATTCCTGGATTCTTTCTAACAGCTCTCATCAAATCATCTTTCTTGTTGAAATTCGCAATTCTCATTATAATATCTCTGGGAATTATTCCTCTTCTTGCAGCTGACACACGATGAATTCTCTCTATGTCATAATCTTCCCATAAAATCTCAGGAACAATGCTTTTTAGCCATTTTAAAACTTCCTCTTTCAAGGATTTTTGACTTTGTTGTGGCTGCTCTGCGAATCCACGAATCCTCACATTGTTTCTTCTGTTCTGGTCTTGGAGCTGGATAATTTGTCTCTCTAACAAAGAAATCCTGCCATCATGTTGTGCTAGTCTGGTCTGCTGATTCCCTTGGGTTTTTTTTATATCATCCACTTTAAGGTCCAATGCTTTTAACTCCTGTGAGATTTTTTCCTGCAATTGCCCCATTTCTGCCCTTATATTAGATGTTATTGTAGTAACAAGAGCTTGATTAGACTCTGTAATAAGCTTGTGTATAAAAGTTTTTATCTCTTCATTAGCTCCGTTCGCAGCTTTCTTCGCCGCCATTTTAATGACTTTTTCGTCTCCGTTAGAGTTTAAGTTTATATTTTCAAAATCTCTAACTAGACGATTATATGTTTTATCTGTTGCTGTAGGTCGCTTCCAAACAGGGTGTTTATAGACCTTTTTTTTAGGCGGCATATATCTCAAGGACCACAAAGGGGGAAAAAAAAAACTGTTTTGCTTTCAGTCCGTTTCAACAGTTATTTGCAGTTTAAACAGAGTCTTTTATTTTCCCTCCAGTTGGAGAAGAATCGAAACCAATCCACTATCTTATCTTACATTCTTTCCCACATTATTCAATTAATTACTCACATTCTTTCTTTGTTTTGAAAAAGGCTTCTGAAATTATTTTATAATCATCTGTTCCGGGAGTCGAATATTTAGCCTCTCTCTGCCATCGTAGTTGGCTCCTCCCCCAAGGTGAAACTTCTTAATGAGTCTTGTTTCTTTGGATGGTGGCCCACAGACCTGCCGGTGTGCTGTTCCATCCATTACATTTCCAGAACAACCCCTCGGCCCCTCCCTAAACTGCAAACCCCAGGATTCCATAGGATGTTGAAAGTGGAATAATAGCGCTATAACACTCTAGTGTGAAAATGGCCTAAAACTTGGCTGCATTAGCAACTGGAAGCCAAGCCCTCCTTATCTATAGTTTTAAGCTGTATAGCACAAGAGTAAGATGAAATCTAATAAAAAAAGATACTTTTATCTTGGGATCACATGTTGAATTACATACATATGGTAGACATGAGAACATAGGGGCTGTCTCTCTGCTAGAATTGACTCCATGTCCACAACAAACTACCTGATCTGAATCAGATACCCTACCAGTTTCCTGCTGAAAATGACCCCTTCTTGGTTGCTATTTTCCCCCAAAGTTGCTGAAACCACCTTCTGGATTACAGTACCAGGGTTGTTTTCTCTTTGAAAAAGAAGTGGCAACAATAGAATATAACATAACACAGTATGGCATATAGTTCGCTTTCAGTGCTAAGATCCTACTATGTGTTGCTTTGTTGTGGGTTTTTTTTCTTCTCCTTTTGAAGTTGAAGGTTGCATTGTTGCTTCTCAAAGCCATAGCAGGCTATGGACTAAATCTAATTGCTAATTTCAGTTACAGTAAACCTACTAAAGCAATATAATTTACAGAAATGTTGTCTTATTAAATTACTATTGGGTCAGTGGGTTTGCTTTCGTTGGGATTATCAATTGGATTTTGGCCTGTCTCTCCTACTGTGCTAAGATGTTATGTTGGTTATTGCTTTATGTGCAAGTAAATATCTGTGTGTTGGTAAAGAAAGCTATGCCTCTTAATGGGATGCCGTAGAGCTTTTTGAGAAACAGTTGGCCAAAAGCTAATGTATGGGCTAGGTGACCATAAAGGGGGGGACAACCCACCAAATGTTTCCCAAAGAGACTAAAGATATATCTCCATTATCGTAGCCTATCACTTCAAACAGGTTAAATGTAAATACACTTCTCAGAGGGGGGTGCTTTGTGACTTCTAACGATAGAGCCATTTCCGCACTAGACTGTTAATAGTGCTATGATTCCACTTTCAACGTCCTATGGACCTGGGGTTTGCAGTTTTGGGAGGGGCTGGCCAGCCCCTCCCGAAACTGCAAACTCCAGGATTCCATAGGATGTTGACAGTGGAATCATAGCACTATTAACAGTCTAGTGCGGAAAATATGTTGCCTCTAAATTGTTCCCATTCAGTTTATGAATGTGCATGCAGGGGGTGGGACTTACTACCCACAACATCCTTACTACCTATAACATCCAGAGGAAAATGTAGACCCCGGGCCACAACACTGTCACTTTATTCCCCATATATGCTATTTTACCATCTTTGCCTGATGAAGAAGGCAATGAAGATTTGAAAGCTAGCATGATATATTTTATGCCTTCATCCTGAGACAATAAAAATATTGTTACAGAATAGATTTTTGATTTTTTTTTAATTAACCAACACATTTACACTTGTGTTGGTGTTGAGGAAGGTTCTCACGGTGGGAAAATGAAATACATGTTGCTGTGGAACTAAGGACCTAAATCCACAAGTTTATCCACTTAAGCAGACTCATTGAATAATAAAGCAATATTCATGTAAATGCTATTGATTCAATGGGTCTGCTTTAGACAGATATTAGAAATTTAATTTAGACCAATGTGTCTTGAACATATTAAATATTTGTGTAGTTTATTACAAACTAAAACAGAGTACCGAACCTCCTGTCGCTTCCTCTCAATATAGCCAATGGGCAGGGATGATGGATGTTGCAGTCCAAAACATTCATTGAACATCACATTATCATGAAGGTATATTGCTCAGTGGTGTCTGAATCAGACTGCTATTGTTATCTCCATTTATTAAAAGAAGGCCAATTGCTCGTACCAGGTGAATGGCAAAAGGCTTTGGATATGTTAACATAATTGGAAGAAAGGGACTTTACCAAACATATCTTATACCCATTTTTGTAAGCTTACTTCTTCTTTGCAATCCAGAGACTTGTGCCACAATCAAACAGCATCTTTAAGACACTATCAGCCAGGGTTTATTTTGCTCAAACAAATGAATGCTGCTACTATTCTGGAATTCCTCACCTTAGGATGGCGGGGGGTGGGGTGGGGTGGGGGAATGTTGCTCTTCAGAAGTTCTTGGACTGCAAGTCTCAGCAGCCCTGGCCAGCATTGCCAATGATAAGGAATGCTAGGATTTGCAATCCAGCAGCATCTGTCTGGAAACCAATGATTTCCATCCCATTATAGGATAATAAGCCATACATCCAATTATGCTCAAAGGATACTGCTCAAGCAGTTTAAGGTCCTGATCATAATCTCCACAGTCCCTAGGTAAAGAGCTCACTATAAAAAAAGGCTTTAAAATTAAATCACCCAATTTTAATGCCCTGCCTTTTAAAACCCAATGAAATCCAGGTCTTGTGCAGCCTCTAGGCGCATAGGAACCAGATTAATGCTTCTAGCACCCTCTAGTGACAGACTGCTAGTTTTAGCACTTCAAGAAATAGGGTAACAATACCTGTTGCAATCCATCTAAGATGGGTTACAAAGCTCTCATTTCAAGGGGACCCAATGTTTCAGTGTTCTCCACTATAACATCTGAAGTTATAACCCTAGTCAGCTGTGTCTTTTAACCTAGGAAAAGTTACTTTTGAGGCCTACAAATCCCAGAATCTTCATCTGAGGAATTTCAAAAATTTTATCTTACTATAGGAAACACACTTGCTCCACCTAGCGTACTAGCACAAATAGATTTCTTTTCTAGTACAAGAAGTCTGTGGGGAGAGGGGGAAATACAGAGCTCCTTTAATCATTTGAAATTATTTTTATTTTTGTATGAATTTGTAGTTTTTGTGAGATACAGATACACAAGCATTGTATAAAAAAAGTCAAAGTTCTAGCTTCTGTGAACGAACCATCTTTTTGTATTGTACATTTTTCAAATAACTGAGTTGTTAGACAGATATTGTTGTAAAAATGTTTATTGAGAAGAATTCTGGAAAAAAAGAGTAGAAAATGGATAAATTAAAGTCTATAATAAGTATGCAGGTCCATAGCTGTACAATGTGATTCAGTGGATTCAAACTGAAAGAAAATATATTTTGCATAAACATTAGGAAAAACTCTTCAACAGCAGCAACCATTTTACAATGGAACAGGCTTCTTCAGAAGATAGCAGACTGTCCTCTGAAAGTCTTTTCAACAGAAGTCAGGCAGCCATTTCTCTGCAGTGCATTAGATGTATATTCCTGCATTGTAGGGGACTGGACAAGATGGCCTTCTAGCTGTATCTTTCTATGTTTGTATAATTAGTGGAAGTGTATCTAACTGTTTAGAACACTGCCTGTGAAACACTTAAGGAACATACTGGTAGAGCACTGCATGTTTGTTCAGAAAATTTTAATTCCACCTTCTCACTACAAGAACCCCCAAGATAGCTTTCAATCCGGGTGGAAAGCATAAACAGTAAAAGCATTGTGATACTCAGTATAAAACACCAAAGGACTGAGAGTTCATAGGGCAGCAATAAACCAGTTATAATTTCAGGGTACCAAAGCCTAAAGGTCTTGACCATTCTCTAAAAACTACATGTTCTTGTTATTCTGGGCTTTCAGGTCATTTCTGACTTATGTCAGTTCTAAGGTGAACATATCACGGAGTTTTCTGGAGTAGAAGGAGCCAATACTTCCAAAGGAAGCAGAATGGACACTTATATATCTCATCCCACAAAGAAAGATTAAAAAGATGATCTTTTTTTTAAAATGAATAGTTTATTTAAATAGCAATACCCCACTGTTGTAGGGAAGACTGACCAGATGACCTGCAACTGCTCAGTCTGTGGTCTATTCAAAGAAAAAAGGACTAGGAAGGAACCACAAGCATCAGCCAGTCCAACTTCCTTGGACAAAACTGAAGCACTCCCCAAAAGATGGTCATCCAACCTCTGCTTAAAGATTGCTCAAGAAGAAAAATCCATCACCCTCTGAGTGAGTCTTCCACCACTGAACAACTCTTACTCTTAGAAGTTTTTCATAATGTTTAGGTAGAATTTCTTTTCTTTCATTTGAATTGATTAGTTCTTGATCTAGTCTCTGGAGCAGCAAAAAACAAAGTCATCCCATCTTTCACATGACATCCCTTCAAGTATTTAAATATGGCTATCATGTCACCTTTCAGTTTCTCTTCTTCAAGCTAAACATATCCAGTTCTCAGAGCCATTCCTCATAAGGGCTGGTTTCCAGAATTTTTACCACCTTGGTCACTCTGCTCTGAGCATGTTTTAGATTCTCAGTATCCTTCTTGAACTGTGGTGCCCAGAAGTGGGCACAGTATTCCAGTGGAGGTATGACCAAAGCAGAATAAAGTGGTAGTGTTACTTCATTTGATATGGACACTATACTTGATGCAATCTAGAATTACATTGGCTTTTTGGGCACTGAATCACACTCTTCACTCATGTCTAGCTTGTGGTCTACTAAGACTACTAATCCTTTTCACATGTACTATTGTCAGCCTTTATTTGTGCCTTCCATGTTTCTTGCCTCCATGTACTCCTGTTGAAATTTATTTTGGCCAAGCTCTCTAATTTAAAGTCATTTCAAATTCTACCTGTATCTTCTAGGATATTAATTATCCCTTCTAATTTGGTGTCATCTACAGATTTGATAAGCATGCTCTGTCTTCCATCACCCAAGTCATTTATAAAGATGTTGAACAACACCAAGACGAAGACAGAATCCAGTGGCATCTCACTAGTCATTTCTCTCCAGTTGTCAACAATGGATTGGCAACTTCAAGGTCGCTGATCTTCACCCTAATATTTCTTCTTGATTAAGAAAGACTTGAACTGGATAACACTGTACCCTAATAGTCTTTCAAATAAAGGGCAGTACCTTCCAACTGTCCCAGCTTGACATGGAGAGTACCAATTAATCCTCTGTCATCTCACTTTTTCAACTGCTTTTAAAGTGTTGCAGTTTATCTCTCCTCTTCCTTCCCCTTTTGTCTTCAGCCTTCTTCAGTTGCTACAAATGAAGTTCAAAGTGCGAAACTCATTAGCACTCAATTAACTCAGCAGGAGGAAGAGAAGAGGAAAAGGGCAAAATCTTGCCCTTCCCAGCAGGTTCAGGCAAAAGCAAACTTTCCTGCCCTCTCCTAGCTTGTGTATTTTGCCTCATGAATAACTTCTGCTATCTTACCCACACTCTGGTGTTGCTTAGTCCCAAGTTTCCTGGTTTTTACCTGTGAAATGTTGGAGGGTATGGAGGACTGACCCCTTTAAAATGGGACTCTTGACCACCAAACACAAAGGGCATTACACAGCCTTAATACTGTTACTGAGAAAGCACTGTATTATCCTGCAACAAAACAGTAGCTCTCCAGGCAGGGACATCGATAGAATATTAATACTTTTTCATATGTTACCAGTTTTGTAAGATATACATCAAATATTCAGCTTCCTCTTACAGTTGGTGTGACATCTACCAATCAGATGGTAGATGAGTGTTGGAATTGTCCCCTGGTCAGAGTGTACTTAAGACTACCCTGATGAATGAAGAGTGCTGTTGCTCAATTTTTAATATTTGTGCTATTTTGTTGCTGAAATGAGCCAGGCTTACTTTTGCAATAAGGAGTTTTTTTTTTCTCACCAATGAATATCACAAAAGCCATTGACTATATGAGCTTTAATTGAAGGTAATGTACTGCATTTTATATATCTGTCTTTTTATTATTTATTTACTTATATATTATTTGTATCTTGCCTTTCTTCCAAAACAGGACTCAATGTGGCTTTCAACATGATTAAAACAAGATAAATTTAGAAATTTGATTATAAAACAGTTAAAACACAATTAAATATGCTTTGATATTATAGCACTATTAATTTTAATTAGTATAAAATCATTTGAAAGCTTTACAATAAAGATAAAATACAGCAGCCTCCATACCCTTTTGCATATCTGTCTGTCTGTTTTTGGTTATAGCACCTCATGTTGGAATTCTTGAGAACAAATCTCCAGTCCAGCAGACATAACCTTCTTCAACTTATCAGCAAATCTGATTGATTAGTTAATATCACCCAAGTTCAAAGCAACACATCCTGTCAAGACAAGTGTTATTTTCTTTAATAATTTACCACTTCCTTCTTCCTCAAAGCCAGTAGACAAAATAACAATGGAGAGGGAGAAGGAGGTCAGGTTGCTTCAGTTGTTTTAAGAAATACTGATGTTTTGGTATAAAATAAGTCTAACCTGTTACTATAAACATCGGCAGTCCCATCATGGTCCAGGCCCATGGAGGGGCACTGTGGTGCCCCACCTAATGCAATGAAATATGTGCATAGTTCAGACATACAAGTTAAATCCCAAGCAGCAACAATAAAGAGTAAGAACCCAAAGCCTTTTCCCAGGTTTTATCTAAAGCAGGCATCGGTGCTGAGAGTATAACAATTCGGCTACTAATTTCTTCTGTGAAAGAACTGTGCTTCCTCTGTTTGTATAGAACTTCCTTCAGTGTTAACAAGTGGGCCAAGGCAGTGTATTGAAATACAATGGTCTAGGCTACAATTGTTGTCACCTGTGTTTTTTTCACCCCATGTTGTAGGCAAGCCATACTTCCACTGGGAAAGGAAAAACTAGGATCTTATTTGATTGTGTAAACCTGTTATGGTTACCAGGCAAAATGGACAGGGCTTCTGTTCCTTTAATAGCTCTGTAGAATAGGAAATTTCTGCAGTTGCTTGTCACACAGGCTTTACCTGCTGTAATACTCTCTTCTATACAACCATTCAAGGGATGGTATCCTTGCCCCTTATTGTGCCTAACAACCCTAAAATCTATGCATGCTTGCTCAGAAGAAGGACTACTGCATTCAACAGAGCTTTTTCTCAGGTAAGTGGGCACAGGCAAATATCCAAGGCCTAAATCCAATTGCTACTCCCATGTACGGTAGACCTCTGAATCAATTGCTGAATGGTAAGTCAATATTCATATAAATGCATTGATTCAATTGGTTTGCTTAGCTTGGACTAGCCGTTGGGCTAAGGTCCACATTTACCTTATTGATAAAAGTATATACATACAACAGGATGACTGAAAAATCCTGTTAGAATCAGAAAGACTGGAAGGGATTCAAACACCAGGTGAAATAATGTTGTATCCACCATCCTGTCTCAAAGCCACAAGAGAAAGAGGCCTCCAAACATTTCTGAGTCACAGTGCTGGCTTTTCTTTATATTATAAATCACGTATGTGTTGAGGGGAAGGAAACTGAGAAGTTGGAACATCATCTAACATCAGTGCTCAAAATGAGAAAAGATATAGCAAGTAGAATGGTTTCATTTTAAACTAGGGCCATTTCTGCATGAGAGAGGAGGAGCGGTTTACTGTGTGTCAAGAGCAATGTTTTATACTTCAATTTAGAAACTGTGCTGTCTGCACCCCCTCCAATTTATGCTGTATGAAAGCGGAAAACAGATGTTGCTGCATCTGCAACAGCAAGTCCCTGGCTACTCCCATTCTTCTCCCTCACCCCACTCCACCATCACTGATTGGTCTGTTTTTTTTTTTAAAAAAACCCCACACATTTTAAAAACATTTCTGCGTTGCTACATTTGTGTGTAGGTATGTATGTTCATTGATATGTGGAAAAAACCATATCTTAATGGTCCATTACAAGATCCACTCTCTTCCCACTGTCCTTTTATTGCACGAAGACAATAATGACAGCAGCCTGTCCTTTGATGGGCGGAGAGAGGTAGGAACATATGGATGGAAATGACAGAAGGGACAGCCTGGTAATGCCCACAGCTGGCCATTTCTGCGCTGTGAATTGATAATATGCCTCTGCATTTGGCAAAAAATGAAGCAGAACCAGTTTGGGAGATTTACATTGGAGTTTTTCCGGTTTTTACATACAGCGGTTTCTTGTCGCAGTGAACTGTACTAGGAGCTGAAAACATGCAGAACTACAAGGAAAACTACAACGCTAAAACATGCAGACGGGAGGGTAAGTATTCAATGCTACTGTGATATATCAACCTTGTGCAGAAATGGCTTAGGCCTCATCCAATTTAACCTTAACTATCCATCCACTATATTTACAACCAGTGAAATATTTTCAAACAAGCTTAAATGAGTACATTCACATCTTGAAACAATTAGCCATTTATCACTTGTTACTTTAAAGTAAAGGAGTTACTACAAAGTCAAAAATTTTAATATATTTGGCCTTCTAGTATGCATGTCATGTCCCCAGGTTTTTTTTTTTTTTTTGAGACATTCTCATTGTGTGTACATGCTCACTGTAGGAGAAAGACAGGCGGTATAGTACGATTTCCTTTTCTGAACTGTTACTTTACATAACCTTCTCACTTGAAACTTCTAGTGAAGGATCAAATTGTTTGTTATTCAGTTCTTATTGGAGAGAGGATAATATTCATACAAGAACCAAATTGTTTAGTTTAGGGATTTCAAAGATCATCCAGTTCAACCCCACATAGATGCAAGAATCCATACTTAAAGCACCCCTAACAGTTGGCCTCAAAGGAAGGAGGGTCTTCCTTTTTATCATCTTCCAAGGTAATCTATTACACTTTTGAGTAGCTGCACCTGTCAAAACATTCTGCCTAAATCAACTTAACTGGTTTGGTTCCTACTACCTGAAACAACAGAATTAAAAAGTACTGTATCTTCTACTCAACAACCGTTCATATATTTGAAAATGGCAATTATATCATTTTGTTCCTTTAGGCTCCAGTTCCCTCAAAGGGTTGGCTTCCAGAACCTCTACTATGGGGTGGGGAGCTGTCAAAGGTTGATGGCATTCCTCCCCTAGGTACCTTTTGGATCTCCCTTCTACTCCATTGACCCAAAAACAAAGATTTCCAAAAACTGTCTTGCACCAAAATATCCTCAACACCTCTTGGGGGGCAATTTTGCTGTATTTGGGACTCCACTTCAACACTGGCAACACTTAATCATAAGTATCACATCCTATTTTGTGAGTCTCAGAAAAGGTTGTGTGACCCACACAGCTCTGTGTTACAAAAGAGTAGAATAACCTCTTTAGGTTGTCTACCTTAGGTGCACTATTAATTTTCATCTTCTTGCTTGGCAGCAAAAAAAGGGCTAATATAGGTCACAGCTACATCAGCAGAAGTATGGGGTCCAGAACAAGAAAAGGAATAGAACCACTCTGTTTTGCTTTGGTAAGACTTCACCTGTACTACTGTTACCCTGATTTCTGGGGTCCCTTGGAGGACACCTCAATGTGCTCCACGTGATGGGGAATGGAAACTAGTCAGAGCACAAGCAACAGCAATGCGAGAGGCAGGGTAACCTAGCGGGGTCTTTTTACCCAGTTTTTATGGGGTCAAGCCAAGCCAAAAACCAAACAAAAACAAATGTCCAATAAATGATTTTATTGAATGAAAGCCTCACGCACCAACGCAATCACTCACACACTCACTCAAAACCTATTAAGAAGCAAAAGAGAGGAAATTGGATAGGTGAATTGAAGAGGTGTAGCTGGGGTGATACTGCACCTTTGTCCTGAAGTCCCTGGTCCGGGAAAAACAGCGGAGAAGTGGGGCTCAGCACGGAGAGGGCTGAGGGGATCACTCAACGGATGGAGCAACGGTCTGCTGGGATGACCGGGGGTGATCCAAAGAACTGCTCAAAAACTGGGACTATTTGTAGGGGGGAAAGTACCTGGAGGACTAATCCTTTCCTGGGGACAACAATGGATGTTGGAGCGATAACAAAGCTCCACCGTGGTAATTTCCTTTGCGTGATGAGATTGCAAGGTGTTGCCAAAGTCTCAGAATCTTTGGCTATGTTTTGTGGTGTCACTTTATGTACATGGTCCTTGCCTGATGGAAAATTTGCTCAACTTGGGGCAGAACTCTCAGAACTCTCAGCTGAGCTAAGTGTTAAGAGAAACATGTATAGGAAATGGAAGAAGGGGGAAACCACCAAAGAAGAATTTAAGCAAGTAGCTAGGAGATGGAGGGAGGAAGTCAGAAAGGCTAAGGCACAGAACGAACTTAGGCTGGCCAGAGACATTAAAAACAATAAAAAGGGTTTTTTAAAATATGTCTGCAGCAAAAGGAAAAAGAAGGAGACAGTAGGGTCGCTGCGCAGAGAAGATGGCGAATTACTCACAGGGGGAAGAGAAAAGGCAGAACTACTTAACACCTTCTTTGCCTCAGTTTTTCCCCAGAAGGATACAAGCACTCAACCTGGCGGTTGGGGAGCAGGGAAGGAAGCAGAGGAAATGAGGCACATAATACGTAGAGAGGTGGTACAGGAATACCTGGCCACATTGGATGAATTCAAGTCTCCAGGGCCAGATGAATTGCATCCTACGATATTAAAAGAGCTGGCAGAGGTCATTTCGGAACCGCTTGCTATAATCTTTGAGAAATCTTGGAGGACAGGAGAAGTTCCAACAGACTGGAAGAGAGCAAATGTTATCCCCATCTTCAAGAAGGGAAAAAAAGAGGACCCAAACAATTATCGCCTAGTCAGCCTGACATCAGTACCCGGAAAGGTCCTGGAGCAGATCATTAAGCAGTCAGTTTCTAATCTTTTAGAAAGCAACGTGGTAATCACGAGAAGTCAACATGGATTTCTCAAAAATAAGTCATGCCAGACTAATCTTATCTCTTTTTATGATAGAGTTACTAGCTTGATAGATGAAGGGAATGCTGTGGATGTAGCATACCTCGATTTCAGTAAGGCCTTTGACAAAGTTCCCCATGACATTCTTGCAAAGAAGCTAGTAAAATGTGGGCTGGACAGGGCTACTGTTAGTTGGATTTGTAATTGGTTGACCGACCGAACCCAAAGGGTGATCACGAATGGCTGCTTTTCATCCTGGAGAGAAGTGACTAGCGGGGTGCCACAGGATTCTGTCCTGGGCCCAGTGCTGTTCAATATTTTTATCAATGACTGGGCCCTTCTGGTACCAGTTGCCATGGAGACTATTTATAAAGTTGCTCCAATAGAAAAAACAAAACAAAACTGATAACTTCGAAATTATAGCACCACAATATTATTGGAGTACTACAGTAAATAGAAAAGACACTATTTTCCTATAGTCTAATCAAGCTTTTTCCACTCTAATATTTAAACAATCATGAATTTTCAACTAGGACCCTCTAATATACCCTTTAATTTGTATTCTAATTTAATAAAGTTCTACCCTCTGTTAAATTTCTTATAACCAAGTATAATTCAGTATATGCTCTATAGCTTAACTTATAAAGAAATGTTTAGAAAACTTCTAATTAGAACCACTAATCAAGTAAGAGATGGAGAGTAATGTAGACAATAAAATAACATGAAAAGGTAGCTTAATTACCTTGATTGTCCTAAATCACTGATTATTAAATACTTATATAAAACCAAGAGGGGATAGAGGGAAGAGAAAAAAAGAGAGAATAGGCAGTTTACTAAATATTATTGCCCAACACTTTAGATAAATTCACTTCCCCAAACTCCCTTCGTTCCTCCTTCGGTCACTCACAGTCCATCTCAGTCTATTTCTTTCGTTCTGTCTCAGCACATTCCTTCACCCCCTTTCTCTCAATCACAGTCCGTCTCAGTCTCTTCCCTTCTCACCTCCTTCAAACCTTCGCTCACTTTCAGTCCGTCTCAGTCAATCAGTTCCTTTCAATTCAATTCAAATCTCCTACAGTCAGTCCGTCACGCCTTCTTCTCTCAGTCACAGTCCATCTCAGCCAGTTTCCTTCGTTCCTTCGTGCCCCATAAACTCAGACCTGCTCTCCTGTTCAGCAAATGGTGCCCGTCTCCGTCAGTTCCCTTCGCTCCACCTTCGTTCAGTCCTTCAATCCACCTCCGCTTACTCACAAACTGCCTCAATCAGTTTCTTTTATCCCTCCTTCTTACGCGCCTTCACTCCGCCTTCAGCCAGCCAAAATCCTTCTCAGTCGATGTCAGATCAGTTTCAGATCAAAACCAATTTCTTTATTCCTCCTCCTCCATGAGAAAATTATGGCACAGAGGGAGAGAGGGGAAAAGAATAAGTCAAAAAAACAAAAAAACAAAAAATAGCGCACTAACTTTAAACCAGGTCTGTCTGTTTAGTATGGTTTCCCAGAAAAAAGAAAAGTCTTTCTCTCACATCAGAATGGGATTCAAAAAACAAAACATAACAAAAAACAAAACAAAACAAAAAGAAAAAACTCCATAAATTGGAAAACAACTTTGCCAGTTTGAAATATGGTTCCACAATATTATTTCACCAAGTCCACTCAAAAAAAAGGGGGAAAGTGTTAACTTTAGAAACAAGCCCCTTGTGCGTCCTCCATTTTCTTATCTTCTTAGCTTGAAGATCTTAGAAAGCCTTAATGTCGCCTTAAAGTCAGTCACTTATGCCCTCCCACAGATTTCTTCTTGGGTTCTTAAATGTCTCCATAAATTTATAAGTTTTGAATTTATATCCACACGTAGCCCGCAGGAATCAAATGTAACAAGTTCAGTCAAAAGTTAGATAGATTGTTTCAAATGGGCTGAAAGAAAAGAGAAAAAAAAAATACGGCTGGTGTGTCCTTTTACGTGCGGCTACTTACCGCCCCCTTTCAGCTGTGAATTAAGCTCTTTCTTAGATGGAGCTAACAATCAAAACTCCACCAAAAGGCAAAATAGAAGCTTAAATCGTCCGCTTCAGTAGAGTTGTAGAATTAAAAAGGTCTAGGCGTTGCTTACAGGTAAATCCCGGCAAAACAACGAGCGGCCGTGGTGGCCCTGCGATCCTCTGCTGTCTGGTTGTCTTCTTTCCACCCCACTACTTCGACGCGCAGACTGCAAGTACGGATCCCCTTCGGACCCCCTCGGGACTCTTCCTCCCCGAAGAGGGCCCAATCTAAGCTCTCAATGCAGCAGACTAGGAGAGCTTCAATAGATTCCAATACAATGTCAACTGACACTACTTTAATCTTGGAGGCGTTGAATAAATCTAGGCAAGAATTAAGACAAGAAATAAAACAAGATATCAAAGACTCTAGAAATGAAATTAAGGCAGAAATAAAAAAAGAAATAGAAGGTCTGAGTAAAAAAATGGACACAATATCTAAAGAAGTTTCTAAAATTAAATCGGATATGGAATTGATTCAGGACAAGACAAAAAAAATTGAGGAAAAAACGCAAAAGTTATCTGAAAAGCAACTGCAAGAGGAAATTACACTGAATAGACTAGAGATGAGATATCGAGAGCGTTGTTTAAAAATTAGAGGCCTGGATGAACAGCGACAGGAAGTTATCTATGATAGAATTATCCATGCGCTTGTAGAATATCTCCAGATTTCGGAGGACAGATTACACGCCTCTATTGAGAGAATATTTAGAATAAATTCACGTCTGGCAAGAGAAAGAAATCTGCCTAGGGATGTTGTAATTGTTTTCTCTAATCTCAGGACGAGAGATATTATTCTTCAGAGAAATTATCATGATAAATTACGCATAGATTCGAAAGAAGTTAATATCTGTAAAGATATACCACCTCAAGTCCTGAGAAAAAGGCAGGATTACAAATTCCTGACGCAATTCCTGAGTAAGCAGAATATAAATTACACATGGAATAGAACAGAAGGAGTTTTTTTTAAATATAATCAAAAAAATTACAGGATTAACAACATCGATAAGGCGAAAGAAATCTACGGGAAATTGAAGAAGGAATTTGAAAGGAAGATCAAATTGGGACATTCTGCAAGACAATCTGAAAGGCAGGAACACATCGAGTTGGGAGCATCATCAACGGAAGTGAAGGAGGACGATGATGAATTAACAGAAGACATTGTGGTGTCAGCAGAAGAGCAAGAGAAGGATGAAGAAGGGGAACTACAAACAGGAAGTGAACCTGAAGACCTTGAGGAAATATAGGAATATCTACACTTTACAATGAAGATGGTGACTAACGACCTAAGGATATTGTCTTGGAACGTTAGAGGTTTAAACTCGCAATATAAACAACGTAATGTGTTCCATTATTTGGAGAAGACAGATTATGATATTATCTCTTTGCAGGAAGTCCGTATAGCCCATAAAGATCTTAGGTTCCTTAGGAATCCTCGGCTGGGGCAATGTTTCACGGCAACATACTCAAAAAAAAAAAGAGGAGTAGTGATCTATATAAAGAATAAGTACAATGTAACGGAAATTTATTCAGATCCAGAAGGTCACTATTTGATGCTGGAATTAAAGATTCAGGATTTTGCTATCTTGATTGTGGCGATATATGCGCCCTTGGACAATAAAGGAAAATTTTATAGCGTAATTAAGAAAAAGATTGATGACTATGTCCAAGAAAAATCTCAAGAAAATATTTTGCTTTTAGGAGATCTTAATGGTGTCCTCAATCCTGTAGAGGACAGATCAAACATGGGAAAATCGAAAAGGACACAGGGTAAACTCCCAAAAAATTTCTTTCATTTAATGGATGAACACAGTTTAATAGATGTATGGACGTTTAAACATGGAGCAGAAAAAGGTTTCACTTTTTTTTCAGATAGACATAAAACTTCGTCAAGAATAGACTACTTTTTAATCTCCAAATTGCTACACAATATGGTGAACAAGATGGAAATATTACCCAAAATAACCTCGGATCATAATCCAATTCTTCTTTGTCTAAAATTTCGACAACACAAACAATCTAATTGGAAACTTAATGAAAACCTAATTAAAGATGATGTTACGGTTGCTAAATTGAAATACATCTTACAAAGGTTTTTTGACGAAAATATTAACGAGGACATCCAGCTGAAGACTGTATGGGATGCTGCTAAGGCAGTTATCCGTGGACATTTGATAAGTATGGGAGCATACAAGAAGAAAACCGATAATCAACAACTCTTTAACCTATTGGATAGATTAAAAGAAAAGGAAAAGGAATTCAGAGTTGATACTTCAAATAATGATCTAAGGCTTGAGATTAAAACATTGCAGAATCAGATCGCCACGAAGAATATTGATGAGGTCGAAAGAAAATTAAGATATTGCCGACTAAATCATATTGAGCACGCTAATAAAACGGGGAGATGGCTAGCCCATAAGCTGCAGAAAGAAAGGGAAAAAGAAGAATTCTTAAGATACAGAAAGACCAGAAGGAGACAACTGTGCTTAGAGAGATAAAACAAGTTTTTCAGAAATATTATGCTCAGCTTTATGGAAGAGATAAGAGTCATGAAGCAGAACTTCGAAATGCTAAACTTTATTTAGATCAGCATAAGACTGTACAGATATCAGAGGATCAAAGAACCCTGTTGAACAAGGAAATTACAATTAACGAAGTGAAAGAGGCTATTCGTAAAATGAAAGTTTCTAAAGCTCCTGGCCCAGATGGCTATACTGCCCAATTTTACAAAACGTTTGAGGATGATATTGCACCTGTACTAACAAAAGTTTTTGATGAGATTAAAGTAAAAGGCATTCCTGAAACATGGGAAAAAGCAAATATTGTGCTGATTCCCAAGGAAGATAGAGACCTTACCTTACCGGAGAATTATAGACCTATCTCACTTCTCAACGTAGATTATAAGATCTTTACAATGGCACTTGCAGAGAGGTTTAAGAAAGTACTGAATGAGATAATACATCCAGACCAAAGCGGTTTCTTACCTAATCGACACATTAGACAAAACATCAGAATCTTGTTAAATGCAATAGAATATTATGATAAGAGAAAAGATAAACAACTAGCTGCGTTGTTTCTAGACGCTGAAAAAGCCTTTGATAACATCCGATGGCCTTTCATGGTGCTTACACTCCAGAAGATGGGTTGCGGAGACAACTTTATTTCGTGGATCCAGGCTATCTATAAGAAACAAACTGCAAAAATTATTGTGAATGGGGAATCGACTGAAGCCATCCATATTGAGAAAGGGACTAGACAAGGTTGCCCAATGTCACCTTTGTTGTTTATTGCTGTCCTTGAAACCTTAAATATAACCGTAAGAGACAATTCGATTATAAGAGGAATTAAAATAAAAGGACAGGAGTTTAAACTCCGAGCATTCGCGGATGATCTTGTCTTCTTTATTGAAGAGCCGATTTCAGGAATTAGTGAACTCATGAAGGATATACAAGTATTTGGTGAAGCCGCCGGTTTAAAAATCAATAAGACCAAAACCTATTTCTTGGTAAAGAATATGAATGATCGAGAGAAGGAAGAATTGGTACGCTTAACAGGATGTGAGATACAAAAGAAAATTAAATATTTAGGCATATGGATTACGGATAAAAACAAAGATTTATTTGAGAACAATTACAACAAAATTTGGAAAGAGATTACTTTGGATTTAAGAAGATGGACTAAATTGAAGTTATCATTTCTTGGCAGAATTGCTTCCATTAAAATGAATATATTACCTAAAATCAACTTTTTGTTTCAAAATCTACAGATTATGACTAGCGATAAAGTTTTCAAATCATGGAACAAAGAAATTTCTAATTATATTTGGGCAGGAAGAAAGCCAAAAGTAAGATGGAAATTGCTCTCTGAAAGACCTGAAAAAGGCGGCTTTGGGCTACCTGATATTAGATTATATTATTATGCAAACGCTATGGTCTGGCTCCGAGATTGGATACTGCTAGAAGATAATAGGCTATTAGCACTAGAAGGTGCTAATATGCGCTTCGGTTTTCATGCTTACCTTTGGTATAACAAAGATAAGATCGATCTGGATTTTAGTAACCATTTTGTGAGGAAGGCCTTAATTAGAGTTTGGAAAATAATAAAGAAAACTACCTATTTTAAAATTCCGTTGTGGGTATCGCCCCAAGAAGCCTTTTTTGGACACTGGGCTGAAAAACCAAAAGGTGAATGGCTTAGATATAAAGATTTATTGTCGATTAAAACCCCAGATGAGATTAGATTGAAGACGCGTGATGAGCTGCACAATGATGGCATCTCACTGAATTGGTTCCCATATCTTCAGATAAAAGAAAGATTTAAAATGGACGATAAACTGGAAGGGTTTGCGTCTCAAAAGACATATAATGAGATCGAAAAAATACTTTTTGTAAAAACCAAACAGAAAGTGTCTTTATTTTATACTTATTTAAATTCAAAAAAACTGGAGGATGAGGAGGTTAAAGAAGTGATGATTAAATGGGCCCAAAACCTACAACGCAATATTTCGTTAGATGAATGGGAGGCATCATGGAAAAACACCATGCAGTTTACTACCTTGCAAGAAATTAAAGAAAATTACTTTAAAATGATGTACAGGATTTATCTGACACCTGATAAAATTAATCGAATGTATCAGACAGGAAACAATAAGTGTTGGAAATGTACTGAAAATATTGGTAGTTTTTTCCATATGTGGTGGTCGTGCCCATATACAAAGAAATTCTGGACTAAAATACATCAAGCTATGGAAGAAATATACAAAATATCATTTCCTATGGATCCGGCTTTTTTCCTCTTAAATATGACAAATATTTTTAATGCAAAATTCCAAGCTAAAAACAAAAGGACTTTGTTATTTTTGGTTACAGCGGCAAGAATTGTTTTCGCAAGGTTATGGAAAATGCCGGACATTCCTGATTTACAGTTATGGTTTCAAAAATTATTTGATTATAAACAACTCGATCTACTCTCAGCTAGATTAAAGGGGAAACAAGAAAAGTTAATTGAACAGGACTGGAAACTAATTACAAAGTATGTGACTTCAAAAGGATGTACTATGTAGGATCCTTTTATCATTATTTTCTTTTTGTATTGAACCTCTATTTTACGAGTATATGGTTATATATTGTATTGTATTGGTTGTATTGGTTATAGGTGGGTGGTGAACATAAGATGCCATATATAATTGTACACAAAAAATGACACAAAGACGGAATTGAGCTTAAAAAAAATGTTCATTTATTTATGTAAATTATTTTCAATATATCTTTATAGACCAGAAATACATGTTAATACATCACAAAGAATTGGGGAGCTTTAGATAGTTGAGATTAGCTGTTTTAGGAACTCTTAAGGGAGGCAAGGAAGTTACGGTTTTGTACACTTAGGCTTAAAGGAAATAATACATTTCCTTTCTGTTTATTGTATGTTATCAAATATTTAGGATGTTCAATACCGATATGATAATGTATATAAGTGGTTTTTCTTTTCACGTGTATAATATGGATACTTGTGTTCGATTTTATAGTATTTGTTTTATGTTTTTAAAAAAATATAATAAAAAAAATATTTTTATCAATGACTTGGATGAAGGAATAGAGGGCATGCTCATCAAATTTGCAGATGACACCAAATTGGGAGGGGTTGCTAATATCGCCAGAGGACAGGATCAAAATTCAAAATGACCTGGATAGATTGGAGAGCTGGGCCAGGCAAACAAAATGAAATTCAACAGAGAGAAGTGTAAGGTCCTACACAGGTAGAAAAAATGGAATACAGAAATATAGGATGGGGGACACATGGCTGGATAGCAGTACGTGTGAAAGGGATCTAGGAGTCTTCATAGACCACAAGCTGAACATGAGTCAGCAGTGTGATGCGGCAGCCAAGAAAGCCAATGCAATTCTTGGCTGCATCAATAGGAGTATGGTGTCTAGATTGAGGGAGGTACTGGTACCACTCTACTCTGCTTTGGTTAGACCCCATCTTGAATACTGTGTCCAGTTCTGGGCACCCCAATTCAAGAAGGATATTGACAAGCTGGAGCAAGTCCAGAGGAGGCGACCAAAATGGTGAGAGGCCTGGAAGCCATGCCCTATGAGGATAGACTTAGAGAGCTGCGTATGTTTAGTCTGCAGAAGAGAAGGTTAAGAGGGGACATGATAGCCATGTTTAAATATTTGAAGGGATGCCACGTAGAGGAAGGAGAGGGCTTGTTTTCTGCTGCTCCAGAGACCAGGACAAGGAGCAATGGATTCAAGCTGCGGGAAAGGAGATTCCACCTGAACCTCAGGAAGAACTTCCTGACAGTCAGGGCTGTCCGGCAGTGGAATATGCTGCCTCGGAGTGTAGTGGAGTCTCCTTCCTTGGAGGTTTTTAAGCAGAGGCTTGATGGCCATCTGTCGGGAGTGCTTTGAGGGTGTTCCTGCATGGCAGGGGGTTGGACTGGATGGCCTGTGTGGTCTCTTCCAACTCTAGATTTCTATGATTCTATGATTCTATGACGCTAATCCTCTCAAGTTGGCTTCCTGGGGCTGTGGACCCTTTGTTTATTGTGGGTTTACACATCTTGAGATCTCCTGGGGCTACGTGACTGGGGATTTTACTGGCCTGACCTAGTTTTCAGTCTTTTGACCATGCGTGCCTACATGCCCCTTTGGTGACCTCTCTGGCACACAGAATAATATTTTAATATCAAAATTGTAGACCCCGGGATAGGGTTTCTCCAGTGCAGTAATACTACTCTCTCTAATTCTGGTCACCACAGTTTAAAAAGGACATTGCTAAGCTGGAACATGTCTTGACTCAAAGGAGAGCAACCAAGATGGTAGAGGTTTTAGAAACTCAGCTCTGTTGGGAATGGTCGAGAAAAATGGATATGTTTTAACTAGAGAAAACTAGGAAGCAATATGATGGTTATCTTCAAATATCTTAAGGGCCGTCACATGGAAGATGGAGCAGGCTTGTTTTCTGCAGCTCTAGAGAGCTGGATGCCAACCAATGGACTCAAATATAACAAATGAGAGTTGAAGCAAACATCAGAACAACTTCTTGACTATAAAAGCTGTTCAACATCTTTTCCAAGAAGGTGAGAGAAGGTGATGTTCTTCACTGGAAGTTTTTAAACAGAGATGAGGTGGCCATCTGTCAGGCATGCTTTAAACTGTGAACTTCCAGCACTGGTAAGTGGTGAGGCTAGATTGCACTTTGGTGTCTTTTCTGACTCCACGAATAATACTATGTTTCTATGATTCTATGACCATATTTGATATATTAGCAAAAAGTCTCAACATGGACAATTGATGGAAACCAAATGTTGATTCAGATTTTTATGCTAATAGGCTAAAATTATTTCATGTTATGGACCAGGAAAAAAAATACATGCACACAAATGGTATTTTATGGTACTTCATGTATGAAGGAAAACTGCAATAGTTCCTTTCAAGGAAAACAAGCAAAGACCTCATGCATTTATAGCAGCGAATGGGCAAAGTTCCTTCTTCATGTTATGTATCCAGAATCTGACTTAGTCCAGAAGGAAACAGATTTGATTTATTCTTGACAATCTCCCTGGTCATTTCTAAAAAAAGCAAATTTTCAGCAATGTTCCTGTTGGATCTGCATTGAATCACTCAAGCTAGATAATATCTAAACAGAGACTGGCACCTCTTGTGTACAAGTTTGAAATGAGCATTGCTACAGAAGGAGTTTCAGAGCATGGGTGTAGTTACCAAGAAGGTTTGTTCACAAATACATGTTTTGTTTTATTTTCAAAAATCATATAGTCAACAAAATTCTACTATCAGGAAGGATGGGGAAGACAGCCCGCTCCATCAGCTCACCTGGAACCTAACAGACATTTGGTTTCCCCTTTCTTTAATTCCTCTTTAATTCCTCCCCCTCAATGGACACTTTGATATATTTCTGAAGAATAAGTGCCTGAATTTCCTTGTTTTCCTGTTTCTTCCTGCCCTCCTTCCCCACCCCTATATTGGCTGGTAAGCCTGTGGGGAGTGTCTGCACTATTTTCTTAAACTTTTCATGGTACTAAAAGACTTTAGAAATATCTGTATTCCCATCCCCATAACCATTGCCCTAGATAGAAGTAGAGACTGTTTGGACTTCAGTTCCCTTTATCATTAGCCATGCTGGCAAGCTCCAATGGGAGTTGAAGTCCAAAAGATTTGAAGAACCAAAGATTTCTCACCACTGTTCTGTATTGACTAGTAATCAAGACCAGCCAATCAACCCCATTTATCCCAGAAATGCCCATCAGCTAAGATTAACAATGGGAGAAACAAACCTACAAACAAACATTGTTCAGGAAAACATGGAATTGGGGAAAGGGAGACAGGCCACAGTGAAAACCTGAATAGCTAGATTTAGGATCTGTCTCAGTGAGAGAATACATCTACAGCATGTTGTCAAGTGAAGTCCTGAGGAATGTCAGGTGGGCACTTTGCCCAGCATCTATCTCTAACCCACAGAGACCTGCAGAAAGAAGAGCTAAACCAGAGAAGACAGATCCTTTCCACCAGCAGAGTTATACAGACCAGGTGACATTCCTTGACCCCTGTAGAACTTTGTATACTTCTTTTGGCATTAATTTTGCACTTTGCCAGTTGTTCAAAAACAGTGGACAGAACGTAAAACAATGTAAGATGACAGGGCCAGATGAGTCATAATCAACTAGCTCAATACAGCTGGCCCTCCTTATCCATGCATTCTGTATCCACAGATTCAACCAACCACAACTTGAAAATATTTTTAAAAATCCAAAATGCATACTTTGAACCACGCAAAAACGGGACTCACCAGACTTCTTCAGCGTCTGGGCAAGTCCGTTGGGATGAGGAGCAGTGTGAGCTCGTTACTCCACACTGCTCTGGTGTCCAAAATGGCAGCTTCCAGTTGGTGGAGGCTCTCCACCAACCAGAGAAGCTTGCCAGCCTAAAGCCCGCCCCTGGCAGGTCTGCAGGCACGCACTAGTGCGCACCTGCAAATCTGCACCGGAGTGCAGGGACGGAGCGACACAGGCTCGCGTGCTCCATACTTTTTAAAAACCTCTTAAAAGAGGTTTTTAAAAGCATGCTGCGCAACCAGTTCTTGTCGCTCCAGAGCGGACTGAGGTGTGGAACTACGAAAAGTAGTCCGCCCCAGTCCACTCCACGGTGCAGAAGACCTCCGTTGGAGGTCTCTCTGCACCGTTTTAATAGGCCAGTGCGGAAAGGGCCTTTGATTTTGCCATTTTATATAAGAGACACCATGTTACTCCACCATTGTACATAATGGGACTTGAGCATCCATGAATTTTGGTATCCAGAGTGGGTGGGTGGGTCCTGGAACCAAACCCTAGCGGATACCAAGGGCTCACTGAAGTCCATAGATGTGAAAAAACAATTATAATGTGTATATTATGAGCCTTCTGTTTTAACAGACCAGAAAGGCTGTGGTTTTGAGCAATTATGTGAAGTGCAATTGGATTTATATGAATAGTCTTACAGTATTAGAATTATCTCTTCCTTCATTCTGTTGATAATAGACAGTGTTATTGCCTCTCTCAAAGGCCTCTTAGTCGGACAGTAAAACCCTTCAGAGACCCATATCTCTGTAGAATTTTAAAACCTACAACCTAACTTAATGGATTATACCCCTCACAAATGGAGCAGCTAGGATGTTTTGTAGAGAGACAGCCTAGATTTTCTGGTGCCAGAGGGCTTAGCACAGAATTGTGGAGGCCATGCATAATAAATCCTCTTCACTGTTCCGCAAACAAGCAAAGGTGAGGAATATATTTCCAAAATGTAGACAGTTTATACTTCAAGGGCACTGCATTTGGCAGCCTTGCAAAGAGAGACTCTCAGACTTCCCTCACATGAGCCCATGTTGTTTTCAATAGACTTTGCACTGGAACTGAACAGTCAGCCAATGTCTAGCTAAAGTGAATTACTCTTTTCTTAGATCTGACCAAAAGGTCAGTATTTGGACAGCTTCCCTGCCTGCCCTGAAAATTATGCAAACTCTTTGCTTCAGTACCCTGGTACCAACTTGTTTTCAACTAATGTAATATTTGAACATAGCCTAACACTTTTAGGCTTGTTTACAGAGAAGTAAATGCCACAGAGTTCAGTGGAACTCAATTGCTGGTAAGATGTTTAGGTCCTACAGCCTTAGTCATTGAGTCTGTATTCTGAAGGATGGTCCGAAGCAAATCATAAAGTCCCCCAATTATTTCCTTTTGAGAAAATTGACTCCCATTCATGGTCATATAGTTTCAAGATGCCTGTTTGCACTTTTTACTTTAGATCTCCATTTATTTGTTATAAATGCAGAACTTTTTCTAATTAAATTAGAACAGCAGCAAACTGATCTGTCAAAGCGGGTATACCGGCTTACAAAGTTTTTTAAAAATACAAACCATCAAAAAAAGAGAAGTCAGAAGAGCATGTGGGGGAAAAAACATTAAAAATCTGGCAACCAGATATATCTCCCAGATTTCAGGGGCTGAGCCTCTGTCTCTTGTCCTCATGGCAGAGGGACAAATCTTAGAGCAAGAGTGCTGCCTTACAAAGGTTTGTGTGTATTTTCTTATTTGTTAGATTGAGCGCATTTCCGCATTAAACTGTTATAGCGCTATGATTCCACTTTCAACAGCCCCTCCCGAAACTGCAAACCCCAGGATTCCATAGGATGTTGAAAGTGGAATCATAGCACTGCAACAGTCTAGTGCGGAAATGGCTTGAGTGTTATTTAAATGGTATACTCTGTGCAACTTTGGTTGATGCTTAAAGTATCATGCTTAATGACATCACCAGAGGTGGCCTTTGCAACACCACCTTGTAACATCACCAGGACTCACTCCTTCCCTCCATAAGATCAGAAGGGGTCCTCTCTAGCTCCCAGGTTTTGGTCCTGATATCCCAGGGTTTGGGTTGGCAACCCTACAACCAGAGGATGCTTAAATTTTATAGGATTCTAAAACTGCAGCCATAGAATCAGGTTAGGTAAACATTCTCAGGAAAAAAAAAATCATGATAATGCAAAAACCCTACCAGACTGAGGGAGCTGTTAAAATGTCTAATCCACTTCTCTAATACATATTTCTTACCACTTATACTAAGTGTTTAACAGTGCAAACTTACAGGGGGTTGGGTTTTGGATAAAGATGAGTGTTTTTTGTAGCTGTAATTTTAGCTAAAATTTACATAATTTTCCATATGCAGGATAGAAAAAAATGTTATAAAAATTTTAAATGTAGGAAAAACCAAAACTGACAGATTCAGAGAGGCAGACCTAAGGTTTAGGCTTCACTCTAAAAAGTCCTGCTTCAAACATATTACATATTACTCAACATATTACTGCTGAATTAGGGTTCCCTTCCCCTTCTTTTTTCAGATAGGCTTCCACTTTTGACATGTATATGACATGTTATATATCTGAAACCTGAAGTGTGTCTGCACTACATAGGTACATAATACTTTCAGCTTCATCTTGAGAAATCTTGGGATTTGTAGTTCAAGGGACTGTACCGGAGCTCTCTAGCAGAGAATTCTGAGTACCTTTAAAAAAAAACTACAAGTCCCAGGATTGCATAGGATAAAGCTATGACAATTAAAGTGGTATAAAATTAACATTACTGTTGGATGCAGCCTTGGTTTTTTTCCACACAGAGAGTTGTATGTATCAAAACTGGCCAGCACAGATAGGAGAGCATTTCATGTGTTGGTTTTCAAACAATTTATCCAAATTTGCAAAATTTATTAATATCTGTATGCAAAAGAAAGCAAAACTGATAAATTATAGTTTTGCTAATGCCTCAAAGTGAAGCCCTATTGTGCTGAATTTTATTTAGAGCAAATAACTGGAAATTGAAGAAGAATAACACTTTAAAAGAGATGAAAGACATTCATTTGTGCCAATTCATGAGTTAGTATACAAACAACCTAGAGAATATTTATGGCTGTTCTCATGCAAGTTTTTTGCAATGGTAATCCTAATTTTGCTTCCAGTTTTTCAAGATGAACAAATAGATTATAAATGTACAAGATGATGAGTTTGTGTAGGTGGATACTCTTAACAGAAAAGAAAACAGCTTGGAAAAATTAAGTTCCTTTTTGGGATGTGAATACCAAGAATCCACCAGCCAGTATGGACACTCATAGTTTCTGTTGCTGAAATGGGTCTCCAACTGCCAGTCCATTGGGCATCTGAGTATGTGGACGGACGGAGCTGCGTCACACAGAGTCAGACCAAACACCCATCTATCCTTGTGAAATTTATCCTGACACTGGCCTCCAGAACCTTTCTAGTAATTGGAAGGCCTTTGCAAGCATTCTGATTTTAGGTTCAAATAACACACTGTTCACCAAGCATGGGCAGAAGTAAGTGGTCTTGCTTTTTCCTCTAGGTGCATTCACTGGACCCCAGGGGAGAGGCCTGTGTATAGAGGGAACTGATTGATAACAAGGAAGGATTCTGAATATGTGAAAAGAGAAGTCCCTCTGAGTGTGCAATAGGTGTCCTTTCACACAACAAAGGTACAGAACTATGATTTCACTTTTAACTATCATGTTTCCATCCTATGGAATTGCTGGATTTGCAGTTGAAAGTTCTCAGCCAGATTGCTGTAGTGCCTCACTAAACTACAAACCCAAGAATCCCATAGGATGTTGCTGTGGCAGCTGAAGCAGAATCATAGTGCTATAATTATGTAATATGGAAGGGACCCTTGTCATGCAGGAACTCCATCCAGTTATACAATAAATGTATGTCAGGGAAGGGTGAAGCTCTGTGATCACAAACTAGTGTGATCACGAATTACCGAGGCAGATAGTGGTCCAAGCACACCATGCCTTGTAAAAGGCCAAGGCTTCAACCAGTGCTCTATCATTAAACTGAAACAGTTTCTCCTATGCTGAATCTGCTAATTTCAGAAGTAAGTTGAAGATTATTTTTAGGACACCATCTGGTAGATTTTTTGTAGTTTTTTTTTCCTGTGTAGTGGTGGTAGCAAGTGGGGGGGAAAGACTTTGGCATAGGTTTTGAGTGAAAATGGCATCTTGGGGTACTCAGTTGGACCCCCAATAGTATTTCCAGATTGAAAACTGGAAAGGGTTCCTGATTGTGCAGAAGAAAGGTTTTCAGCAGGTGTTGCTTTTTGCATCATCAGGTAACAAGCAAGTCCTGCTGAAGTTCTCTCTTCTACAGAAACTTTACATGTACAGGTTCCCTCTCTAGCTTTTGTACTGGCAACTCTACTGTGTGTGTCCATTATCCAACTGATGGTGGAAAACTGGGCCCCTTTCAGAAATGAACAGGCACAGAGTTTGAGGTGCAAAGCCTTATAAAACTACTGTGACACTTTGGCATGGGTTTTAAGTGAAGATGTTAATGCTCGATTTTGAGGTGTTAATTGGGAAACTCCACTGGGGCTGTCAGTTATAGACTTGTGAATGACAGCACAAAACCAGGGTTTTAAAACACTAAGAAACCACCACAAAACAATGGAATAAGTTATGAGGACATGCCATATTCTGAGATTTGTAGTTAGTGTCTGTGCAAAATGCAGTAGTCACTTTAATTTTGGTAAATTAATGTTGATTGGACTGTAAACAAAACGAGAGATGCATCACTGATTAACTATGTGCCCCACAGGCTGCAAGAGGTCTTGGAGTGGGCAAAGCATCTCTTGACACCCCTACTGATCCCTGAAAGGTCCTGGCACTCCCAATTTTGCTGATGAAAAGAGACCTCAAATGTTTAAAAGCCCCTTGTGGGGTTGTACTGTGGTGTTGGAGGATGTTCCTCACCCTGAAATAGCCAATTCTCTTCCAGAATGGTCTGAAAGTCACTTTCAGTCACACATCTTAATAGCTGTCAGAGTACATTATAATCCATTGGAGTTCTAGAAGTGTTGAAAAATGGGACAGTATGGTTTCCTGGGCTCTGGAGCATTCCCAATCTTGACTAAAGTAGTAGCCCATGTCTTTCCCATTAGAATGGGCAATGTGACATTATTCTGCCCCAAGTGTCCCTGTCTGGAATCCATGTAATTGGCTGAAGAGCAGTGAGGGCAGAATAGCTCTGCATGCACTGGCATCACAGAAGTTACCTGGAAGCAGGATCATGCAGTCAGTTGGGTCCCACTCCTATCATTGGGCCCCTTTCAGAAATGAACACATGGGTTTCAGGGTGGGATGCCATCGCTCTCTCCTTTCCCTGAATTCAGCTGAGATGCTTTTGAATACGGAAAGGAAGGGTGTTCTGTATTCTCTTGGTTTCAGATTACTGGGGAAGAGTGGTAAAGGAGCTAAAGGGGCATTCATTTTACCAGCAGTTCATGATGTACTGATTCTGATTCTGTATGTAAAGGAAAGATCTAAAGTAGGGGTCAGCAGCTTGTGGCTGTAGGGACGCATGTGGCCCTTGGCTTGATCTCATAAAACTCTTTGGTCATAAAGGTCCTGCATATTTACAGGCTTTTGCAAGAGGAATCTCTCCCTTCTCCAAGAGCTTTATACATGAGGAGGAAAAGAGAGAGGGAGATGTATTCTCTTGGCTCAGGCCCTGTCCATTATTGCCTTCAGTGTTGCCTGTCACCAGCTTGTACCCCCCCCCCAAATAGATCATTACAAAAGGAATGTAGCTCTTGGCAGGAAAAAAAGAGTTTTCCTCCTCTTGATCTAACATGCTATTAATGTTCCTCACTTTAGTGGTTCCAATATTTGTTAAGTACTGTGTGATGGAGTAGCCCCACCCATTTATGTCTAGTTCCAGCTAACTATCAACTTTGTGGTATGTGGGATGTTCCTGAAGGAGAGGAGGGCAGTAGCCTCCCAAAGGGAGTAAGCAGAATCCATTGGCTTTACTCACAGGATCAGTGAGTCAGTGTTTGATAGGAGTAGCTTAGGGTGCCTGGCACCAGCTGGAGCAGGGAGGCTGGCCAGCAACAATACCCAGCAATCAAGTGTCATGACAGCCTTAAGCAGCAGACTGTAAATAATAAAAGACTCTTCCCCCATCTTTTCCCTTGGGCAGAGAATGGTGTGTGTGAGAGTAAACAGCAAGAATTGCAACAGTCTCTGTTTTGCCAATAGGCAGAGGGTACACCTTCAGATTTGTTTGCACATTGTGTTCCTGTTTCATGTATAATAATTCATGGCAAGCCAACTGGCTGTGGTTGTGGTGGTGGTGGAGAAGAAGAAGCTTTATTTACTGCTTCATCATCTTTCTTCGATCACTAGCACACACACAGAGCTTGTACATACACGAAGGTCAATTTGTTGACAGACCAGAGGAGAAATGAAACAAACTTGATCCCTGTACATGTACTCTTATTATACAAAGTAAACATATATCACAAGAATGGACTATTTCTCCAGCGTTTTCAGGTGGTGCCTAACCTCCAACTGCCCCAGTTTGGCAGGGACAGTCCCAATGAGTCATTTGTCATTCCATTTTTTTTCAGCCACTTTCAAAATGTCCCAGTATCTTTCTCGTCCTCCTACTTTACCCACTTTTCCCTCAGCTTATTTCAGTTGCTGCAAAGTGACTTTAAACTGCAAAAACAGTTTTCACTTAGCAGGAGAAAGGGGGAGAGGAGGGGTGGAATCTTGCCCTTCGCAGTAAGCTTCAGGAAAAGCAAATTGCTGCTTCCTCTCCTAGCTTGTACCTTCTTCCTCATGAATAACTTGTAACACCTTCACCATATTCTGATGGTGGTGAGGAATTCAGCAAAGTGGTTTGTGGTTAACAGGTTATTTTAAAAGAGATGGTTGCTGAGTGTGCATTCTCCCATTCAAAAAGTTCATGAGAGGAAACTTCTTTACTATACACAATCCAAATATTCAGATTACACTGAAAGTGATTTTTTTTTAAAAAAGGAAGAATTCAATACTCAGATACCAACATATTTATATATATATCAATATCTAGCCATTTTGATTGACCTGCCCACAAGTAGAAAATGCCTGAATTAAAAAGAAAAAAAAAACCCTCTTATCACAGCTTAGAAAAATTAGTTAAAAGCACAAGTGAGCTGACACTGGAAGAGACAAATATTTGGGGATCAGTTTTCTTTGTGGTTTCCTGTAACTTGCAGAAGGCATTGAAACAGGGGTGGGACTCAGTGTGGCTCACTGATTAAACTGGATGTCTGAAAGATAGGAATGAGTGTTCACAACTATTACTTTAAAAATGCTTTGGTGTTTGCCATGTTGTTTCTTTACCATCATTTATACTCTGATTCTTCCTACTTTGCTCCAAGGAAGAAATGCAGAATTCATAGGTCATTTCTGCACTACACTCTTGTGGCACGATTATTCCACTTTCAACATCCTATGGAATCCTGGGGTTTGTAGTTTAGGGAGGGGCCAGCCAGCCCCTCCCTAAACTGCAAACCCCAGGATTCCATGGGATGTTGAAAGTGGAATAATCGTGCTATGGGAGTGTAGGGCGGAAATGGCCATAGTGTTACCTACACTGCCAAATAGAATTAACATATGACCTTTTTGTTTTGCTGTGTATGCAGCTGGGAAGCAAGAGTTATTAGCATCTTTCTAGTACAGTATATATACATGATGAATACACGAGGTATACACATTTATTGCAATTTTCTGGAGGGGAAATTTGTATTGTGTAATGGACCCTTGAGTTTGCAAGACATAGGGAGCAACACTGAAGCTTTCAGAATGGGATGGAAGAGCTAATAACACCAAGGCACTACAATGTGGGTTAGTTGATTACTCTGATGAAAGGCAAACTATTGTTGTTGTGTGTCTTCAAGATGTTTCCATTTAACAGTGGCCCTAATGAGAACCTATCAGGGGGTTATCTGGGGCTGAAAGTGTGTGATGCACCCAGGAGCACCCAATGGGTTTCCATGGCTGAATAAGGAATCAAGCCCTAGTTTCCAGGGTCGTAGTCCAATGCCTGCTGATTGACAGCTTCCATGTTTTTATTCACCTGCTCCGTATTCAAAAACACCTTCCTTTTCTGTCTCTCTCTCTTTTGAAATCAATTTGTTCCTCATTTAGCCCTGACTGGAGATTAGCAAAGGTATTTTTTGGACTACAAGTCCCACTAGCCTTGGTAGCTAGATGAATCTAGCAGTTATAGTCCTCCTTCCCCATATCTTTTCTAAGCTCTGATCCTGATATGTAATGTTGGGCATGCTAGCAGGAGGTAAATAGTTTCATATGGGAGCTAGCTTTTATTTTTAGAATTATGATCCGGCCATGCAGTTCCAAAGATACCAAGGGTATATCACTTAAAGAGATTGAGAAGCTTTGTGTTATATATCCATAGAGACCGCTTGGTGTTAAAAATTATTTGGAGAGCAACAGGCATGACACTTGGCTAAGGAACACAAAAGCTGGCAAGGCTGAATATCCATCATTCATTCTCTCTGACATTTGAAAGTGGCCAAGAATCAAGAGAGTTTCCAAGTGGGCAGGGAAGCCCTTTATATACCAAGTCAGCCTTGGAGATTTAAGACTCAGCAGCTGGATGGGAGAGGAGGCGACAGAAGAGGGTGGTTGATATCCCGGAAAGGGGGAAACAGTAACAGCTGGGAATGAAACACAAGAGATACATGTATTTAAAGTCACACTCCCTGAAAAAAATGTACAGAGAAATTCAAATAGTGAGGCTTTTGAAAGAAAATGTTGGTTTTGCCAGTCAGACTGAACACTGATGTTCATAATTCAAAACATGGCTCAGCACTGTGTGATCTTTTCAAGGCATTCCCATATTGTTACTTTTGTCTCTGTAGAGTTGGAATGTTTGTTTGTTGGTTTACAAATGCCTATAATCTGCTTACATCCAAAGACCTCAAAGTGATGTACAACATCAAATGTAAAACATAAAACAATGCCTACAATCAATATGCAATTGTCACATTATCCATTAAAAATGCATGGTAGGCTGAACTATGTTTGGAAGGCTTGCAAAAATAGGAGAATCATCAGAAGAATCACATACTTAAATAGAAGAATTATCAGAACACATCCAACGAAGAAGGAAAGGATGATAGTAAGTACACCACTAAACACCCTGCTCCAAATTACTGTGGAGTGGACCTCAGGAGCATAAAGCCTCCCCAAGAGGATAGCTTTGGGTAACTGGAAGAACCAAATGGGTCTATAAGGGTTTTAGTCTCTCAAGTAACCAGATCCCAAATTGTTTAGATTTTATATGCTGACAATAAGTTGATAATCTACTGATAAGGACCATTGTGAAGATGAATGAGGTTAAGTAAATGTACTTCCTCTCTCCTCCCTCTTGTTCTCCTCCTCCTCCTCTTTTTCATTCGTTTTTATTGATTGCAGTCATCTCCTAGCCATGCAAATACACTCCCCACAGCTTGGAAGTAATGCATTACAAATAACTATATTACCTATGACATGTTACTTTTTGTAATAACGAGGGTATAACAACATTTCTTTTAAAAAAATAATCAAAATGGCTGGTGATATTGTTATGCTTTTTCATGTAACAAGTAACATTTACTCATTAGTTCCAAAATGTTCTTTTGAGAGTCAGATTTAAAGATGTTTGTGGCTATTTCAGTTTTTTTTTAATTAAAAAGCAAATCTTACTCATGCATCACTTATAAAATAACACATAACGCCTGAGATCCTAGATCACCGACTGAAACGTAACAAGCAGGTGAGATTATACTATGGCTCCCCTCTCAGCACCTCCCTATTTCATAGTCATTCAAGTGGAAGTGGAGGTGGAAAAGTGTCAGATCTATGAGGGGTGTCTGGATGTCTTGGTGGATGATGTCATCATTCTGTTTCTGCCTCTAAAGATATAGCCAAGTGTTTCTGTGATACTTCTGCTTCCCACTAGCCACTGAATGGTGACAGAGGGAGAACTATCACAACAAAATAGGGAGTCCAGGGTGGAAATGGGAATTGGCCATTGTAGAGGGAGGAGGGGAATACCAAACTCCACAAAAAAAAACAAAAAAAACAAAAACACCCACACACACAGGTTGGACTTGGTTGTATATATCAAAGCAGGATGCCAACCAATGAATAATGACTACAGGAAGTCCCACCTTTTGATGTCCGGCTATCTGGTGACTTCCTCTTTTGATGCTTCCAAATTAAGGGCAAGTTCCATTAATGTGATGGGGGTTCTACTCTTTCATCACATCTTCTTGCCTATGAGAGTGGTTGATCCCAAGTAAGCCTCTGTGAGTACTTCATGCTCCCTAGAGTAAAGTACATGGGTTCCCCTTTTCCACCAATTCTGTTTTCCAACAGTGCTCCGGTGTTTAACCTATCAAATAAGTGGAGGAAGCCTGAAACGGCATTATTAAGAAAGAAAGAAAAATGTGTGTGGGGTGTGTGTGTGTGTCTGTGTTACAAATAACATTCCAGCTCTGGCTCTTACTCCTTTAATTTCAACTCAAGTTGCTATAAGATTAATGGAAAAACACACCTTGTTTAAATGCATGCCAGAACTATCACTCATAAATGGCATGAAAAATAGCTTCCAGAGACATTAATATCTGTCATAAATGACCTGTGATAGACAGCCTGCTGTTGTTTGCTTGCTAACTCAGCTTTACTGTGCTTCTTAGATGGCTTGCTCCTTTGAATAATTGCTGTGAGGCATATCTTTAGAAAATGTCTGCCTTCTCGGCTCATATTATCAACTAATATGTTGTTAGAGAGCATAGACGTACTGTACCAGCTATCAACCTTTCTGTAGAGTAGACTGCCATAGGGAACCTAATTTCTTCTTAGTGATCCCAATGAAATCTATGATCCCAGACAAGCAGTTTGTGGACTACAGCCCAAAGAAAACCTAATACATCATGTTTCAGCAATGCCATATTAGGGGGAGAGGGTGGACTTTGCATCTCTCCTTACTGTCATAGGCAGAGAAAATGTGGTCTGGTCTACATCACCTGTCAGAACTGCTTGTCTCACTACAAATGTGCATTGTTCCATTAAATATTCTGTTAGATATTGAAATACTGGATCTGTACTATATCACACAACAGAGGCTAAGAGCCTCATGGAAACTCCTCCCAGAGAGGAAAACAAATAAAAAAGATTATACAGCCTTTATGGTGGAAGCTGTGAAATCAGATTTGTTTATTAATTTTTAAAGTCAGTTTCAACATTACATGATGATATATTGCTAAGGCTAGGCCATATTCAGATGCTGCTCCAGTGTTACTGAAAACAAGAGTATTTTGTCCAGTGTGGATGGGATGATCTGTGCGTGTTGACCATTTTCTGTAAAGGATTAGAGGATACTGATTGAATTTGTTTACGATAATTTGCTCTTTTTGATTTGTTTGTTGGCATCATGCATTCTATTCCTTTGTGATGTGAAGACAGTCAGTGTGGTGTAATCGTCACAGTTTTAGTGTGGCATTTGGGAATCTCAAGTGAAGAAACACACTAGGCTACCTTAGATCCATCACTCTCTGAGACCACTTCCACACGAGACTGTTATAACACTATGATTCCACTTTCGACATCCTATGGAATCCTGGGGTTTGCAGTTTTGGGAAGCGCCAGCTGGCCCCTCCCTAAACTGCAAACCCCAGGATTCCATAGGATGTTGAAAGTGGAATCATAGCGTTATAACAGTCTTGTGCGGAAATGGTCTGAGCCTGACCTACTTCACAGCATTATTATGAGGAGAAATTGGTTGGGAGGACAGCCATACATTTTACTTTGAGGAAAATCAGGAATATAAAAATAGCAAAATAATGAATATGCATACAATATGAAGATCCTCAGGATTCCATAGGATGTTGAAAGTGGAATCATAGCGTTATAACAGTCTTGTGCGGAAATGGTCTGAGCCTGACCTACTTCACAGCATTATTATGAGGAGAAATTGGTTGGGAGGACAGCCATACATTTTACTTTGAGGAAAATAAGGAATATAAAAATAGCAAAATAATGACTATGCATACAATATGAAGATCCTCAGTCTGGAGATGTCAGCAAGACCAAAAATACCAAAAGAAAAATCAGAGAAGAAATGTCATAGAACAGAGTACAAAATGTAACAGAAGACTGGGGAAAGAGAAAATGAAATGAACACATCTGCCTTGCAGTCATGGAGGTGGAATTTATTACTTTTTAGTGTCAAGCTACTTATGTTTTGGGGTGCTCTTTGCACTCTTGGATTGGTTTCACTCATTGTAAAACCAGTGAACCTCAAAGAACATAATAATAATGTGCAAAATTCTATATTACAAAATACATTAGCTTTTTAGCTGGTCTGTCCTTGCTGCAAGAGGGAGCAGGACTGGATACCCAGTGAGGGAAAGGAAGCCATGGGTGTGAAATAGGACACAAAATAGTTTTCGTTCTAGTTAAGTGGGAAGAAGGGAGCAACCTTCAGAAGAAGCTGCAGATAAACACAAGACTTCTATGGAAGTTCCAAAGGTGGCAGTGGATGAAACTAGAAAACTGAGGGTGAGTAAGGCAGTGTGGCCCCTGCTGCATAAAGGAGGTGAATGAGCAGGAGAAAGGGGGGCAGGGAGCAGGGAGCGGGGCAGGAGCAGGAGCAGGAGCGGGGCAGCGGGGCAGCAGCAGCAGCAGCAGCAGCAGCAGCAGCAGCAGCAGCAGCAGCAGCACCCCCTCCACTTCCATGGCTTCTGCAAGCAGGTTTTTAATCCTTCCCCAACTCCTCTGCTAGCCCAGATTGGTCCTTAAAGAACATGTGACATGGTGGAGCAGCCTCTAGGTGAGGGTTAAAGAGTGAAATTGCACAGGTGGCCAGAAAGTGGAGGCTTGTAGGCAACAGTGACTGTGTTTCCCTCCTCCCCACAAAGACTTGAAGGACCTTGAGGGAATGAGGGAATTTCCATAGTCTGGAAAAAAAAATTAACTAGTCCCTGAACCCTATCTTGGTGGTCCTGGTCATGGAGACAGAGAGATGGGAAGGAAGCATTATCTTTCCCAAACTTTTATTCGAAATCAGTTGTGCTGGATTCAGTATTTTAAGCAGCAGATCGTTAAAGATTTCTTAAGGGAGAGACAAAAAATCGGAGATCCATGCACAGAAAAATATAAGAAATCTCTTCAGCCTCCTATTAGCTCATCTGTTGTACTCCAAGACTTAACAGTGAGAAAGAAATGAGCTCATAATAATGCACTGGCCATTCCAGTACGTGGTAGAATGCCTGTGCCAGTTTTTGTTAGGCACAAATTTCAGAGAGACCTACAACCTCTCAGCTTCAATTGTAATGAATGCTATACAGGCCCCTTATGACAAATGACTTCAGGGATTAGCTGCAGGCTGTGGGAGAATAACCTCATGACATATTTTGTTTTCAGTTCAGTGTTTATCTTTTTTTTTTTTTGTCTCTGAATTAGTTTCAATAAAAAGACCGCAAGAGTACAAGAAGGACTTGTGGAGCTCTTCAATAAAAAAGTCACTTTTATGTTATATGATAACACTGAACAGACTCCAGACACTCTATTCTCTTATCTTAAATATACAGTGGAGCACAACTGGGGCAAAGGAGAGAAGGGAAGGCATCCGTAACACTAGGTAGCAGTAGCAACAGTAGCCTGTTAGTGGAGCAATCACTCTTGCCTGTGGAATATATCTGAAGATGTCTTTTATTGAATTCAGTTTATTTAACAGAGCTACACTCTGGAGATATGAATCTCATTTACAAGATGGAGCTGGCAAGGAAGCAGATTATTACAAGAAGAGGAAGAAGATAAGGATGAAATCAAAAGCGAAAGATCTGCTTATATTTTTGTATCAGAATATTTTCCCTTCACCTCAGCACAAATGAGGAACACCAAAGAAATGTCCATATACTATATAATATATAACAGGAGCGGGGAATCTTTGTATGTATTAGACTACAAATCCCACCACCAATTACCAGTGGGTGAGACTGATGGGTGTTAAAGGCCCAAATGTTAGGAGGGCTAAAGGTTTCTCTTTCTGCTATGAATATGAAGAGACTTCTATTGTTTTAAAAACCACACACCTCAGAATCCTAAATGAACCCATAAGTACTTATAAACATTTTCAAAGCATTTGGTTGGTACGGATCCACGTGGTCTCCTTCTATAAGCCTTTAGTCACCATATTAACCAAATATATGAAGGGAGAAGAGGGCACGTTGATGCAGACCCCCCCCCAAAAGTGCATTTGAAAGTGCAATGCTGATAAATAAGCCAAAGTTTCCGAAAATCAGATGTGAAAGGTCTCACTCTAAAGAGTTATTTGAACACTCTTGACTGCTCCATACAGTGACCCTTTCTGCACCTTACCTTTTTCTGGCACTGGGGTGCAAGGATCACGTGAGCAGCGTCTGCCGAAAGGCTCTCCCTTCCCTGCTGCTTCAGCTCCACATGAGCTGCCTGCTTGCACGAGAGCCCTTCTTCTTCCTTCCACAGTGGAACTTGGGAGTTTCCCAGATGCACTGGGGCAGGAAGCGTGACTGGTGCAGCTCTGGAGGCTCCGCACACCAGTTAAGTGCATGCGGGGTCCGGGAGCAATGTGTGATCGTGCATCATTTTCGGCTTCCAGCCAAAAATGAAAAAGTGCACGTTCGGCCCCTGGAGCATCGCGTGATTGTAAGTGCATCGTGCAGATCACTACTCACAATCACGTGACGCTCCAGGCGCCCTTTCACATGGCAAATGCCATGCAGAAAGGGCCAGTGACTCCAACAGAATCACAGTGGTTCTCAGGATACATTTATGCAGGAAATGGAAGAAGCAGTGTAGTATGGTATAGTGATAAAGTCTCAAGTAAGAAATAGAGAGAGCTGGATTTAAATCCAAACTCAGTTAAAAAGCTCCTGTAGTTCTGACCTTGGTACAGCCTGCTACCTCACAGGGTCAACCCTATACTTCTCCCTCTCCCTCTGTCCTACATCACACTGGATGTTGTAAAGAAGGAGAAGAAATATGTGAAGGAGAAGAAATATGTGGTGCGCTGAGGCCTATAATAATTGCTAGTCCCAGATAGAGCTGAATCACTGAATGAGTGGAATTTACAAACCTACTGACTCAGCAGTTATTAAGAGGGTCTCCTCCAGCTGGACTAGCAAGTGGATTTAGGCCTAAGTTCCTTGGAAGAAGTGGGGGCTAGAAAGGTAATAAGAAAATGAGAAAGAAGTATCTCAAAGAAAATGTCTGAAGGACTGATATGACAGTGACATGTTAGGCAATTCTCCTGCTCGGTGTTTTACCATTAGCAGCAATTGTCATTTGAATTGCCACCAAACATCATGAGAACCATCAGTGTGGTTCGCAAGAAACAAAGTTTTGATTTCCTGGTTGGAAGCATCTTTCAAAGAAGTGGATTTTCTTCCAGTCATTGTCAAGGCTGTCACACTACATTTGCCTCAGAAACACCAACTTTGAGCCAACTGTTAAATTTCATTAAATTTTCCCAGTGATTTGAGACTTTCTGCCTGAATTGTGCTTCTTAATTATGGTATGACATAAAGCTTTGGAGAAGATGGTGAACAAAAAAAGGACCCTGGGGATTGCTCAGAGTAGTTACTTTTCTTGGATGTTAATTCCCAGAATTGCCAACCAGCACGTCCACTGGGGAATTCTGGGAACTGAAATCTGCAGAGTTTTATCTGCAAGTCCAAGTTCTGCATGGTACCACAGCTCAAAGGGGCCTTGCTGAGTGCTAGCATAAACAAAGCCACTTTTCTGTGTTGCAACATAAATTATGTTCCTATTATAGGCCTTTTGGAAAGATTGCATGGTTTCATTTAATCTACATGTTATCTGAGATCCAGTGTGATGTAGTGGTTTTGGCTTTTGGACTAGGACCCTGAAGAACAAGGTTTCAATGTCTGCTTGGTCATGGAAACCCACTGGTTGACCTTAGGCAAGTGATACTCTCTCAGCCTCAGAGGAAAGTGAGGGCAAACACCCTCTGAACAAATCTTGCCAAGAAAATCCCATGGCCTTAGGGTCACTGTAAGTCAGAAACGACTTGAAGGCACCCAACAACAACATCTTACCCTGAAACTGACTAGGCTGCTATTAATCTGGAAATCGAAATTATATTTCACTTTACATAGGTCAACTTTTACCAACCTGGTATTGCCCAGATGTTTTGTGCTATAATTCCATCAAATCAAATGAGTGTGGTCGGGTGAGGAATAATGGGAACTGTTGTCACAAATGTCTGACAGGTACCAACTTGGGCAAGGATATTATTTTTTTCCTTAGTGCTGTGTCCCCAGGTTTATTGTATGACCTACTCTGCTGCCTACTCTTAATCACAGTGCAAGATTATCATATATTTGTAGCCCTAGCAATTTCCTCCTTGCCGCTATAGGCCATTACCTCACTATACTCCTTATAGCACGATTATTCCACTTCCAACATCCTATGGAATCTTGGGTTTTGCAGTTCAGGGAGAGGCCTCAAAGGCCCCAACCTAAACTGCAAACTCCAGGATTCCATAGCATCTTGAAAGTGGAATAATCCTTCTGTAAGAGTGTAGTGTGGGAATGACCATATACTGAAAGAACTACTTCTCTCACTTCTTTACCACACTAAGGCCATGATGGTCTAGCTATAGGTGCACACTGTAAGCAGTCACATGCAACTATGCGCAGAAGATGCACTGTGGAAGGACTTGAATGAATGTCATCCTGTGGGGACAGATGTCCCGGGATGCATCTTTTTATCTCCATTGGCTCTCTCTTTTCCCTCTCTGCTTGTATACCTGTCTGCTTCCGCCCAGGTACTACTCTAGCTGGCCATTTATCATGCTCTCCCTTAACTGGGGCAATTGTGAAGTGTCCTTTTTTTTTGTCCCAGAAACAATTGGAAACAATTGGTGTGTGGAAGATGTCTGGAATCAAAGTAACATAAATTCCATCTAAATATTAGGAAGAACTTCCAGATGATAAGTGCAATTTGATAGTGGAATATGCTGCTGGGAGTGTGGTGGAGTCACCCCCTTTGGGTGATTTTAAATAGAGACTAGATGGCCATCTGTCCGGAGTGCTTTGATGGTATATTCCTTCATGACAGGGAGTTGGACTTGATGGTCTTTGTGGTCTCTTCCAACTCTATGATTCTATAAAGACTTCACTTATAAGAATACCCTAGGTGAGCATCACCCCAATTTATATCCTATTTGTTATTCCTGGGGTGATTAATGAGTCACTTGCTAGGAGAAAGGTGGGATACCCTAGATATATGTGACCTCTGGATCTGCAATTTTGAGTGACTGTGGAGCATCACTTCCTATACATAAACTGGCAATGATGTGAACACAGATGTGCTCAAACATTCATGTACACATTGTGGCTGTTTAATAATATGGGACCTGATCATTTTTGTTTTTCACTAATCTTGCGAGGTCCTGAAAATAAGCCCCCACATATTTGGATGGTCCATTGTAAATAAACAAACTAAACTTAACCAATCAATCAATCAACCAAAGTTTATGACTTTCTCAGATTGAATCTGAGTGTAATGTTTAATTTTTCCAGTAGGGGGTACTATGAACTTCATTAAAATTTTCTGGTGTGTTCCTGAGTCTTTCAAATATAATCTATTTAGAATAAAGGGACTGAAGCTTCCTCTCTCTCTCATCCTCTCCCTCCCTCCCTGAAAGGATTGTCACCTTCTATTATAGCACACACCTCCAGCTTCATTATTTCCGTGACAGGGAAGAATCCAACAGTATAGCATTTTCTTTTGAAATTCTGTTATGGTGCAATGAAAACAAATGTTGAAAGTGGTGCCTTTTGCCTTCCTTTCCAAAATGGGGAGAAGAAAAGTCTGTAGCCTGAGAGAACCTGAGCTAAGCCTATAGCCTAAGTGTTAGGATTAGCCAAGAGACAGATCCAATGGAGTTGCTCTGCCAGGCATGCAGCTACTGAGAACTTTGCCAAAAAAGAGGGCACTGCCCCTCCAAACAAGAATTCTGCCTCCCAAATGAAATTTTCTTTCAGTCCCCAAATTTCTAGCAGTTCAGAAAGGGAAATCTTGTAACCATTCATGTCTAGAATCCTTACATTTGCTGTGTTGGTGCCTGCCCTTTTTCTTTGGATGCCTAAACTGTATTTCTAAATACTCAGCTGAAGTTTTACATTACTACAGTGCTAGAAATGTGCAGACTTGAAGAGAAATTTTACTTGAAAGGAGCAAATTATTCATCTGGGGGAACAAGAACTTCATTTTCTGCCCTCCCTCAAATAGCTTCATCTCTGCCCCAATCCAATGCTTTATCCCACCCCTTCCTGTCCCTGGATGGGGAGGATCCATAGAAAAACAATGGAAATGTGGCAGGGTGGGGAGGAGGCATACCTACAGCACCTATAGAAATGGCAGAGCCAGCAACCCAATCAGGAGGAAGCAGGCACAGCGAAAACATATACAGAGCCACCTAGCAGCACAGCCAACCAGCAGGGACCACAAAGCAATACCCCCATCAAGAGCACCACCCAAGCCCACCTTCTACCAACAGGCATATGGCCTGGGTGACAGGCAGCAAGCCTGAACCCATGGTGGTATAACTTGGTAAAATGGCAATGCACATTAGCAGACTGCTGTTCATCAAGTTGGCTTTAATCTACAGTGACCCTATGAATAAGAGCCCTCTAGAAGACCCTGCAGACAAATGAGTTATGGCTCCATAACTGCTCCATATCCACTATCATAGTACTGTTGCCATAATTGCAAATGCTCCCTCAAACATACCTGAACAGTCAGCAGCAGCATCCAGCAATGGAGGTCTGTTCTGCTGACAACCAGGGCACAGCAGCATGAAGTTTCCAACTCTCTCCCACTGTACTTCCCTGACTGAGTCAATCCAACTGTAATTTATTCTTCTTCTTTTCCTATTGCCTTTGACTTTGCATTATTGTCCAGTAACTCTTGTAGTCTCATGATATGCCTAAAGTACAACAGCCTCAGTTTAGCCATTTTGGCTTGTTCAGACTTGATCTGTCACTTTGGCAGGCCATGGTGCCAACAGAACTCTCCCCAGTGGCGAGCTTGGAGTGTGTGGAGGGAGAGGGGGCTATGGTGTGGGGGTGTGAGCACTGTGCATGGGGGCATGGCCAGGACACGGGGGTGTGGCCACAGGCTGGGATGCCCCAGAAACATTGCAGCCTGGGGTGAACCACCCCCATCGTCCCCCTGTCCCTACGCGACTGACTCTCCCCAGCACCACATTTCAAATGAGCTGATTCTTTTCCTGTTAGCTTTTTTTTTCTGTCCGGTTTTCACATCCATACATAGAAGTCAGAAGTACTATGGCATGAATGATCCTGTCTTTTATATTCAATGAGATCTATTTCTGCACCGGTGCTGCTAATGTGCATCAAATTTTACCAGAAGACTGGACTTTTGTTTTGGGCATCCCAGCCCACATTAAATCAGAACCCCTAGAAACATAATAAAAGTCTAGTAACTCCTCCTCCATCCAAGAACATGCTGGGACAGTGTGTCCATGCGGAGAGAATATGATTGCCACTGTGCAAAGACAAAGAGTGGAGCTGATGTGAGGAAGGATCAGCCCAGCAGAATGAGCAAATGAGGAGAGGGAATAGATGAAGCACATCTGTTATGTTTTTAGGAGACTGAAAGCCACATCCACTTCCACAGACATCCTCAGTCCTCTCTAGTGCAGGGATGGCCAGGGTAGCCAAGGATGGGGAATGCTGGGAGATGCAGTGTATCAATATCTTAAGGGCTACAGTTTGCCCACCCTGGTATAGTACATTGTGTTCACTGCTCCATCAGAGGTGCCAGCCCATCCAGGCTTAATGCATCTTATCCTCATCCTGTGTGTGTTCCACATAGCCTCAGAATGCAGAAATGGTTTTTGGGAGAGGTTGCCTGTGCTGTGGATTTTTGGCCACCACTCACATCTATGGGGAGAAGAGAGGGTGGGGCTAATATGTCCCACTTCATTCTTCAAATGAAATGGGACATATTAGCCCCACCCTCTCTTCTCCCCATAGATGTGAGTAGTGGCCAAGAATATATTCCTGAGCCACAGGGTTCTTTTTCTCCACAGCCCCTCTTAGGCACTCTTGGTTTTATTGTTGGAATCATACCCAGCAAATTGTTCTCTACAAGTTTCAGCAGTGTCACCAATCTGTTTGGCACAGTTCCTCCCAACCACACCTCTGGGTGAAAGATCATACCTCTGTGTGAAAGCGCAAGTGTGGGCAAGGCAGCCAGCTGAACCATAAGGTGGGATGGGTGGTAGTGGCAGCAGAATCTGTGTGGCCACAGAGAGATCCACTGTATGGCTCACAAAGGATGTTTGTGATGACAGAGGGGAGGCAACATCAGCACTCATATTATGGACAACTACCGCATTAAACAGACAGTTACCCAATCATTTTTTCTGCTTGGGGGTTGGACCTCTGTGAGTGGGGACAAATGTTATGAACTCAGACTCTGGCCCTTTCCACATGAGGCAAGTGAATCGCTCCGTGCCATTACTTACCAGCTGTTCTTGGGTTCAAAGTAACGCAGACTTTCCCTTGAGCCCTTCCGCAGGGCTCCTCCATTAGTGTAGGGTGAACCGGAGCAGTGCAAGGTCTGTAGATCCGCACTGCTCCAGCTCAAAATGGAGGCTTCCTGTGGCTTCTGGCTCAAAATGGTGGCTTCCGGTGTTTTTGTGGGAGTGGACCAACCGCTGATGCTGGCCATGCCCACAGCCCGCCCTCCACTGATCGCAGGCTCACATTGGTGCGAGCCTGCGAATCTGCACAGGTAAGTAGGAATGCAATGTTGCATTCCAGAAAATGTAAAGACCTGATTTTTCTGGTCTTTACTTAGCGCAGGAGAGGACCACTTGGGGATGGGTTGGATCAGACTGAGGTGCGGAAGTAAGTTAAATAGTCCACACCTAGTCCGATCCATGGTGCGGACGACCTCCATGCCAGGATGCCTTGGCCCATTTTAGCTGCCTCGTGCAGAAAGGGCCTCTGACTCTGCAAATCACAAAAAGGTGTAGACTGATTGACAGAGGGCCCAGTGGAGTAGAATGGAATGCCAGGCCATGAACCATGCATAGATGGGCACGTGTTTTGTACTCTTGTGATGGCTATAAGAACAAATGGACTGTAGTCTAATCACATATCAGTGCACAGACATTGGCTGGCTCTGGACCCTGAGCCTGAGAATAAGGGGGAAAGGGGACAGCTTAGCCCCTGCCTCCATTTCCCACTATAGAAGTAGGTGGTACCAGGAACATCTAGTTAGCCCCAATTAGAGTAGATCCTTCAGTCAATTGTTGAGTGGTGAGTCAACACATAGGTAAATCTCATTCATTCAATGGATTTACTCTAGTCATGACTAATAATAGGATTTAGGCCATTATATGGCTGTTGGAGGTGAAGAAACAATGGAATATTCAAATGATACCTCTGGTGGCATGTGCTCCACTTTTGCCCTTTACTATGGGCTCCATGGTTATGAGGGGGTCAGGTGGGCTTAAAGTGCATGTGTCTGGCCCTGCCTGATGGGGGGAGCAATTGTCAGACTGCACCATAATTTGGGGGAAAGATGACAACCAGGACAAAATATCAGCATGTGTAGGTGGGAGGAGACAGACCAAGGAGGTACATCAGATCATAAGTGTACTGTATCGCACTGCCTACAAGCACCAACTGAATGAGGCAGGAGAAAATTGGAAAAATGGCATTTATGTATGTGCTTTGTCATTCTCTCATTCATTCAGCTCATTACATGCCCTCAAAACAACTTTCTCAAAACAACAGCTCTCCTTTTACAAATTAAAATCATAATGAAAATGAGAACAAAAATTACAGAGAAGCCCAAAAATCAAGAGAGATGAACATACCAGGAGCAATAAACTGGACCAGAAAGCCCAAAGGACAAACATTTGGCAGAGCTGGACTACTGAACTAACTATATCACAGTGTTATATAACAGTTCTCAAACCTGAGAAAATAAAAAGGCCTTTACCTGGCCCTGAAAAGATATGAAACTAGGTGCCAGGTAACCATCTCTAGTGAAAGTATTCCACAACAGAGAAGCCACAACAGGGAAAGTCTTCTGCCTTGTAGCCACTCATTTTATCTGTTTGCAGTGCCCTTCAGAGATCTTGAGTCAATCATCTCAGGAAATGTGAATCTGACTGGGCAGTTATATCTAAAAAGACTTGTTTTTATTGTTGTTGTGTACCTTCAGGTTACTTGTGACTTATGGCAACCTTAAAGCAAACCTATGACAGGGTTTCTGGGGCGGAGAGTGTGTGATGTGCCTGAGGTCACCCACTGGGTTTTCATCACTGAATGGAGAATTGAATCCTGGTCTCCAAGATCATAGCCCTATACTCAGAGCACTACACCACACTGGCTTTCAACCAGGACTTACCCCTGCTCTATTTTCTCTAAGTCATTTACTACAAATTAGCAAGAAGAGTCAAACGAGGGAGAAGCAGGAATTCCAATAGGAATTGTACCTTTTAAGAAAGATAGATATTCTTGAATCAAGGTAGACCAGACACCAAAGGTTGAGTGAAAGAGCAGTTTGATCCTGACCTCCTTCTCCACCAGTTTTGCTCCCCTGATAAAGTTAACAGAGGTTGGCATGTCTGTTCTTAGCATGATTTTATGCAGTCCCCCAGTTCTGAGGTAACTCTTGTTTATAAGGTAGACTCCCAAAAGATAAGGCAGGCCTTTGAATTGCAAACAGTGAATGGCTGTGTAGGGGTGGAGAATTGGGACAGGTAGGGAATGGGCTCTCTGCCCAAGATGTAGAAGTAACAAGTTATAATGCTGCTATTTCACATTTTCATCTGTTCAGCATCTTCTTCTCAGTCACCGATTTAGACTGTCTGGTAGAGCATGGCTAATGTAAACTGATTTCCCTGTGTGTTTGAATGAATTGTCTGTGAAGGGTATTTGCTTTTTTTATGAGTGTTTGCTTTATGCTCCCATCACATTTTCAGTGTTGGAGCAATGCTCTTTGCTGTCATGGATTTTTTTTTAAATGTTAGGAAAACGTTTGGATGCTCAGTGCAGATGTCAGCTGTAGTCCAGACTTCATATTCCACTGCATACGTAAGTGCATAGCTTGGGACCACTTCCCGCCTCCCTCTCAGGGGAGTTCCAAAGGGCTGCTAAAAGTGTGATGTATGTGCTCTGTGGGCCCAGTGGAAGTTCCAGCAATTTTTAGAAACAACTTGCTAATTTGCAAACATGGCAAAGAGGCCTTCTGCATCTCTGCAGTAATCAGTTTTAGTAGTTCATTTGTTTCTGGCTTTTGCTAAGCTATTCCCTGCTAGACTTGGAGGTAAATCAAAAAGGCAAGGGGGAAAAATGCTATCTGGAATGTAAACTTGATTACAAGGCATCAGTCAGTTCTCCCAGTGGTCTTTGGAATCTTGATCAGTTCCTATGATCCACTCAGTCTGTTCTGGATACTGTTCCAGCACCTCTTTGCAGTTGTTGGGGACCCATTTTGATGGCAGGAGATATGTCTAGGCAGCTGCTTCAGCAGTTGCAGATAGGAAAGTACCTCCACCACACTTCAAAGGAGTGTAAAACAAGCTGTATGCCATACAACTCTCTCCTTCTACACCTTGCTGCTGCTTCCTTGCCTCTGCTCCCTGAGATGACCACCTCTTTTCCCTAATGACAGGGATGGCTCTGCCCTAATTCACCAATTAAATATTCAACAGGGCATGACAATGTCAAAGTCATACCCTCTCCCCACATCTTTTGTTCTCATGCAGAGTTGGGCAAGCAAACACTGATGAAAGAATGCACTCATAAGTCAACTTTCTGGCTGTGGGTGGAGGATTACATATTTGATTGTCTTTCTTATCTGTTTAAAAAGTCTCCTTATGAGGGTAAAAATATTATAATCATTAATTTGTGAATGGGATATGTTGCATTTGCTTTGTCCTGGGGCAGTCCAAAGTTGTGGGGTTGCTTAAAGGAGGCTTTAAAGAGTTCAAAGTAAACATGAAATCAGAATTTAATCAGTACTATGTACAGCAACTTTCCTCAACCTGGAGCCCCCTCAGATGTGTGGAACTATGACCACTATCATTCCTAGCTAGCTGTCTGGGGATGGTGGGGTTCGCAGTCCTACACATTGGGAATGAACTGCAAGTTGGAAAAGGCTGTTGTAGATAATCATGATCAAATTCAAGGCTCTGAAACAGAGCCTGGGAAATGTATCTTTTTTAGGGGGATTCTTCCTCCCAGAATCCTCAGGCAGTGTAGATTCTGGGAGATACAGCCTCTTAAAGAGGGGGGCTTTTTCAATCTCTCCTCTAAGTTTTAGTAAATTACTCATGGCATCTTCCTTCCTTCTTTCCAGATGAACTGTGAACTTCAATGATATACATTAGAAGAAATCAGTGGTGGGAGGAGGTGGGGGAGAAATGTGCTGCTTCAAAATATTGGCCAAGTTCAACAAATTAGGAGGCCAGAAACTGTAAGCAGATATTTAATCCTTCAGCCATGTAAATGAGATTTTCTGTGTACGATGGCCTCAAGCCAGATTTACCGAAATGAAGAAAGACTTTAAGCAATGTCCTTGAACTTGGGTTGCTGGTGAAAAGGGGTTTGATCATGAATTTGATCATGATCATGACCCACATGCCTGTGGATCTTGTGTTTCAGCTGTCCACTGCTTTCCATAGGCTGGAGTTGTAGGTCCCCACCAAAGTGGGAAAAGAGCATCATGGCTCTTTTACATTAGAGAAATGTTTGCTTCTGAACAAGATATGAGAAAAAGCAGGTAAAAGCAGTAAAATGGTGGTAAAAGCAGAGATCTTAGATGGGCAACAGGTAATGGCAGAGGGGCATTGGCTATCCAAAGACCTAGAAGGGCTGCTCCTCTCCCTCCACCATGCCCCCTATGTCCCTACCCTGAACAAAAAAAATCTTAACCTTTAAAATAAATAGCAACAATGCCTTCAGTAACCCCGGGGGATGGAGTGAGGTCAATTTCAGATAATTGGGGTAGGGGGTTCAGAAGAGACTTTTACAATTATAATTTTATAATAAAATAGGAAGTGGAGCAGCTGACTTCCTGTTTTAAACAAAGCCCCCCCCTTTGTCAGAATGATGACAAAAATACAATAGATTTTTACAATTTTTAATAAAAAAAAAACCCTGACTAACACTTTTGAGGTACCGGAGAGACTTAGGAGCCTCAAAATTTATCTTGGAGACTGCATCCAGCCTGTGGACTGCACTATTCCAGCTCCTGTCTTAGGTAATCTCGCTGATGGGAAATGCGTTCTCTGTTTCCTCTGGTAAAAGCAGCTGACATCAGCCAGCATTTACAATGCAAATGGAATTATCTGGTATCTGCCATCTGACAAGCACTGATGGCAAAAACTGTGAAATTGTAAGTAAGAGTGAAGGAAAAAAAGGCCTACTTACTAAAAATGCATTATTTTGCTTGCCCTCATTGTGACAGAGACAGATGTCACGACCAAGTCTGATTTGTTTTGTAGCTTGATTGATACAAACCAGTCCTGGACTTGCTTTGAATCTAGGTTGATTATTCCAGATCACTACAATTTATATTTGTGTATGTTGACTGAGGGCCAATACACATGTCATGTGGGTGCATCTATCATATATCTTGCAAGGTTCCCCCACCGCTGAAGTACAGTTGGGAGGCGACAAATAAGTTTGGAGCAGCAATAAGATGTGTGTACTTAACCCTTTTTACCTCTTGACTGTTCTCTCAAGCAAAATTTTCCCATGATCTCTGTATTAGGAGGAAACTACAGATAGTGTGTTCTATATTGTGGGGTACAAAGTGGCCATGCTGCCTGTGGGATTCTGGGACCTGTAGTCTGAAAAGTAACTTTTCCAAGTTGCCTAGTTGTCTTAAACAAAGACCACATGTTCAAATCACATGACACATTCAAACCTCTGGTTTAAAGGAAGAAAAAGAATATCAGGATGACAGAAAATTAGTAAACAGTACAGTGATAGTGGCTGTATTTTTATGTAGCGGCAGCTGAGATTGTGAAATCTAAATTCCAGTGAGCTTAGTGCTTACATCCAGTGGCTATTGGCTTCAGTGTCCAGATCCAATGTCCAGAAGGGTGAATCCAGTCCCAAAAATAGATTCATCACATTACACTTCCTTTTTAGATTCTTATCTAAACCCAAGAGGAGATTCTCTGAATCCCTTGATATGGAGGCCATTAGTTGCCATTATCAGATGTAGCTATGGTGATGTAACTCTGTCACTGCAGTTACATCTGAGGATGCAGAATTTCAACACGGTTGAGTATTGCTATTTGCTATTAAGTCAACTTAATAGTACCCGAGTCTCAGTCATCAATAGCTTTGTTCTGTTTCTGCAAGCTCAGGGCAGTTGTGGCTTCTTTGATTGAGTCAATCTGTCTTTAATGTGGTCTTCCTCTTTTCCAACTGCATTCAACATATAGAATTTGTACAGAGGAGAAATTAACAGATTCCTTTCGTTTAAAAAGTACACTAACACAGTAGTTCTTAACTTTTTCTTTACTGGGGACCCCCTCTAAACATAATCTATTGCCAGGGACCCCCAAGACTTAAATCAAGGTTTAAATATTTAAATTTAGATTTAAATATTCAAATATTAATTAATTTATTAAAGGCTTTCAGAGACTGGGATTCAAATCCCCACTCAGACACTAGGTGACCTTCAGCAAGTCCCTGTTGCTGCTGCAGCTTTTGGTGTCCAGCAGAAGGGTTCCATGGACCCCCTGGGAGGGCTCCCAAGACCTCAGGTTAAGAACCACTGCTCTAGCAAATAAGTTTTTAATTGTGTTTCTCCAGTCTACCAAAATTTCCCTAGGAAAATTCACTATAGGGTGAAAAATCTCATGTTTCTTAGTGTTCAGAGGAACTGCAAGTTGTTGAGATAGGAAGCAGGAGAAGGCTGTCAGTAGAACAAACTAACACCCCTTCTTGTCATAAAACAGGCATCGGCAAGTGACCCTCCAAAAGTTTTTGGACTGTAACCCCAATATTTTCTCACCTTTAGCCATGCAGGCTGGAGCTGATAGGAAGTGTACACCAAAAAATCTGAACAGCCACAGTTGCTTACCCTTGTTTTAGAATTCTAGCATTGGAGAGGATCTTGAACAGAATCCATCTGTCCAATCCAAAGGAAGAGCATCCCCAACAGATACCTGATCAGTCTCAATTTGAAAAAAATATAACTAGGGAAAGCCCACCATACTCTGATGCACTCTCTTTTTGCTCCTCAGTTAGCTGATAAGCACACATATGAGAAGTGGCTGTGACAGCAGCAAGTTAGAAAATCAGTAATTTGTGGCTTGCTTTTCACTGATGACAAGCCTGACACTGGTGGGATAGAAAAGGTCCCTTCTCAAGAGTGCATCTGTTTCACAAGGAAACCCTGAAACTGTAACTTTTCAAACCCCTCAAAATGAAAAATGTCAGGATATCTCCCAAGACAGGAAATGTCTCCCCCATCCATTCCTCTTCTGAACTTCATAATTCAATTCTTTCTGGAGCTGCAGCATCAGGTATTTTTTTAAAGAAAGGGGGAAAGAAAGAAAAAGAAAGAGAGAACAAAACCAGCTTTCTCGGCATAAATTTATATGAGGAATCAAATATTTTTCAGCCATTAATCATAATTGAAAATATTTTGCATACCAAGCCAGTGAGTTGCAGAAAATTAATTTTGGCCTTGCTGATTGGTGCCCAGAAAAGATGCCATGTTAGTTAAAAAATCACAACTAGAGGAACAAGCTACAGCATATCCCGTTTAAACTTCTGAATGGCGCCTTGTTTAGGTTAGGACTTCAGAGAGGAGCTTTTCAGGCTGATCTCTAATGGCTTAGAGCTTAATTGGGCAGAGTAACCTGGACCTTGACCACTGTACTTCAAGCAATGTTTGTGTAACGGAAAATAAAGCTGAACCATTGCAACTTGAAATTAGTGCTGCTTTCTCTAAGAATGTCTACAGACTTCATCATGTTTCTAGCTCTCCCTTTCCTGTTTTGTCTGTAGATAGCTCTGAAAAACTTGAGAAGATGGAAGTTTCAGAATACAATGCAAACAAGTTTTTCTTCTTTATTTGGTCTTATATTTAGCAGATCTATTTCAAGAAAACTATTGATCCTGTAATTTAGTGAATTTGATGATTAATCTTTTTTGCTTTACACTGTACAAGCTAACTTTTCCTAGCCATTTCCACTGAATTTCAGTGGCTATGGCTCATGTGCATACTTTAGTGTGAGTAATGTCATAACAGTCCTATACACATTCAATGTTTAATTTTAAAAACTTTGATAGTGAAACAACCATGGTGATGAAGAACAGGTTAAATCCTAACATATCTCTTGACTGACCTAAGAATACTTGTAGAGCTATCAGTTGGGCTCTTATTATTATGAAATTGTATTCATCATTATCAAGGTTGTTTCAATGCTTCCATGTTGGTAGTGTTGTTAATCTATGTGTTTTATGTCAGGCTTTAAAAGAACTATCAAAGTGTTGAGCCATTTTGAGGCTAGCGTTTAGCACCTTGGACAGCTCCTTTAAAGTGCCGATCAAATCCAGAGTGGGTTCACCACATTCTGACATGAAATCCTCCAATCACCCCTTCTTATGATCATTGCCAACTCAGTGCTTTGGTATTTCATTCTAGCAGTCTGAGAAATGTACCTTGTAAGTGATCCATATTAATACATGTAGCACTTTTGTAGCTACCACAAGGGAGAACAAAAAATACAGAAGGCATCAGGCATAATTCACTGGGAATGCAATTTGCTCATGCCCCATTAAAAATTATATCCATTTTTATAAAGACACAGGGGAGGAAAATTGGCTCTGTTTTGTCCATCTATGCCTGTACAGGCTCCTTGACCTATTCAGCAGATGAAAGAGATTCAATTTGTAAATAAAGGTATGTTCTATATAGCACTATAATCAATAGGAAGTTGGTTCCAGACAAGGGTGACTGCTGTTCTTGTTGAAATCAGTGGGACTTAGCTCCTGCTAAACTTGATTTAAGTAGATGATTCTTTTGGATGTCTCACTGGCTATCAATAGCATAGCAATAGCATGTGTATTTCTATACTGCTTATCAGCTAAGTGCTCTCTAAGCGATTTACAATGTGTTAACTAATTGCCCCCAACAAGCTGGGCACTCATTTTACCAACCTGCGGAAGGATGGAAGGCTGAGTCAACTTGGAGCCTGGCAGGATCAGACTCACAACCTTGTGGCTGGAGTACTGGCATTTAACCACTGCGCCACCAGGGCTCCCCATTGACCATGATATCCCTCTACATAAATGGCCTGGATTTGAAGTTGAAAATACAATATTACAGCAGGGGATTACTGCTGTCTCTTATGGCAGTTATGGCACAGGGTTCCACAGGTTTCTATTTTATCTCTGTTTAACTTCCACATGAAACCACCCATAGAGGCTATCTGGAGGTGCAGTAAAAGGCATCACCAATATGTAGAAAATACCCAGTAGCTGGGTCCGTGATGGATTAGATGGTGGTCAATAAACTGAGACTCAATGGTGAAACTGTTAGAGGGTAGTTTGTGTGCTTAGCCAAGTCGTTAATCTGCTCAACCAATAATTCAGGTTCCAATAATAAACACTGATCACATAGAAAGATGTTGATTTCCCTGTCAGTTAGTGATAACAATTTTTATTACTAAAAAAAAACCTGCAAAAACTTGAAGCTATTAAACTAAACATTACTATTTTTTTCTTTTTCAATAGTTATAAGAACCCAGAAATTCTGGATTTAGGGGCAGATCATCACATATATAACAATGCTGAGCTCTTTTACATGCTTTCAAATAGCATTCAGTCACTTTTTGTCTTATAGAACCATATGCCATCAAATGGGTTTTACTAGGAACCAGACAGAGCCTGGGTATATAGCTGCACATCTCCCTTATTGCAATGCCTCCTTCCTGTTCACTTTATAACTTTTCCCAGTGCTTTATTCTATCTAGTCTAATCACATGCATGCATTTTGAGCCATAGCATGACATACATGCATGCAGAAGCCCTGCTTCCATTTTGGATACCTTCCAGCTCAAAAAACAGTAAGTATGTGTTATTGTTTTTGTAACGGAATTTTAAAGCTATCAAGTACATATTGATTTCTTTACAGGTATCATTTGGTCATTAATGCACTATTAGTGGACCATTAACAGCCATCAACATTTTTAAAAGGTCAGAGATAAGCACACCTGTCAATTTTCTGCAACAGTCTAAATGGTGAGCGCTGAAATCCGTTTGAAGAATCCTTGGTATGCATTGCATTGAATTAATAGTGTATAGTATCAAACCTGTCTAGAAAGACTGTCTCTGCAGAGTCCCATGCTGCATCTGTCACTTATATCTAAAGAATTCCTAAAATAAATATCTAGAAATAAACATAGGAAAAATAGGCTTGTTGAGGAGACGATCCTGCGTTTTCTCTTATGCACTAACAATCTTTTGACCACATTCTACTTCTTATAGTAGTTTGGAAAGATATGAGTGTGTATATATTCTGGAGTCAGTGAACTCCAGAACTGCTTGGGCTGAATGCTTGGCTGTGCATTGTGCTGTACATTGTTAAGAGTAGACCCCTCTCTTCCTGGTGCAAAAGAGAAATAATGGGAAAAATATTGTGTGAGTCAGGGGTGCTGGCTGCATACTTGGGCTCATAGAAAGACTAGGTCTTCTTGAAAAAGACATTGATAGAGACACTTGAGGATTGTGGTGTCCACTGGAAATCAACTTGCAGTAGTTTCCTATCTTTGATATGCAGATACCAGCACGCCACAGGATCAGGCTTTTTGCATGCCACTCTTCTTATGTGCCTTCAAGTCATTTTTGATCTATGGCTACCCTAATGCAAACCTATCATGGGGTCTTCCGGACAAGATTTATTCAGAGGGGATTTGCATTTCCCTTCCTCTGAGGCTGAGAGAGTATGACTTGTGCAAGGTTTCCATGGCCGAGTAGGGATTCAAACACTGGTCCCCAGAGTTCTAATCCAACATTCAAGCTGCTAAACCATGCTGTCTCACCCTATACATGCTAAATATAGTTTGATTCACTTCATTTTAGTTTGCCAAAACTATAGTGGTGGTGCCATTTGCACGGTACCATTTGTTTTTACTAGGTCCCAACGTGCAGGGTGGTCATGCAAGTAGGAGTTTTACCCAAGTTTCCAGACGAAGCCAAAGAAATACTAAGAAAAAGAAAAAGTCACAGTTGTGCAACACTATTGCTTGAAGAATGATCAAGTGAATTATCAAATGAAGTGATCAAGTGAATGGAAGAGGTTGTAAGATGAGATTCCATGGTTTGCAACAGCCTTTCCCAACTTGTCAGTTCCCAAACGTGCCACCATTCCAAGGCAACAATCCATTATGGGCTTTTGCAGTGATGCATTTAAGTCATTTAATCCAAGTCTCAAGTCAAGTCTCAAGTCCTTGAAGATACTTTCTAGTCAAATCTCAAGTCTCAAATCTGGGAGACAAGTTGATACCTTCCAGAATTTCTGGACAGAGTCAAATAAAGTCAGTTTTAATAATTTAAGCAGAGTCAGCCCCCCACATTTGCAGTTTTGCCATCTGCAGCTTCAGAAGTAGGGAATAGGATCTTTCTTACTTCCCATTACTGAAGCTTCAAAAGCTTTAGAAGGAAGGATCCTTCCTCCTCAAGCCTGTTGCCTAATACATTTGCTGTTCCCCTCTGAGGAATACACCCTGCACTCTGGGGGCAAGTCTTCTGCCTCTAGGAAATGTTTTAGAAGGCTCTTCCAATATGCAGCAGGGACAGGCTACTGAGCAGATCTCAATCTTGCATCAAACTCATTGTCTAACACATGTGCTGTTCCCCTCTGAGAAATGTCCCCACATTTTGGGCTTAAGACAGACTGTTATGTCAGTCAAAAAGAGATGGAAGCATTATTCAAAGTTGTAAGGTTTCTGGATGAATGTATTATGTTACTGAGCCAAAGGCATCCAGTCAATCACTAAAAATATACAAGTCTTAAGTCGAGTTGAGTCAATGCATCATTTATTGCTGAGTAGAGTCTGAGTCAAGTCACTGAAGCAACTTAAGTCCAACTTGAGTCCGAGTCAATTGACTCAAGTCCACACCACTGGGCTTTTGTAGTTCATGTGGGGAAGAGTTCTATACTAAAGAAGGCAACTGGAAAAAGGATAAAACAAGACCTTTTGAAGCAGCCAATAACAAAATGTGGTCTCCTAAGATCAAGAGATATAACCTTCATGACACTTTTCTGTAAATCCTACGGTTTGACTCAAGACTAAAATCTCAAACGATGTGTTAATTAACAGTAAGTAACTGATGGGAATTTTCACTTATTAGTTTTTATGGTAGCAAATTAATTTTTAAACTGCTCATGTTTAACATTATTGAATTAATTGAATTAACTACAAACCTAGCTACAAGTTCTGATTTTGGTAGATGATACTGTCCCGTCACTTGTGTTGAAGAAAAATCTAGCTGTTTTTTAAAAATTGCTTCCATTTTGGAACTAGGGAAGAGATGGCCATCTTTGTCTTTTGCCTCAGGACACAAAATGTCTTGCGTTAGCCTGGCCCAAGTCCCCACTGAACTCATTATGCATACATAGTGGATGATTTCTTTCTGTGATAATCCTTGCTTTGATTCATTAGGATTCTGTCACTGTAAAATTAAGCCAGAGAGTAATCATGTGATGTACATTTGGAAAGTCGAGGCTGTAGCTTAGCCCACTTTGAATGACTGGGAATGATTAAAGGCTATTCAGGGCTTGCTAGAGTCAATTATAAATCATGCCTCAGTTATGCTCAAAAAGTTGCTCCAGTCAGTGTGCCATTACAATATCTATTCTGTTGCTAGTTTGTTCACATTCAAGAACATCAGCAAACGTTTCCAAGATAACAGATGTTTGGGTGGGGTCACTTGTTGCATTTTCCAAGGTGCTCAAAACTTCCATAAAGTATGTAGGACCTCTAGTACTTAAACATTCTGACTAATAATACCATTTTAAAAGTCAGTTTTAACTCCAGCAACAAAGCATGAGTTCAGTCTAAAATCAAATGCTTCCTTTCTGCTTTTGTTCCACAATGCTACCTTTATTTCTTGAAACAGAAGCTGGCAGCTAGTCATTCACTGTAATTTGTCCCTGCAAAGAATTCAGACCACCTTAAGATAAGCAATGATTTGAACTTAGAATTCCTACAGCCAAACCCATGACTCTAATCACTTTGTATCATACCAGCTTGGGAGTACCTAGACATGAGATGCATAGTGAATAATCAGTTCTGCTGTAGTCTTTCCATGCATGTCAGCTCACAGGGTATTGTTTTTTTTGACAAGCACATGTGGGATGATAATGAAATGTGACCCTGGAAGCCTATACCTTGCTTTGGAATTATCCCATCAAGAACTCTAAATCAGCAAGACTGAACTAGTTAAACCAACAAAGGCCCCACATTTCTGGACAAAATAAAACTCGAAGGAGCTCACAGCACCATTAATCTAGACAAATATGCATAAAGGTGATCCTGCTTGCATCTCTGTGCATCATTAATATATAGCACTAATTAGACTGCTTGATTAGAAGCAGGACAAATTCGGGTAGCTGCAAATGAATGCCTGTTAGAACTGTCATAGTAATAACAGCAGAATAAAAATGAGGCATGGAGTTAGGGTTCTGTATCTCATTACCAGAGGCAGTCTGCCTTCCCCCTTTCTTTCTCACAATCCCCCAGGGATGGATGTGCAACAAGGCCAGGCAAAATGCTGTAGCTCACAGCGATGTCTGCTGTGGCTCAGAATAAGGCTGCTTGGCTCCTTGGCGATGTTTGTTGTTGTTCGTATGGTGCAGGAACTTGGCAGGAGCAGAAGCAGCTCCGTTTCCCACTTCTAGGCCCACAGTCAGGAAAGTCTCACAGCCTGCAGAGGAGACAGGCTGACTGAAAGAGCCAGCCAGCTCCACTGTAGATAAGTTAATGTACACAGAGTGGACGTAAATTACCACGACCCTCAGCAGCAGGACATTGGCCAGGGCCTGTCAGAGAGAGGACAAGCGTCGGCAAGCTGTGCGTCTCCCTGACATTTACCTCTAGATAGAGCAGCCTGTTGCCCTACAAGGAAGGACCTCTTGGAGCCAGAGTTTCCTTGAAAACAGCTGCGTGTCCCTGACACCTACAAGCTAATGCAGTTTTAATCAGGGGAATTAGCTGAGGGCGGCTGACTGTTTTCCCAAGCTATTTACATGAAGGCAGCATCTATGTTTCTCCTACTTTGTGACTTTATTGACAATTCCATTATGTTACTTTATCTGTATGACTTTTTTCCCTCTTTTTCTCCTCCCCCTCCTCCCCAGAGAGCAAAATTTCTTTTCATCTCCACCCACAGTCCCTACTGGTCCCTGCTTTGTGTTTATACAGTGACATCAGAAATAGGGGCTCTTTCAGACCTTGAAATTAATGAAACTGTAAATAAAATTGGGGAAGGATCTCAGGACTTGCCCAGTTCATGGCTTCCTGTGAGTTCTGAGGCACATTTCTGGGTTATGAGCCATACAGAAAACACATGATACTGCCTGTATTTGAATGAACACCCCTGATTTTTCTCATTGTCTTGTCAGTTGTACTGCTTAAACTGTGTTTCTTTGGAATGGGCTCTTAAAGAAATTGAGCATTTCCTCATGTTGGTCATTGTCTGTATTTGAGGGCATTTTAAAAGAAATTGTTACTTAGGCTGTACCCACACTAAAGCATTATGGCACTTTCATGGCACTTTAACTGAATGGCTACATCATATGGAATCCTGGGACTTGTACAGTTGGCCCTCCTTGTCTATGGATTCTGTATCCACAGATTCAACCATCCATGGGTCAAAAATATTTTTTAAAAAATCAAAAAGGAAACCTTTGAATTGTTAACCATTTTATATAACGCACACAATTTTTCTACCCTATTGTACATAATGCGACTTGAGCATCCATGGATTTTGGTATCATCGGAAGATCCTGGAAACATACCATAGCAGATACTGAGGGCTGACTGTAGTCTAAGCCTCTCAGGAAACTACAAATCCCAGCATTCCCTATGAGGCAGCCATGGCAGTTAAAGTGCTATTATGATTCTGTACTGAATGGAAGTTTTCTGCTATATAACCTTGACTTTCAGACTGTGTTGAAAGTGATTTTTTTAAAAAGAGGAAATCAGCACAGAGCAGCAAATACATTTGTACACATAAATAACCTAGCAGTTTTTATTAATCAGCCCACTACCAGAAAATACTGAAATTAAAAAAAAAGAAAAAATCATAAAACTCTTATCAAAGTTTACATAAAGTTGTTAAAAAACAAACTGATCTGGCATTGGAAAAAAAATATGTTTGGGTTTTACGTTTTTTGTTTTGTTTTGCACTAACTTGTAAATGGTATTGAAACAAGCCTGGGAATTGCACAGTTGATTGCAATTAAATTATATGTGTCCATTTTTCACCACTGGGTGCCCAAAAGCCAGGACTGGATGTACACTTGGACACACAATTATTACTAAAAATGCCTTGCTGTATTTGAGTTATGAGGTTGCCCAGTACTAACTAAATGTTACAGAGTACCCATGCAGCTACAGAGAAAATCACACATACTTCAATGAACTTAAAATCAGAAAATGTACTCTAGAGCCTCAAGCCTTCAAAATGTTATTTGGAAATTATTTCATTGATTGTAGGGAATCTGCTGCAGAATCTGCCACTGTAGCTTATCCAGGGCTTAGAGGGTGAAAGTGTTGGAACTTTGTGGGCTCTTCCCCAGGTCTCAGGTGTACAGCTATAGGAGGAGCAGGTAAATGAGAGCATTGCCTTCCCAAAAAAAGAATCCTTCCCCAACAATGATATTTGTCTTTAGTCCCCAAATTTTTAGCATTACAGTAACTCAATTTATAAATAAAGTTTAAGCATCCAGAGAAAAGGGAGAGGCAAAGTCACCAAGGGAAAGTAAAATAGCAAATGTAATACAACAGCATTCAAAATCCACATTGCATTTTGTCATATTTTGTTGCTAGCCACCTCTGAATATGCTTACAGCAAACATAAGAGTTCTAGGCCATTTCCACACTAGACTGTTATAGCGCTATGATTCCACTTTCAACATCCTATGGAATTCCTATGGAATCCTGGGATTTGCAGTTTAGGGAGGGGCATGCAAACCCCAGGATGTTCCATAGGATGTTGAAAGTGGAATCATAGCACTATAACAGTCTATCCTAGATATGAATGATTTTTAATATCTCACTTTGCAATGCTAGAAATTTGGGGACTGGAGGAAAATTTTCAGGTTAAGGGATGTCAGAATTCTTTTCAGGAGGCAATGCCTCTCCTTCTGCCTTCCTGCTACACCTCTGTATGGTTGAAGAGCAAATGTCCATTTTTTTTTCATTTCTCCCTTTGGAGTTATAGTATTATAGTGCAAATGGCATTGATGTAATAATTTTTAGGAAATTTAATTTAAAAAAAAAGAACAAAAAGAGGAGACATTTTTGTTCTGATATTTCTCAGAATTAAAACAAACAAACAAACAAACAAATAAATTTGGGTTTCTTCAGATGGGGCAAAGGTGATGGGAGTCTGAATAACATTTATTTGGTCGTGGACTATTTTCTGGAAATTCCAAGCATTATCTGCAACATTTTGTTTACTGCTTTGTTGCATTGTTTACTGCAGACATACTGATGTAACCCAACACTGAAAGTCTGTTTTTTTTTTCTCCAGCCCTCCTTCACCATTCAGTAACCATGCTGATAATAAAAATCTTCCTGCTAGAAAGAAGGGCAAGCAAAGACCGCAGCTGGCCTGGGCTGGGCTGAACTGTAAAAAGACTTCATAAACAGGAGCTTCTTTCTCAGAGGCTTAGTCCACTCAGGTATGCCCGTATATTAAAAACATTCATTAAAATCAGATGAAAAATAATTTTCAAAAGCTGGTTTTAAGATCCAAAGGTTGGATGGAGTAAACCCTCTTGGTTCCCTATTAGGAGAAAATCAACATGTTGTTAAAATATAATAAAAGTAATGGAACTGTGTGGTTTTAAACACCTGACAGAAACTCAGGAAGATGGAACCAACCTGGTTTCTCTTGAGAAGAAGTACCACAGTAAAGATCAATTTTCCCTGTAATTATATATTGTTGTGAGCCTTCCTTATACTATACAAAATTTTGATGGGGGAGTATCTTGGGCCCTTTTTGCACGTTACCCATTTGCGCGGCTGGGGGGGGCGTCTTGTGCAAGAAGCCTCATCCAGAACAGTGCCACTTACCCGCTCCTTTGTCCCGCAGGTCGCTTCCTGGTAGCGTGACCGTCATGCTCGTGCCCCACCCCTTCCTTTCGCAGCGCAGCCTGGGAGCTGTAGGCTGTGCTGGGGGAGGAAGCGCGACCGGGATGGCTTGTTCGGCGCACCGCATGCAGGTAAGTGTGTGAGGGCCCTGTGAGCATTGCGCAACCATGCAGTATTTTGGCTTAAAGCCAAAAATAATAACATGCACAATCGTCCTGCTTTAGGCTCGTGAGTGTCGCATGAGTGGGAGTGCATCGTGCAGACCGATGCTCCCATTTACGCTCAAGGGGCCCTCGCGCAAAAAAAACTGCGTGCGAAAAGGGCCTTGTTCTTTAGACCCCTTAGACTTACACTCCTCAACCCACACAAAACCCTTGCTCCTGAGGAAGATGAAAATAACAAGGACTCAGTTGTTGGTATGCACTCACACAGCTGGCTGTAGTTTTGAACCATCTGTGGGGATGTAGCTGTGAGGACTCCCCTGATGAGAAGCTGGACTTAAATTGTATGTCGATGCAAAGAATGGATACAGTCTCAGGCTCTGCAGACCCTGAAACTCACTAAGATTACTGACTGCATTGTTCTCCTTTGGAATGATTGGAAGGACCCCAGAAAGAACAAAACAGCATGTGACCTGGGGGTGTCTAAATCAGAGGTGAAGAAAGCTTCTTTTGTACTGTAACACCCAGAGACCTTGTGGGGAGGGTGTCTGGAAAGTGTAGTCCAAAACATAATATATATATCTGCCTCCAACTCTGGTCTAAACTCTAGTGCAGAGCCAGATTTGCACTGTACTTTATTAAAGTGGCTTAGCTACTCACAGCTTTAGCCCTTGAGAAATGTACAAGAAAAATACTATTGTGAGCATAGCTAGCTATTACAATGATTCCACCTGACAAGTACATTTCAAAACTCCTTTAATAAAATTAATGTTCTGAAAGCCTGTGTTTGAACAGGTTTCCCCCCTCCCCTTGTTAATAATTAACACATTGCAAAGTTATTATTATCAAATCTGTCACTGAAGGTCACTGAGAGAATAAAACCCGTATCTGAAATGTAATAAATGGAACAGTCATAACTTACCTAAATGAGATTGTCACACCCTGACACCTTTTAAGATTTCTTTACTTACTGGCAGAGTAAGCAAATGGTGCCCAGCAGTGCCTTTGGCGCCGTGCAGTGAAATGCAAGGAAGACGTACACCAGAAACAACCCATTGTGTTGTGCACCCACTCCCTCTGCATTAGAAAGGCTTTTGTTCCAGTGTTTGGATTACAACCGGAAACAAACCATGCTTATCGTACAGAAGAACAAATCCATATGGTTGGGAGACTTGTTGGTAGAGTTTATTAATCCCTAGAATTTTTCTCTATAGGTTAATCTATGAGGGAGAGACGCTATCTGCAACTAATTGGCAGTGCATTTTTAAAACTTATTTTTAAAGGGTAGTACGTGGAGAATCTGCCTTTCAGCTCTGCACATTCACGGGCTGTTAGGTAATTACAATAACCAGTTGCATGTAATTAATTTATTTCTCCAATTAACAAAGGTATAACCATGTTATATTATACCTGTATCCTAACAAGGGATATTGTCATTCCTTTTGCAGTGTAGCTGTAACACTGTAGTTATTTCTTTGTAGTTAAAGGGGTGTGGCCACATTAAATGACAGAGGAGAAATATTCCATCATTCAAGTGCTGGCTTTTGCTGAACCTTGAGAAGCTACTTTGAAGAGACAGAGTGGTGAGTGGGATGAGAGTGCACTTTGTACCTCATGCTGGTAGTTTGTATCATTCAAATATTCTAAGCAAGCAAGCAAGCAAACAAAAAAATCAGTTACTTTGATTTACTTTTGAGAAATAGGAAAGTAAAAGCTTGCTTTTTAAAATTGTAACTGTAATGGCAATACTGCTTTGTTAAAACTTGCTAATACAATGGTAACTGACTACTTTGATTTCACTGTTATGGCTTTTACATAGAACATTTGAAATTCTAATTTTTTAAAAAAAGTGACTTCCATCTGTGCTGAGCACATTTTTTTTTTATGCTTGCCAGCCAAACCAAAGTTAGTTCTGCCCCTAGAGAATTAGGAGGACTAGGCATGGTATAGGCAGGCATGGAGAAAGACAAACATGATGGTTCTCACTTTAGAAATTAAACACCATACGCTAAAGAAAGTTATACATTAGAATAGTCCTATATGAATAAAAGAATAGATGTTCTATTCTTGGCACACACAGCATGTGAAGTACAATGAACCCAGTTTCCCTAGACAGAAAGTCTGAACAGTTCCTAAAGGTTTAAAGTTCTTTCCCAGTTCAGGGGATTGCTACGCCATGTATATCTCTTAGTACAAAAGTACTGATTTTAGAGTGATTAGCCATGAGTTAGCTATTTGGTATGGACAGGAGAAAAACAAGAGAGAATGAGGCAAATAACAAAAGGGGTATACCTATTAAGTATTGCCGACTTAGGCCATTTCTATACTACACTCTTATAGTGCTTATTCCACTTTCCACATCCTATGGAATTCTGGAGTTTGTAGTTTACTGTGGCCAAAAAGCTCGCTGGGTGAGAATTCTAAATGATCCTTCCTAAACTGCAAACTCCAGTATTCCATAGAGTGTTGAAAGTGGAATAATAGCACTGTAACAGTGTAGTGTGGAAATGGCCTTAGAAGCTGAGCAGCTTTCAAAATTAAGAATTTTTAAAATGACAGTAGGAAAGGAAATGCCAAGGAGGAGAGGAATTTGCAGCTAGTTTTATACCATTCCTCTTGTTGAAGACTGGAGTTGAAATTACCATCTTGGACTACAAAAGGTGCCTATACTCGCTACTGGAGCGTGGGAGTTGTAGTCCTAAGCACTGGCACATGATGGGCCACTATTTCTCTTGTTAAACTGGTAGGCAAGTGCTGAGGGAGAAAGAAACAACAGACCAGCAACTTCCTAATGAGTTCATACTTGAGCAGGGCCAGGCCTTTCAGGCCCACATCCAGCAATATGTTCAGTGGACCAGGGGATCCTATCTGGATCATACGTCCCGCAGGGGGACATGCTCCTATCCCTGCCAAGAACTGAAACAGCCTTTCCTAGGCCAAGTATCAAAATCATTACTTTTCATTTCACAACCCCTAGTGGCCCAAGTCAAGACCCAATCTGGGTCACAGACGGTCAGTTCAATTTCCCAGTTCCATTTCCAATTTTCTCATTTAGCATCATCAGATCACATCATATAATGCATTTGTTTCTGGTTACAGGATGTAATATAATAGTCAGCAGTATGTCTTACAGTATGTTAAGGTATCATGCCATGGGAAAACACATTTGCAACTTTTGTAGTCTAGTTTCAGCAATTGTGGGGGGAGATGCAGAAAATTTCTAAAACATTTATAAATTTATAAATATTATGTTATTTTCCTTTAATATTGGGCATTTATAAGAGCATTAAGAATGTCACTAATATATTGCCAAAACAATCTATTTAGTCATTTAAGGTTAAAAAAAAAATGAAGGGGAAGTGGGGGGGATGAGGTTTATTCCTGTTGCTATTATTATTGTTACTCCATTTATATCTCACATTTCTACCAAGAAACTGAGAGTACACAGTGCTCCTCTCCATCTATATTCACACAACAACCTTGTCAGGCAGGCCAGGCTAGGAGACAGGTAGACATAAGTTCATCCAGTGATTGCTATGACCTGTAGGAGGTGGAGCCCTGCTCTCCCAAGTCCTAGGCCATTTCCGCACTATACTCTTAGAACGTGATTGTTCCACTTTCAATATCCTCTGAAATCCTGGGGTTTGCAGTTTAGGGAGGGGCTGGCAACGCCCAGGATTCCGTAGGATGTTGAAGGCTTCCAAACCCCAGGATTCCATAGGATGTTGAAAGTGGAATAATCGCACTATAAGAGTGTAGTGTGGAAATGGCCCTAGTCCTGCACAATAAGCACCGTACCATGCAGAACAGTAGAATATTGGGCTAACCAGCAGCACATTAACACAAAGTAGAATGTGAATATATTTTCATAACAACCTTTTGACACACATTGGAACATGTTTAAATTAGGCTCTCTGTATGTAATTTGTACCCTGGAAAAACAAAGGGTGTGGAGCTAATCTGCAGTCAGTTAAATGAGTCCATGAGCATATGTGCAGAGGTTTCTATTAAATTTTCTTTGTTGGCATCCTGTTAGATGTGTGGTGTAGTGGTTTGTGTGTTGTTTTAAGATTCCAGGAGACCAGGGTTTGAATCCCCACTCAGCCACAGAAACCTACTGGCTGGCCTTCAGCAAGTCAAACTCAGTCTCTAAACAAGGCAATGGCAAACCCCCTCTGAACAAATCTTGCCAGGAAAAACCCATGATAGGTTTTAGGGTTGTCATTTTATTATTATTTATTATTATTTATTTGTATCCCGCCTCTCCATATGGATCGACGCGGCGAACAACTTACAAAAAGCATCTATTTCGAAACATTTCTATACATGCCCCCAACAAGCTGGGTACTCATTTTACCGACCTACGGAAGGATGGAAGGCTGAGTCAACCTTGGAGCCCGGCAGGATCGAACTCACAACCTTGTAGCTTGCAGTACTGGCATTTAACCACTGCGCCACCAGGACAGCTTGAAGGCACACAACAAAAATTCTGTTAGGTTAGGCAGACCCCCCATTAAAGCCATTTCAGTGTTGCTGGAGAACAGGGGGGTCAGCAGAGACACATCTGGCTAGATTTCTGTAGCAGGGCATACAGTAAGGATGTCATCTATGGGGACATCCGGAGGACCCTCAGAAGTCCCTCCAGATGCCTGTTGGTCCCATTACATTTGATTTGGAGCTGGAGTTGGTGGAAGTTTTTCTGTTTTTTTATTTTGTTTTTGTTTTTAGCTTCCATACAAGAGAGGAGCAAATTTAAAGGGAAATTGGTAGCTCTCATCAAGATACCGCACAGGCTTACCTGGGAATAAGAAAGAAAATATGGTTTAGCAGCACATTAGTCATGAAACATGAACTGTGGGGCGGATCAGAAAGTGCTGTTACAAGCAAAATATAGCTGGAAAACGTTTTTTTTTTAAATGAGGTAAAATTGCCATGGCAGGTAGTAAACCAAATGGTCTCTTTTTCTGTCTCTTTCTCCTCTCCCTCTCCCACTCTCTCTAATGGTGTACAATGGGACTGCTAAGAGAGCACTGGGCCTGTTATCAAAACCAGCCTGGTTCACATTGGTACAGTTGACTTTTTCCAAACAAGGTTACTCACAGTAGTGATGTCATTAGTCATTTGTACATTACTCAGAGTGTCTTTAAATGGTGAGAAACAGATTATTATTATTTTAAACATTTAGAGGGCTCTTAGAGTGCTTTCCATTCCTTATCTCAGTTGCTTCCCAACAACTATTATTTCTCTGTTGTTCAGATAAGAAGCCAAAAAGCTGAGTCAATGGTTTCCTTAAAGCTACTCTGGGAGACCTTGGCTGTGGAGTTGGCTCCGGGCTTTGTGTGGCAGGAATGACTGCTGAGGGTTCACTGAGGGTTTCCTCCATGTTTCTTGTGGCAAATACATACTGTACAGTACATTTGGGCACAGTTCAAAGTGCTAATGCTTACCTCAAAAGAATCAGAAACTGGGGAGCCTCTTATGGAATCCACAAAAACAAGACGTGTCTCAAAATGCTCAAAAGATGATTGTTTAACTCATTAGAGTACACCCAGGCCTTAAGAGTACACAAAGGCCAAAAATGTGTTGGCCTTTTCTACTGATCTTCTGAGCACCTTTAGACACATCTCTTTTATCTTCTGTGGCTTGTCTTGAAAGCCCTATCTGGTTATGCATAGAACTGTTTCCTCCCCTAACACCATCCAGCTGTATTAATACTTGGAGAAGAAGCTCTCCTTCACGGTTATAGAAGCTACAGAGGCAAAATTGGTCAGGACACAAGAAAGGGCCTTTTTTGTGGCTGCACCAAAACTAAGGTGCTAAATGACTAAGAAAGCAGTAGAGCTGATTCAGAAATATATGATTACATAGTATGAAAAAAAACATCATGTTTCTCTTTGTGATTTTAAGGCCAAAAAGGGGTGGAAGCTTGACAAGGGAAGTGCTTCAGAAAGAGGTCGCTGAGTTTGTGCTTTATGGCATGGGTGGGCAACTGTGGGCTGTGCCCGGGGCCAATTTTTGTCCCCATGCCCTCCAGCAGGCTGCACTGTGTATTTAAAAATGAAACCAGGAGTGACTTGCACTTGGGAAAGGGTCAAGGAGTTTGGTGGTTTTCTATCTCTTTGCCATTCCTGAGGACTTCAAGAAGTGACCATCTGCCTTTTTTGAGAGGATTTTTCAGCTCCCACAAATTTTGAGGGTTCTGGGGTTTGGATCCTAAAGAGGGTCTGGGTGCCACAAAAATGCTCTGGTGGGACTCAAGTAGCCTTTGGGTTTTAATTTCCCTGTTTTTGTTTTATGGAGATCAATAATGCCATGAAAAGGTCACTGACTCTCAAAAATTGAAAAGTGAAAATCTGGATGGGATCCCACCTTCTGACTTGTCAGAAGCTTGTCAGGAATAAACTCTATTCATTCTCAAATTAAATAACAATAATAGGAAACTAAGAATAGCCATGTGAACTGGCTTTAAATCAATGTTTTGTGTTCATCTTTTCCCTTTGTGGATTTTTCCTTAATTTAATTGAATGAGATTGTAAAGTGTCAACCCTCTTTTTCCCCCTACTTTTTTCATGTAGTGAGTTTTACTAACCTCTTGAGGGTTTTCCTTCCTCCCTCCCTCCCTTTCGTTCTTTTTTTCTTTCTTTTTGTTCTGCAAAGAGAAAGATCTCCCACAGTATGGTGCTCCTTGAATAAAGAAAGAGCTGAAAGAAATGAAAGCAAGAAACGCTGAAAATATATTTGGTTGCATCTCTCCCCAAGTGTGCAAAGTATGATCTTTAAGACAATGGAGGAAATGTAAAATCCACAGGAGGCCAATTGTTAATCATTTTTTTAAACTTGTTATCTGTATAGACTGTTTGTCTGAACCTCTTCTGCAGTTTTTAATCCATAGTCAGAGACAGCATTTAGGCAGACCATCATGTGTTTCCACAGAATATATTAGCAATTTACTATGTGTTTCTACTGTCTATGTTATGAGTAACTGGTATTCTATTTAAAGCCTACATTTCTTGTATTCCATTAATTATTTATTATTCCTTGGGCTGTTTCATCAATAGTGTTGAACTCTATTGAAATTATTGTTCTTTATTTTTTAAACCTTTATTTACTGGCTTGTTACTCACTTTACATGTAGTAGTTCTAATTTGTTCTATTGGTATTTGCATACATTTTCATGGATTATTTCTTTACTTATGTAGCACCATCACTGTATGTGGTACTTTACATGTAAAAGAGCAACAAAACAGTTCCCTTCCCTCACGCTTGCAGACATGACACACAAGAAAAAGGGGGTGGCAGTGTGGGAGGGGATTAAGTTCAGCAGATACTACCTCTTCTTTTCTCTCTTTTAGGCCAGGGCAGAGGCAGTTGGGATGGAGGGAAGGCCTTTCATCTACTTCTGGCCTAGACATGATGGAGCTCTGCCTGCCTCTAGTTGATGTTCTGACATTGGATTTCTATTTTTACATGCATGTTTAATATTACATACTATTACATGTTACATATGTATTGTCTATTACAAAACTGCTTTAATTTTTTATGGCTCTTTTCACTAGTTATGGACTGGTTTAGTGTGAGTTCTTGTGTTAGAGACCTTTCTCTTTTGCTTTTGCTGTGGTTCCGTATCAGTGGAGCAGTGAATCCACTTCAGGTTTAATCAAAATCTAAAGGAGCTGTCCAAGGTGCTGGACCTGCTTCTCCAGCTGCCAAATGCCACAAAACTGTGAACAAATGTTTGGGTTCCCTAAAGTGCCTTAGCAGGGTACTTTGGAGTGCAGAACTCCTTCAGCCCAAAGAGCTGTATGTGATGCTGGTTTCACAGCTGGGGATGATGTGTATTAATGCACACATATACTTACTTATATGCTTATATGTATACAAATCCCAGAAATCTTCCTTCCTCACTAGCAGAAAACAGATAGCCCTCTCTCCAGACCTTCTTCCTGATACCAACCACTCTTTCTTTACTAGTAAGAACAAAAGGGAAATAGCAATCTGTGTAACACTGGTGGTGGTGAGAATTCATTGGTGTCAGCAGCAGCAGTGGAGTCAGAGAACTCCCAAGGACATTTTGGATGAGGGGGCACATGGAGTCTTGGCTGCAGGTTGTGTATCCCAGGCCACATATTAAACAAAACAAGAGAGGTTGGAAGAAAAAGTTTGCTTGATGGGGGGCGGCACAGCATCTGAATTTAATCACAGTCTTAGGGTAGAAGGGACAACTGGGGCCACGCTATCCAAATACAGTGCTATGATTCCACTTTAACTGCCATGGCAACATTCTATGAGACTTCGAGATTTGCATTTATGGGGGGAGGGTATTTAGCATTTTAAGCCACAGAGCTCTAGTACCTTATCAAATTATATACCCTAGGATCCCATAGAATGCAGCCACAAAGTAGAATCATAGTGTTACAATTTTGTAATGTGGAAGCACCCTGGATTTGATTCCTCTTGCTGCTACATTGGTCTTAGGTTACTCTGGACTGCCTCTAGGGCTTGAATCCTGTTGGTTAATCTCAGGGAGAGTAGACCCACTGAATCAATTGTTTGATGGTGAGTCAATGCATTGAGTCAATGGGTTTAATCTAGGATTTGGATCTAACAATGGGATGTGAGCCTAGTACTGCTAGGATGATTAAACATATTGTTGAACACTTATGTTTCAAAATATAAAATGTCATTTGTTACCTGGAACTGCCTGTATACTTCAGCCAGAATGGGAAACGCATATAGTCTCCAAGAATATTATTGTCGCCTTCCCAGTCTTCCCTAAACTGTATTGGAAAATGTTGGGAATAAAAGTTTCCCAGGGTGTTAGCCCTATAGGGAAATTCTATGGAAGCTAAAACTCTAAGGATTCAGCCTCCTTTTAGCAGAGTAGCAGAAGACGCATGTCTAAATTTGTGTATGGCTTTTCTGATCTCAAACTGACTGAAGAAATAAATGCAGGCAGCTTCAGATTACAAACTTAGAAAAGTTTACTAATGGCTTCCACATTTACATATATATTGGAGAACCTAAATCCTAACTAGCTAATGAATAGTAGTAGCTTCGTTTTTAACTCACCATCTTCTGATAGAGATGCAAAGCATGGTTGGAAAGGAGGAAGAGGAAGCAAAAATGGAGGAGAAGAAGAGAGCTGAGAGGGGTCTCTTTCTTTTATAAGACCGATGACCCAAGCAACTGTCCTGGGTCACATGATCTGATCACCTGAACACCAAAGGTATTTATGATCATGCAATTAAATGACAGAAAGGCAAATGGTGGCGCTTTGGCATGCAAAAGAGAAAGGTAGCACTATGCTAGCTATGCCCACTTGCTCTAAGAACAAGATGGGGGGGTGGGGAGAGAATGCTGGAATTTTCCCAACAGCAAATTCATCAGGGAACTGGGAAAATAATTCAAGCAGGAAATGCTTGTTTGAAATAGCTCCCCCACTCGCAGTTTGCCATTGAAGGTTGACAACAGGGTTGTTGTTGGTAGTTCAACTGGCTCCTGTGTCCACCAAGTTGCCCATTCCTAATTTGGCAAAACAGACAGGTTCTTCAATCAGAAGCTAGTTTTTCTATTAGCAAATTCATTTCAAATGATAAACAAGGTTTAAAGTCAGCTAGGAAAGGGAAAGCGAGAGGCAGAGAAGCTCTTGAGTGAAAATATTATGGACTGCTTCCCCAACACAGCAGAGGGTAAAAAAAAAAAATTAAAAATTAAAAAATCCTCAATTGGTCAGACCGGCACTCACTTTGACCAGCTGAACCCTGTTACATAAGCATCCAAGAATATGATTTTGATAGGAAAGAAAAGTTTGAGTCCCTTTGTTACAGAAATCTAAATGGCAAAATTTACTTTGGCTTTTCCACTTTTCATTGTCTCAAAATGCTTTGATGATATTTATGAAACTGTTGCTCCAGGTGTACTTGGCCTGCAACTCCCAACAGGCCAAGCAAACATAGTTAACAGTGAGGCATGCAATATCTGGAGGGGTAGAATGCCTCCTATCCCTTCTTTGGGATATGTGTTTTCTTTAGCATAAACAATTTTTATTTATCTATATATTTAGTTTATATCCTGCCCTTCTACCAAAAAAAGTGCATAAGGCAGCTAACAATAAAAAAAACCCTTGTTTATAACAACAGCCAAATGAAAACTGCCTTTAAAAACATAGCAATAAATGACATAGAAGCCCAGGTTTCAACAGTGGCCAGGAGTGTGCTTGCATAGCTAAAATTAGTAAGCCAGCTGCATCTGTTCCTGGAGATGTCAGACCTGGGCCATTTCCTCCCTAAACTGCAAAGCCCAGGATTCCATAGGATGTTGAAAGTGGAATAATAGCACTGTAACAGTCTAGTGTGGAAATGACCCTAGCTCCAGTGACACATGACTTGATTACATCCCATTTGGATTCCTGTGACACACTCTATACGGGGCTGCCTTTAGAAACTGTGCAGAATAACTTCAGCCAGTTCTAAATGTTGCAGCCAGACTGTTGCCGAGGGTTGCCTATGAGGAACACATCTCTCCCTTGTTGCAACAGCTTCACTGGTGCTGCTGGTTTGTTTCCAGGTACAACTCAAAATGCTGGTTATTGTCTATAAAGTCCTATACAGCTTGATTTCGGGTTATCTGAACAATTGTATCTCTTCATGTGAGTCTGCTCAACCTTTCCTTGTGGGAGCCCTTTCTCTCAGTCCCACCATTGTCATCAGATGCCTGGAGAGGACATCAAAGAAGGCCATCTCAGTAACTGCTCCCAGGCTGTGAAACTCTCTCCCACAGGAAGCTACATTGGTTCCCTCTCTGCTCTGTTTCCATTATCAAGCAAATACTCCCTTTTTTAAAAGACAGGCTTTTGGCAATAAATTGGTTGTTGCAGAAAGGGTGCATGTGCTATACTTTTATTCTCACAGTTATGTTTAAAATGCTTGAAAACTGTTTTAAATTAGTGCTCTTTTTTAATAGGACATTTGATTTTTAAAAACTTGTTCATTATAATCAACTTTTAGCATTACATTGTTGTAATTTATGTTTTCAGCTGCCTTGTGTCCTATGTTGGGAGAAAGGCTGTATACAAACTAACTAAATAGCACCCAACCTTTCAATAACTGAACAGCTATCATTTTGCAGGAATAAAAATGTCTTTGCTTACTGGCAGAAGGACAACAGAAGAGATGGAGTTAAACTGCCCTTCCTTTGCAGGGAATGGCAGATTCTGGAAGTAACCCTGCTAAGAAGACATAGGACAAATGGCTGATTGTATTGTAACCATTTGCCGTTACACTAATGTTTGTCAAAGCAGCTTTTTATCTAGCACCACTTTACAAAAAGATGCAAACTAATAATCATTATTTGAATAACTACGCGAACAACAAAACCATACTGTTAAATTCTCATTGTTTTTCAAACTCATTAAATGTGACACCAGTGCACTCTTTGCCTGCCTTTATCTGGAGAATATAATTTATGCCTCCTTTTACAGCCTGTTGTTTCATTTGGCCCACATTAAAGTATACTGTCAAAAGAAAAGAATGCCCTTCTTGAAAACAGTATCAAATATTTTATCCACAGTGCATTTTAAAGGATCCCAGTGGCAAAGGCCTGTATTGAATTTCATGTTCACAGTTGTACTCAAGCAAGATCTTACCGTATCTTTTATATTCCTTTTGTACATATCATCAAAGCTTTTTGTGTAAGCCAAGGCACCAAAGAGTGGAAAGCCAAAGCAAATATTACTGTTTAAATTACTAGGGCAAAGGGACCAAAATTGTGTCCAAAACTGAAATCATGAAACCGTTTTAGGAAGGTTACTGTAACAAGATTTCAGTATTTTATGGATGTGGCTCACAGAGCCATTTTGATCATGTTGATTATTTACCCCTGATTACTGACATCATTCTTCCATTTAAAGAGTGGTTTATCATGTCAGACTATAAACAGATAACATTTATAAGTCATTATAATTTACAGATTCATGTCATGTGAAGGTCCTATTTTCCATATGCTTTAAACCTGCAACTATACATAAGGCTGAGGAGGACAATATATGGTCCTCCAGTTGTTGTTGGACTCCACCTACGATCCAGTATACCTAAGGATGGATGAACTTGGAGTCCAGCAATACTTGGTGAGTCACAGGTTGCCATTCTTATCTAAGCAATTAATATTGTGCATGTGGATTCCTCAATCTGCTTTGTTTGTAGCAGTACTTGAGAGAACACTGGAAGTAGACTTATACTAGATCAAATCATTGGTCCACCTACTTCAGTATTACTGACACCAAGGGTAGGGAACTGTTGCTCCCTCGAGAACTATTTCCATCAAAGCTAGAGTCTGGGGGAACTGGAGTCCAGCAACATCTGGACGACCTCTGGTTCCTCAATCCTGTCTACACATTGGTCAACAGCTTATAGGTCAGAACTGATACTGATTACCTACAGTATATCACTAATTTAGCACTATATGGTGAAAAAAAACAGTGAGTCCCTGAGTGCATGCTCCAGATCTAAAACATCTGGAAACTACTTCACTGGCTGATAAATGGGAGTCTTTTCCAACCCCACCTGCAGATGCTGGGGATGGAACCTGGAATTTTTGAATGCAAAACTTATGTTCTGTCACTTAATTATGATTCCTCTCCTTAGAGATTCCTCCACAGGAAGGAGTACCTTGTTGCCAGGGAATTCTCTAGCCCCTATGACTTTCCTTTAAAAGGTACACTAATTGCTGATTTCCCTTCAGCAGAGTGCATAGAACAGTTCCAGGAAACAAACTTTAAATAATAATATTGAGGAAAGCCAGTGTGGTAGAGTGGTTTGAGCACTGGACTATGACTCTGGAGACTGGGTTTCAGTCTCCACTCAGCTAAACCCACTGGCTGATGCTGGGCAAGCCACACACTCTCAGCTTCAGAGGAAGGCAAAGGCAAACCTGCTCTGAACATATTTTGCTCAGAAAATCCTATGATAAGGGTTGTCATGAGTCTAAAATGACTTGAAGGTACACAACAACAACAAACTGAGGAAAAAGAAAGGTGAAAATTCACTAGATCATTGATTCTTAACCTGGAATCTGAGGACCCTTGGGGGCCTACAGAACCCGCACAGGGGGTCCACAAAGCCCTGGTGCTGGACATCAACAGCAGCAGCAGAAACAGGGATATGGCAGCAGGGGGGATGCTGAAATTGCAATTTGGACATGCACACATACTTGCTGCTGTGTCTCTTTCATCAGGGATACAGCAGCAGGGGGTATGAGCATCAAGAGACAAGGCAGCAGGCGTGTGGGTGCTCCCGAACTGCTTCCTCCCAGCATCCCCTGCTGCCACATCCCTGATGAAATGGACACAGCAGCAGGCGGGACTGAATGGGACTGAAGGCAGCTTACAAATCATTAAAACCGGTACAGATTAGGAACTATTCAAATACAAAACCATACAAATACATTTAAAAATAATTCAAGAATCTATAGAGCCAAAACCATTTAAAATTCATTAAAAGACAATTATCAACAAAACAGCCCAGCACACAATTAAAACCCCATCACAGTCAATTCCTGAAAGCCTGACAGAATAGGAATGTTTTTACTGTCTACTAGTAGAAAGAGAGCAAAGAGGGAGCCATCCTAGTCTCCCTTGGGAGGCAGTTCCAAAGTCTGGGAGCAGCCACCGAGAAGGCCTTCTCTTTTGTTCCCACCAAAGGAGCCTGAGAAGTTTTGGAAAAGCAGAGAAGGACCTCTCCTGAGGATTTTAGAGCTATAACTGGCTCATATAGGGAGCTACAGTCCACACAGGGCTTTATCAGTCATCACTAGCACTTTGAATTCTGCCAAGAAATGGACTGGTAGTCAATGGACTGTTGCAGCAAGGGAGTGATAGGGGTGTAAGAAAGATGTCATAGTTTTACAGAGTACAGCCAAGATCCAGAGTGGCAGGCAGTGGGTTGTGCAGTCTGTCTGCATCGCAATATTGATAGGAACAGATGTTGCCAACAGCATAAAGCATTGAAAGATGCCCTGGGAAACTTTTGAAGAGTGGGATAAAGAATTATTTGAATAATTAGCCAATATGCATTTGACCTCTGTTGCAAGACCAAAATATGTCTCCAGACATAAATCTACATCTCATCTGCATTTGGTTACGGTTCCAGGAAAAGAATCCACATCAGAAAAGAATCCACAAATAGAAGTCTGCTTCTGTGTGCACCTTTCTCTTCTTGGATGGCATTCTGAGGTTCTTGAATACATAATTTCTCCAGGTGTATGAATTCTCCATTTCCTTACTGAGAATGGAACACATTGTTTCATTTTGTAACCATAACCCAACAAAGCAGATGAGAGCAAAAGGATTAATATAATTTCTTTTAATCAAAACATTAGGAAATAGTATATACTCCAATACGTAGTTCACTCTTTCATTTGCATTGACAGAACAAGAGAAGTGTTGGGGGGAGAGACATAGAAAATGAAAAAAAGGGGGGGAAAGTGAGGGGGAGAAAAGAGTACAATGTACAGGAGCCTAAAATGAAACATCATTTGTCACACAAAGAGGGTTTTGGCATAATCCAGCTTGTTTGTAATGTAGCGTCTCCAGTCAGCTTCAGTAAAAGTTGGCTGCAGTTTCTCAGAACCTGCCTTTTGAGACTCCAGGGCTGGTTTTCTTCCCACAGATTTGATTATACTAATTGCACATTTTTTAAAATTATAGAAGAGAGGTCATGAGGCTACATAAAATACTAGAAATGGATGGCTTTTGTTTTTATCCTGCTTTTTAGCGAGGTGTTTGTCCCTTTCCTCAACTCCATTTTAAACTAGACTATAAATGCTGTAGACCTGCTTGACACAATATTTTATGGATGCTGAGCTTTTTTTTCTTCATACACACAAAAATACACACACACACACACACACACACGCACGCATACACACAAAGAAGAATCTGGCACCATGGAAAGAAGCTCCAAGTTTCTTTTTTCAAACTCTCTCTTTTGCTTTATTTTCCTTTGCCTTCTCTGTCCCTTCTTTAAAAAAAAGGTTTATTTTTCTCTTTGAAAGAAATTCATGTTTTCCTTTTTTTTTTCCAGAGGGATAATAATTTCTAGTGCCTGAATGGATCTATGTTTGTTTTAAATGATTCACTATTACCCATGACTTGTTCTGTGACAAACATCTGTAACAATGCCCCAAAAGCATGATGGGAAAGTATCATTTATCAGCATGATTGTCTGGTCATGCTTTTCCTATGTCGAACATTACTCCTGCCTAGAAGTAAGATTCATGTTAAGAAGCATATAGGTAAGACATATGCAATTAGGCTCATGTTCAGGAAGACACACATAGGATTGCAACCTAAAAAGGCAATCCGAGGCGTGTCAGCTCAGATGTAAGTCTCACTGAGTGAACAATGAGTTCAGGGAAGCATATAGGCTAGCAAACTGAGGCCCTTTCCACATGGGGTTATTACCTCAGGATACTGCATTGTAGCACTGAACTGTTCTGCACGTGGAAGCAAATTAGTTTGCTTTATTTTCTGTTGCTCTGCACAGAATCCCATGATAATGCATCGCCATGTGGTAGGAAAGCACGCTATTTGAAAACCAGAAAAAATCCAAATCACATTCTGGCATTGAAGCAAATTTGGATTTTCACAGTGATGTGGAAACGTACATTCGCATCAATGCACATTGGTGAGCAGTGGTGGGTGGGCTGTGGAAATGGGAAGTAGTATGTACAGTATTTGCTGGTATTAGACGCACTGGCGTAAGATGCACTGTATTTTCAGGCTACATTCTTTAGGAAAAATTTTTTAGTACCCCTGTTCCTCATTTCATTCTCTGTATCCACTGGCCACTCCCTCCTGCACCTCTCCAGGCCTGCTCATCACCCCCCCACACACCTCTCCAGGCATGCTTGCCACCCCCCATGCATCTGTCCACACCCACTCACCAGCCCCCAAATACCTCTCCGATTGGGCTGAGAGGGGTGTGTGTGGGTGGCAATTGGGCGTGGAGAGGTGTGTGGGTGTGGCGATCGGGCACAAAGAGGTGCATGCAGGTGGCGATCAGGCACGGAGAGGTGCGTGGGACTGGCAAACAGACACAGAGAGGTGCATGTGGGTGGCAATTGGGCATGGAGGTGAGTGGAGGAGGTGAGCACATGCGGAGAAGTGCATGAGGGTGGCAATCGGGCTGAGAGAGATGCGTGAGGGTGCCATTCGGGCTGGGAGAGGTGTGTGCAGGTGGTGATCAGGTGCAGAGAGTGAGTGGGGGGAGTTATTATATTCTCACCCCATTTTCAGGAGGCATTTTTTTAGGGAAAAAGTGCCTCTTATACACTGGCAAATAGAGTAGTAAGTAACTATGTAGGTACATACAAACGTAACAACCCATAAGAAAAAAAAAAACTCAGCCAGTCACAGCTGCTGGGGCAGGGTGAGGGGAGCTGGGGGAATGGCCAGCGATGAAGTAGTGCAGATGCATGAACTCGCACTCCTCTGCAGGAAAATGAATCAAAACAAGGGGCTGTGCAGAAAATAATAAGGGAAAACCACGTTATTTGAAGAACCGGTGTGAACCACTTCTTGCGCTTCATGTGGAAAGGGCCTGAAAGAGGCAACATTTAAGTTGATATGTGATCTCATACTCATCTGCTCAGAAATAAGCCTGCTGAATTTAGTGGACATTACTCCTTGAAGTAAATATATATAGGGTTGCAGAGGAATTATTAAGAAGGCCTATATATAGTCTAGTGTTCTTTTGTCACAAAGATCAATTAGATATCTATGGGAAGCAGGACCCAAGTGCAATAGCACCTTCCTTAGTAAATGGTATTGTATGCTGGGCCAACAAAGGAGGGAGGAAACTAGTAAAAATTATGTCACACTGATCCAGAAAGGGGACTAGGACATATTTTTGATTATATTTTGACATCTACTGTAAAATTGGTGAATTTAAAATAAATTAACAATGATATACAAAAGAATCTGTTCCACAAATACTAATGATCTTTAACTAGTCTGCACTTGCTAAAACAAGCAAATGTCTAGGATCTGAAAATATATTTTCATTGGGGCCCAACCTCAATCTTAGCATTATGCAGCATTATACTGCCTCTGGTTTTGGAGGTAATCCATTGCCATTGTGATTTGTAGCCAGTGACAGCTTCATTTTTTTTCATTTGTCATCCAAGTTGGTGGTCATCACTACATCTCTTCATATTGTGGTAGTGAATTCTATAGTTTTAACTATGCACTGTGTGAAGAAGTGCTTCCTTTTATCTGGCCTGATATGGAATCTCCTACCATTCAGCTTCAATGGGTGACTCCTAGAAAAACTTCTCCCTCTCTACTTTCTCCATTGTTGTTGTGGTGGTGGTGATGGTGTGCTTGTTACCCCACTGGAAAACCCTGTCCCAGGGTCTACAATTTTGATATTAAAATATGATTCAATGTGCCTGAGAGGTCACCCGGATGGGCAAGTAGGCAGCAACGGTCAAACGATTGAAAACCAGGTCAGGCCAGTAAAATCCACAGTCACGTAGTCCCAGGAAACCTCAAGCTATGCAAACCACAGTAAACAAAAGGTCCTTAGCCACTGAGGAGCCAACTTGAGGGGATTAGCGTGTTCGTCCCAAGTTGAGCACTGATAGCAATAAAATCTTATCAGGCAAGGACTATTTACATAAAGTCACACCACCACCCAATGCAACCAAAGATCCTGAGACTTTGGCAACACCTTGTAATCTCATCATGCAAAGGAAGTTACCATTGTGGAGCTTCTTTCTCGCTGTGACACTCATTGTTCTCCTCAGGAAAGGATTAGCCCTCCATGTACCTTTTCCCCTACAAATAGTCCCAGTTTCTTTGGATCACTCCCAGTCACCCCAGCAGACCATTTCTCCATCCGTTGAGTAATCCTCTCAGTCCTCTCCGTGCTGAGCTCCACTTCTCCGCTGTTTTTCCCGGACCAAGGACTTCAGGACAAAGGTGCAGTATTACCACAGCTACAACCCCTTCAATATTCCCCCTATCCAGTTTCCTTTCTTTTGCTTCTTAATAGCTCTTGAGTGAGTGTGTGAGTGATTGCATTGATGCGTGAGACTTTCATTCAATAAAATCATTTATTATACATTTTCGTTTGGTTTTTGGCTTGGCCTGACCCCGTAAAAACTGGGTAAAAAGACCCCGCTAGGTTACCCTGCCTCTCGCATTGCTATTGCTTATGCTCTGGCTAGTTTGTATTCCCCATCACGTCCCCAAGGGACCCCAGAAATCAGAATAACATGCCTTCAAGTCATTTCTGACTTATAGCAAAGCTAAAGTGAACCTATCATGGGTTTCCAGGGCTGAGAGTGTGTGAAGTGCCCAGGGTAGCCCAGTGGGTTTCCAGGGCTGAGTGGAGAATCAAACCCTAACCCAATGCTCAAACCACTATACCACTGCATTACAATATTGGCAGCACAGTGGGTATGGGGCCACCATAGATCAACAGGTGACTTGAAGAAACGTACAAATGTTTAAAGAGTAATATACAAAAGCAGAACCTGGGATGTCTTGTTCATGAGAAAAAGCATAAAAAAATAGTGGAAGTAGCATAGTGTGTGTTTGTCTTCCTGATCAACTCCATATCTGGTACCTATGGGAAAGGTACCAGATAAGGCAAATAGCAGCTTCAAGGAAGAGCAGGGTAAAAAAGAGTTAATCTCCCATGCCTCCATCAGTGCTCAGTGGTATGGAGGATTCTGAAATAACAAAATAGATGCAGATTGATTGCATTTGCTTAAGTAACGTCATTTCTATTTTGGCTCTATGTCAATAGTACTATGCAAGCATTCTGCTTCTTTGGAGAATCAATATGCAAGAAAGGAGAGTGGACAATATCCCCACCCTCCTCTTCTGTGACTACCCTTGTCAACCTCTGCAAATTAGAGGTGGACTTCTATGGTCTTTTCTATTCATGGAATCACCTCTTGCAATTTAGAATCCTGGAAAATCTTAGAAATATCATTTGAATGTTGGGGATGGCAACCAGGAGGCCGTGTGCAGGCGGAGTTGGCATTCTTTCCCTTACAGCTCCCAGAATCCCTAGTGACTTTCTGGCAGAGGAAATCAGGAAACTGGTCCAAAAAAGTAACTTCCCAGACTATACAGATCCAGTCATGCATGTCATAGTCCCCACTGACCCTATCAGAAGTTTACTCCAGTTTCTGTCAAAGATTCATTGCCTATTTAAGGTCACTTCTATCTGTTTTACAAGTGGGTTAAAAATAAGGAGAGACTTACATTCTTTTTTGTAGTCTACATCTTTGAGAAAGAAGCATAAAAGAGAAGGAATGAATGAATGCATGTAGTGGGAGTGGAGGAAGACTGTGGCTTAAGTGGGGATTTCCAATAAACCGACAGTAGGTGACTACTCATGCAGAATGGATACATACCAGACAAGACATGCAATCCCTAATCTTGACCTAAGAGTCCAATGAACTGGGTGTGACACTGTAGAACAGAAGGTGCTGGATGTGTTTTTTACTCAACACAAGCAACTGTAATGTAGGTAGCTGGGAGAGAAAGTATATATCTATAAATGTCTGTAGTTAATATTTTAATGTGTCTTTGCATCCAAAAGGATCTTCTGGGCAGCTTAATAGCACTGTATCAATGAAACATGGAATACAATAGCTTCCCCACATCTGTGTGACTAGTATACATGATTTTGATTAGGCATGCTGCTATGCAGTCCAAAAGTATCCTTATACTGTATAATATCCAGTCAGGCATTGTGCCACTCATACCAGTGGGTTGCTGTATATGTTAAGGTGGCAGCAGGGTGTGCCACTCTCATTTATCTGCAGCACCTAGCCAGGCTTTGGGTGGAGGAAGTAGGCCTTGACTGCTTTGTGGGGTAGGATGAAGTGAGGTGGCTTTACCTTGAATGAGCACACTGGCCATGCCCAGCCCCTGCATCATCTCAATGTATTTAGAGGCAGGAGAGGAGGGTGATATTACCACACAGTACCTGGGTCCTGGAAGATCTCCATCTCCTCCTCGTTCTCATCCTCATCCTTCTCCCCCCACTCCTGAGCTACTCCTTGAACACTTCACTCTCTTTGGTCACTGTTTGACTGGGAGCCACTCTCGTTCCACCTTCCCACTTGACTTTCTTTTCCCCGCTCCCCATTCCTTTCTCAGAATTTCTCTCTCCAACAAAGCACTGATTGTCTCCTTCTCTGGTTCCCCACACTCTGCCAGGATTCTCAGTACTGTCACTTTTCCCATTTTGCCCCTCACAGCCCCCCTTTCCTTCCTTTTCTTTCCTCGGTAGGTCTTCTCACAATTCTTGTCTTCCTCCTGTCTCCAGTCAGTTTCCTTGCATCTATCTTGCCTCTATTTCAGTCCACCTCCCATCCTCCTGTGCTTACTCTCTCTTTCTCTTTCTCTCTCTCTCTCTCTCTCTCTTTTTTACTCTGGCACAGCCCTTTGGCAATGTGCGGCTGGCTGTCTTTGCTTCCCTTCTGCCACCCTATTTCCTCAGTTTACTATTGTCTGCCAGCACACATTGTTGCTGCCTCTTGTTCTCTGTCTACCTGAGGCCATTTCTGCACAAGAGGGGAGGAGTGGTTCACTGCATGTCAAGAGCAGTGTTTTTATACTCCGGTTCAGAAACTGAATTCAGAAATGCAGAAACTGTGCTGTCTGCACCCCCCCCCCCACACACACACACCAATTTAAATCGTACTACTGCAGAGAACAGCATTTGCTGCATCCATAACAGCAAGTCTCTGGCCACTCTCATTCCCCTCCCTCACCCTGTCCTGCCATCGCTGATTGGTCTGTTTTTTAAAAAACACACACACATTTTTAACACATTTCTGTATTGCTATGTTTGTGTGTAGGAGTGTATGTTCATTGATACATGGAAAAAAACATGTTTTAACAGTCCATTACCAGATCCACTCTCTTCCTCCTGTCCATTTAACACAGGAAGACAATAATGATGGCAGCCTGTCCTTTGATAGTCAGAGAGAGAGAGGGACGGGAAGACGGAAGGGACAGCCTGGGAACGCCCATAGCTGGCCACTTCTGTGATGTGAATCGATGCCACACTTCTGCATGTGGGCAAAAACCAAAGCAGAACGGGTTTGGGAGATTTACACTGGAGTTTTTCTGGTTTTCACATACAGTGATTTCACATCACAGTGAACTGTTCTGGGAGCTGAAAACATGCAGAACCATGAAGAAAACTATGATGCTAAAACAGTTCAACGTGCAGATGGGAGAGTAAGAATTCAATGTTGCTACAATGTATCAACCTCATGTGGAAATGGCCTCAGTCTCAATTCTCCCTGGCTGCACAGCAGACCAGAGGCAATGTGCTCATCATTCTCCCTCCATGTCATCTCTGTGCTCTCTGCACCTCTGTTGCTCCCTCTCATTCTGTTCAGAGGCTGAGCAGTGGTGGAGGCTGAACTGCTGACTACTGACTCAGCCACCTACACTCTTGCTAGACATCTGGACAACCTTTGTCCTACTGCACACACCCTCCATAAATGTTCCAATGCAGCCATCTCAGCCTTGTAGATGGCCTGCTGGCTCAGATTGGCCAGTTTGGTTGTATGGTCAGCAATCATGCAGAAGCCTTCATCCTGGAGGGCCTTGGCCTGCTGCTCTGCTTCCTGGCCCATCAGCTTCAGCTCTTCCAGGCTCAAGCAGCCCACCTTCATGGCTGGTCACTGAGGCAGCTCCAGAGAAGCTGGTGGTTGGACCTTGGCACACTCACCAGCCAGAGGGAGAAAGTAAAGTGGCCACCAAAGAGATGGAGGCAAACAAAACAGCAGTGTTTGCTATTATCCATGTTTTTTGTTAACTATAGGAAGTCTGGGAATGTACCCCCCATGGAAATGGGGGACCTACTGTACTGTGCTAAAACAATGATGCAGTCACAGCAACAGGAGTAATAAAACTATGGAGCCCCATAAGGACATACAAACAAACAACAATAAGTTGTTTGCCATTCCAGGAGGGAAAGATGGAGGAAAATCTTAGTAACAAAGACCTGAATCCTACTGGTTAATCCCAAGTAACCATTCCATTGTTGAATGGCAGGTCAACACATAGGTAGTTCCATTGATTCAAAGGGTTTACTCTAGTTGAGATTAATAGGATGCAGGTCCGAGTACTTCTATATGGATTGAGTCACTTGCAAAAACGGAAACTGAAACTTTCCAATCAATAGCCAGTAGAACTAGACCTGGGCCAGGTGACTTCCTGAAGTTCCTATTTACCACCACTGATGTCTTATACAGACTAGTGAAAAGCCTTGGGAGTTGCACCTGCACATGTCAGGATTTTTTAAAATGTTTAAAATGTTCCAGTCTATTTCCCATGAATTTTCAGGACAAGTTGTGAAATTTTAAACTCAAGGCTGGAGGTGTTTTCTCCCCATTCTCCAGAACAGGCATGGTTAATGTTCATGTCTGCATCCATTGTCTCAGTTCCTCTTGTACTCCTGGACAGTCCTGCTGATGACATTGTGAATGGGGCCATTAACTATCACCAACAAGAACTTCCCTTCCTCATTATAGTTCCAGGGAAGAGAGGAAACCCCACCCACACTACATTTGAGTAAGAGAGAGAAACAGAGAGAGGGAGAGAAGGACAAAAGCCCAGAAATGAATGAGCCCTGAATGGATGTGGGAGCAAGAACAGCCACTAAAACAAGAAGCAGAATAGCCCCCAAATTACTTGGATTATAGGCTGTCTGGGGGAGTCCTGAGTCATTTGGGGGAAGCAACGAAGAAGAATTAATCCAGAATGTGTACAGATGTAAATGCTGGGAGTCTTTAGTACCCTGGCATGTCTGGGTGGGTTCTTTGTTCAGAAACAATTCTACCAGAGTGGTGTGGTGGTGTGGATAGAGACGATTGTTACAGTGACATATAAGAACAAAGCTCCCGCCCCCCGCCATCATGTCCAAATAACCCTCTAAAAGAAATTCATCTTAATACTTATGTGGCCTTCCTCTTGTCCTCAGGCTTCTCCCTCATGTCCAGCAAAATATGCCAACCTTGGTGATGTATTTTCCATAGTGGTTCCGTTAGAATTCTTATCCTACCATCTCCAGCTCTGTTTTGATCAGAAAGACATCTTCTGGAAGAAAGGCAAAGAATGCCATTCAACCAGTCCTTGCTCACAGGGAGTCAGCTTCTCAGCTCTTCATACAGTAAGGCATCTTCCTACTTTTCTTCTACACAACTTGGTTCTCATATTGTCTATGATGTAAATCCATCTTTCTGCTAGTGGTCAGCTATTGCCACTAGTCACTGGAATCCTATACTACCTTTGATTTAACATAACTTTAAGTACACTTGACTAAGTAGCAAATGCACTAAGAAACCCAATTAATGAATGAATTGTGAAGATGCCTATTGGGACACCATCAAGAGTGCCCAATGCACATCAATGGGTTATTTGCATCAGTGTGTAATGTACATTGTTGCAACCCTCTACTGGATACAGATGTTACAGAACTGAACATTTCTTATTCCTGCAGACACAGGTCCATTCAGGAAAACATAACTCCCATAGAGGATTCCAACCATTATTACTACTGCTGCTGCTGCTACTGCACTGCTACATTTATTTGGCCATTTCCACACTACACTGTTGTAGTGCTATTACTCCACTTTCAACATCCTCTGTGGAATTCTGTGGTTTATAGTTTACTGAGACCACAGAGCTCTCTGGTTGAGAATTCTAAATGCCCCTCCCTAAACTGCAAACCCCAGGATTCCATAGGATGTTGAAAGTGGAATAACAGCACTATAACAGTGCAGTGCAGAAATGGCCCTATTTCCTACCTTTTCCTAGTCCAGGACTCAAGGCACTTTACAAAGGTTAAAATAAATACAGTTTTTAAAAAAATCACATCATACAAATGTTAACAAAAATAAACTGGCATTCTGGATTGCAGTTATGGATTTGCTACCTCGAGTTACGGATCTGTTACTGTTCTGTATTCAGTAGCACTATGTAGTCATGGTCATGGTACTATTGCCATGGTTGTAAATGCCCTCCCCTAAACCTATCTTAACAGCCAGAAGCAGGAGCCCTGTTGCAAATCCTCACTGCAGCCTTGCTTGGTGGTAGAATGGGGGTGGAAATGTCATCCTCCTTGCATTCCAATCAATAGCTGAACAGACCTCCTTCACCTGATGTAGCTCCTGGCTGTTAAGGTGGGCTTGGGGTGGTGGTGGTCAGGCCAGAAGACATTACTTAATTACACATTCATAGCTAAGTAGCTGGTGTAGAATACTGGTGATATTGAACTAACAATCAAATTAAAAGTAGTTAAAAACATGATCATTAAAAGAAAATAAAAAACAATTAGTATAGCACTTTCTGAAAGACGCTTTCTTCCTGAGCATTTGTCTCAAAACAAAAAAGGCTTTAATTTGTGAAAGGAAGGATAACAAGGAAAATAGCCGATCTAACCTGCCGAATCAAAAGGGAGTTCCAGAGTCCAAGAAGGGAATTCCAGAGTCTAGGAGCAGCCACTGTGAAGCCTGTCTCCTGTGTTCCCATCAGATGCACATGTGGGGATAGTAGGACAGTGAGAAGGCAGGGTAACTAAATTAAAGAATTAAACAATTTGTTCTGAGTACCAGAACTGAACAGACTCCACTGTCTTTCCACATGTTAATAATCCACTACTGCTTCTCATAGGCCAGGGATGAGCAACAAATAGACTTCTTGATGCTGTTGGACTGCAACTACCATTATCCTTTATCTTGGGCTGTCTTATCTAAGGCTAATGGGAGATGGAGCCAACAAAATCTCGAGACGAACACATTGCCCCTGCATGTTTTCAGCTACCTTTGTTTCCTCAGCATATGAACTAAAAGTACTGATCTTATCTACAGAGCTGGGATTGGCAGAACTCATGAAAAAAAATGTTAAAAAACTCAGTTAAAATATAATAATAATATCTGCAAACTTACACTAAATATTGGTATATGTGGAAGCAAGATTATTTCAGTTAGATAAAAATTTAGTTCTTTATTGCTTTCAGATAAAAATTTGAAGAGGAGTTTCAAGAGTCAGATTTTCTTTTGACCAACAAAGACATAATCTGTTAAGAGTAGAGTGTCTTTAGATATCTTTTCTAAGAGAGGTGAAGATAGCCCTGCTGTACTTTGGATTATTGGTTTTTGCAGATCACTTGAAAAGTGATTGAAACTGGATAGATGCCAAATGGTAGAGGAGGACAAATCTTCTTTGCTGCTGCAGGCAAATTCTGCATGTCTGTATCTTTAATAGGCTATATAATGCAGGGTCTAGCCCTATCAGTGCTGTATGACCATTTCAGCAGTATAATGTCTCTGTGTGTGAGAGAAAGTGTGGTCATTTTGCTGTTGCTGTTTTAAACAATAAAACTAAGAGATCCTTTCCGATGTTCTGTAAGGCAGTGCTTCTAGTATTTCTTAATGTGGGGGACAAGCAATTTCTTCCCCTAATGTGTTAGGGACTGGGATCAGCCTTGTGCCTGTTGGCTACAATATTTTCATTCTTACTTGGAAACTCACCACAGACTTGTGGTTGTTGGTTCTCAGGTCAGTACCAAGCCACTGATCACCACTCTGAATAACACTGCTGTAAGGCACCCAGGGATTTTATTATTTTATTATATATTTATTTGATTTATATCCTGCTTTTCTCTCAAATGAGACTAGTAGATCCACATCTGTTCCTCTACATTGAACTAGCACAGTATTGAAGGATTTACAGTGCTATGTGATTGTGCTGCAGTTCTACAAACAGACTACTGTAGCCTCATACATAGTAAAATATATGTGAACATTGGCCTCATGCAAAGAAACAATCAGAGGAAGTAGTTCAAAGAGATCATCCCTCCCCTTTTCCTGTGACCTTTTTTTCTTAAACTGGCATCGGCAAAGATCAAGAAGTGTCAAAAGATTAAGATTTTCCACTCCAAAGCACTGTGTGAACATTAGCAGTGTTATAGGACAGTGCCATGATTCGTTTATAATTTCAAGATAGATACACATGACAGGCAAAGGAAGAGCTACAGAATGGGATATAGGAGAGAAAGCGTGGGAGAGGAAGGGTGGTGGTTTAAAAGCTGCAGGAGATGAAGGAAAATTCTTGGAGCAGAAACTGAAGCAACAATTCCCAGGGCTGGCCCAAGAATTTTGCTGCCAGCCGTGGGTGGAGTACCAAATGATGCCCTCTTCATATTCCCCAAATCCAGCTAAATTATTTTGCATAAGATTCAGAAATTCATACCATAACAGCAAATTAAATAATTATCAATTTGCTATCCTTTCATGTAATCCTAAACTTCATTCTGCCTATGCTGAGGTGGGCAACTGGAGCAGGTTCAAGGGCCAATTTCAGCCTCTTGGACCTTCCAGTGGCCACACAGAGTGATAAAAATACTAAAGAAGAGGAAGAGGTGGAAGATGAAGAAGACGAAGAGGAAGAAGGGCAACAACAACAACAACACAAAAGAAAAGTGGAAGTGGCCAGAAGTTCAGTTCTAGCTTTGAAAAACAGCCATTTTCAAAATGCTAACGAGTCCAGGGAGTGTAGGCAAAGTACAGCCTGTGGGCCATACTCACACCTTAATGGTGCAATTCTTCTCTCTGGAAAAAGTGTTCAGAATTCTGTTGGGAAATTGTGAATGTGTAAATTACAGTAGCTATGTGGCTATGCAGTGACTCACAGCCCAACCCTCCAATACTCATTTACCAAGGAAGACCCACTGCAATCAATTGGGGGGGTGTGTCCTATTCCCCTGTTGCTTGGAAAGCTGCTGACTGATGTTCCTGCCCCCTTCCAGGAGCAATTACTGTTGCAACAAGCAGAAGTGGTGTCCCTGTTGCAATTTTGCCTCACACCACAGATCATTCATGCAAAGGGAGGGTGGTGGGTTGGATGTCAGTCAGCTGCTGCTTCAACAACAGAGGCACAGACACATTCAGTCATAGTGGCTGCTGCCTGCTAAGTGGTATTGGGGAACGTTCACAATCTGTATGTGTCCACTAAACTAGAGAATATGTAGAGATCATGAATGCCACAGTTACAAATGCATAATTCTCTCCATCATTTTTAGCCCTCCCACAATCCAACAGGACCCTCTGAAGCCTTGAGGGATGTGACTGGCTGCTTTGCCCCATTAGCTGCATCCTCTGCTTCTTTTAGGCTTAAAAATATATATGGATCTTTAAAAAGCAAACAAACAGGAAATGACAATTTTGTCACTTGCAGTTTTGGGGCGGGGGGAAGACCTGTCTAGGCCTAAATCAGGTGAGGGACTCCAAAATAACATAAAATAACTAATCTGGCCATTTTAGGAGTAGATTTTTTTTTTGTGGGAGAATGGGAATTGTGGGAAGATAAAAGTAAAAGGTGGGATCTCCCATTTCCTGGTAATTGGCACCCCTGTGGTAGTCTGCAGCATTAATGAAAGAATCACGGACCACCTTAGTATGACAAGATTTGTGGACTTCATTCTGTTTTACACAGTGGTTGTTTTCACGCTGTGGAACCTCCCTGACAGGGATGCTAGATGCTGCTGACCTTCCTCCAGCAGGCAAAAATCTGTTTATTCATGGAAGTTATAGGCAACTGACTGGCTGCTGAAAAGAGGGCTTTTAATGGGGATGGATGGCACATTTTTTATCCCTTGTCTGATGTGCTTTTCAATGGTTTTCAAAATTAGTTTGATATGGTGGTTGTTTCAACATGAACATATGTTTAATTGTGTTTTAAAGTCATTAATTTCTTGTGTTTGGGAGGCATAACTGATTTTTAATCCTGTTGTGACCACTCTGAGTCCAAGTGATGGAGAAAAAAGAAGAATGTAAATGAAATAAATGACTTGGTTTTCAAACACTGATTGGTCATGAAGAAGCAAAGTTTGTGCCATCAGGTTGAGATAGGTTGTCTTTGTAAGTCAATATTTATATATCAGAAGTGAGGCAGAGATATAAGAGGTGGAATTGCAAGTCAGGCAAGAATGTTAACGAATTCCAAAAGCTACACAAGCACCTCTGTATGCATTTCTTGCTCATCCTCCTCTTGAGTCCAGTCTTTCCTGTATTATAGTAGCAGCATAGTTGAACCAAACATGGAAATCAAAACAATTGAGATCTGAAGTCCTTTCTCCTTTTCCATTACAATGTCTATGTGCATTGTTCAGCCTTCCTGCAATGGTATTTTAAAGAACTCTCTGTTTGGATTTGGATCAGCAGACCATCATTAATTTTAATAGCTCTTCTTGTTATAATGTTGTGCCTCTTATCTGTTCTTTTTTTTCTTTCCTTTGACTCAGCCTTTGAACAGTAATCTGCTTTCCAGTGATAGCTGCATCCACCCTTGTGTCTGATCTTTGTGTTTGCATTGCCTGAGCCTAAACTGGACTGCAAATTTCATCTGAGAGGCAATGATTTTGATATCCAGAACCACAAAGCAGAAACTTCCATAATGTTTAAGAATGTTCAGATCTGGGACACAAGACTAAATCCCCAGTGCTTTGATCTGGGTTTGAATTTCCCCACATTCTGTGTAGGTGTCCAAAAAAGCTACATCATCATCATGATCCAGAGCTCTGTTCATGTAAACTGATGTTCCTACTGGGTTTTTGTGTCTGCACATTTCACAATTCATCTCAGTGGAGAGATAAAATTATACAAAGAATGCGCATGTGGATTGTTTTAAGGAAGAGAGGAAGTTGCCATATAGTGATTTAGACTATTGGTTCATCTAGGTTTGCATTGTCTATATTGATCAGTAGGTTTCAGACAAGATTTGTTTCCAAACTTTATCTGGAGATGTCTGGTACTCAGGTCAGGACTTCCGCCACACAAAACATTTGTTCTACCATTCAGCTATGGCCCATCCCTCAAAGTGATCTTCATTTCTGCATCATGAACAGAGCAATGGCAGGAACTAATTAAGCTATCAATAAAGTTAGAAATTTTCTAAAGAAAAGAAGCAACCTAATTAAATTTAATTTTAACTTAATTGATTCTCTTAGATTGGAATTTCAGCTTCAATTCCACTCCACAATTAATAATTGCTTAACCAATAACTTAACTCCACAATTAAATTATTGCTTAAGTTATTAATTAATGAAATGAGAGGTTAGAAAATGAGGTTATAAAGGTGGAAAAAGGAAAGGCAAAAGTAGTTTGGTGGGGTGGATGAGAAATGTCATTTCCACAAATGAACAGAGCTGTTCCTTCTCTCTAAAGCAGCGGTTCTCAACCTGTGGGTCGTGACCCCTTTGGGGGTCGAACGACCCTTTCACAGGGTCGCCTAAGACCATAGGAAAATATGTATTTCCGATGGTCTTAGGCTCCATTCCCTCCTTGGTGGTGGTGCACAAGTGCGAGCCACGCGCTCGCGTCCTCCTGCCCCTTTGGCGGGAGCGCATGCAGCCACAGCGTTGCCACAGCAGGAGTGGTGGTGCGCAAGTGTGAGCCACGTGCCCGCATCCTCCTGCCCCCTGTTCAGAAGGGACTGAAATTGCTCCCCTTCTCCACTACTGGGAGAACCTCCAGTCTGACGGGCCAGCTTGGGGGGGGCGGCAGCAGCACAGGGGGGCAGGCCCCCTCCTTGCCATGGCCCCTGCCCCACTTGTCATGGAGGGGGGCGCTGTGGAAGGGCTGGGGGGCGCAAGGTGGTGCTTTTCCAGGGGAGCGAGCTGCGCCTGGCGCAAAAGACAAAGGCACTGGGATTCCTTCTCCCCACCCCCCCGGCCAGGGTCGACACTCTGGAAACTTTTTCCACACTGCCCCCCCAGAGGAAATGAGAGCGAAGCAGAAACAGAGCCTGGGGGAGTTCTTGGAGTTTTTTCCTGGGGGAAATGCGCAGCTCCTCTTTTCTTCCCTGCCACCCCCCCTCGTTCCTGGCCGGCGAGGCAGCCTTTGCCGGGGGGGAGGCATTGTAAATAATAAATAAATAATTTTATGGTTGGGGGTCACCACAACATGAGAAACTGTATTAAAGGGTGGCGGCATTAGGAAGGTTGAGAACCACTGCCCTAAAGCTTAAAACAAGTAGAACTGCAGGGGGAATAAAACCACAGAAAGAATTTTACATTTTTATTGTATCATAGTTTCAGGATAGGTTGTTAAGTTAAACCTAGGACCTGTCCAAACTATTTGTTTAAAAAACAAACTTGAGAAATCTTGCTACCAAAAGTCATTTTTCTTTCCCTTATGACTTGCTCAGAAAGATGTTCAATGTGCAAGGACCTCTACAGCCAGGAGGGAGGGGAGGGAAGATGAAGAAAGCTGGATAGGCTATTTAGCCAATAAACAGTGATGTAGACTTGAGTGGATTGACTCAGACTCAAGTCAGACTTGTTACTTCGGTGACTTGACTCGGACTTGACTTGGCAAAAGTTACACACTGACTAGACTCGACTTGCTGCACTTGGATCAGTAACATAACACATTCATCCAGAAACCTTACAACTTACTGGTCACATGAAGATCTGTCTCAGGTCCAAAGTGTGGACACATTTCTCAGAAGGAACAGCAAATGAGATAGACAATGGGCTTGAAGTGGGCTTGAGGCCTGCTCAGCAGCCTGTCCCTGCTACATATAGGAGGAGCTTTCTAAAACTTTTCCTAAGAGCAGAAGGCAAAACTCGTGCCCAGAGTGCAGGGCGCATATCTCAGAGAGGAAAAGAAAATGTGTTTGGCAATGTGCTTGAGGAGGAAGGATCCTTCCTTCTAAAGCTCTTGAAGCTTCAGTAATGGGGAATAAGAAGAATCTTATTCCTCACTTCTGAAAAAGCCTCCAGCTTTTCAAATGGGAAGTAAGAAGAAGCCTATTCCCCACTTCTGAAGCTGCAGATGGCAAAACCACAAAAGTGGAGGGCCAACAATTTAGGTAAATTGTTAAAACTGACTTTATTCAACTCTGTTCGGAAATTCTGGAACACAGGTTGGGGTATAAAGGTGGCTTCCAGATTTGACTTGAAAGTATCTTGCAAGGATTTGAGACTTGACTTGAGACTTGAAGGTAGAGATTTGAGACATGACTTGAGACTAGGGCCATTTCTGCACTGGACTGTTACAGTGCTATTATTCCACTTTCAATGTCCTATGGAATCCTGGGATTTGCCTTTGAGGCCCCTCCCTAAACTACAAACCCCAGGATTCCATAGGATGTTGACAGTGGAATAATAGCACTATAACAATCCAGTGTGGAAATGGCCTTGGAGTAAAAGACTTAAATACATCACTGCCAATAAATGTTCCAATTGTATAAAACTATAGACAATTAACCAATGAAAAAACTCCTTTATGCCTTTGCTCACTATGGCTCTGGGGACCTGTATGAGCAGGCCTTCTTTTTTAAAAGCACAGTGTTCCAAAAATCTTATTGTTCTAGCACAAATGCCCAGTGTTCCCTCGCCCATCCAGAGTTAGAAAAGATAATGCCTTTAGTTGAATCTAACAAACTGCATGTCCTGAAAAAAAAAAACCCTGAAGCTTTTTGGTGCAATCTATCCTGCAATAAAAAGGAATCCTGCCTTTAGATAGGAATAAAATGGTTCTGAACATCATCGCTCGTTTTTTTTAAAAACAAACAAACTCAAGAGCTTTAACAACTGATAGCGCAACAAACAGGAACATTTTATCCATCTGTTTTTCCTTGAAAACAGAAGTTTAACATTAACACAATAATTAAATTTTTCTCATTGTAACATAAATGCAATTGAATTAGATGTTTTAGTTCATTAACAACTACATGCATTAGTCCTTTTTCTGCCAACTTTTCTATCTCTATTCAGAAGGAACATCTTGGATCCTATCTTGGGCAAAAGGCAGGGTATAAATTCAAGAAATAAATAAAATAAACATCTTTGCCATTCTCTTTCCCTCACAGGCTTCATGTCTGGAATAATAAATGTACCAAAGATTTCTTTGTATGTATAATAAGCTGTTCCTTACTGGTGCAAAGAACACAATACACATCAAAATTATCTATCTGTCTTACCACACAGCCTTCTCAGAATAATAGAACTTGGAAGTAATTACCTTAAAATCCGTTATCCTGACAAACTACTCTTTTAAATTTTTCAATGACAATTTTAAAACTCAAGATTTAATCATTCAACACCAATGGCATTCCTTTGAATAGTGATCAGTGTTTCTTGTTACTTTAATTTGTAACTGGCCATTTTACTAATAGCAAGTTCCGTTTTTCATTTAACGATTTAATGAAGAATTAGCAAACCAACTGGGACTACAAAAATTTCAGGAAATTTTAACACCAATACATTAGCAATTTAATATAGGTATGCCTCAGTTGATAAAGTAGATATGTTCCTAGGCATTACTTCTTTAACAGAAAATTTGGTACAGAGTCAGAAATAACATGGAAACAATACCAGTAGGTTTCCCCATGACTGAAAAGAAGAATAGGATTTCAGTAAACTTTTTATTCAAAAATGACAGCATGCACATGTGAAATGAAATAACTGAGTCAGGCAAGCCTTGCACGTGGAAAAAAAAAACCCTTTGAGATCACTTGAAATCTTCTTCCAAAACACATTCAGAGATTTTTTTTTCTTTCACTACCCTCTACTTTTGGTAAGATTTCCATTTTTGTGGCCCAGAATTACAGAGCTATGCTTCTTTTTTAATCATGCTGGCTACGGCCGGTGAAGTAGATTTATTTGCTCTCACATTTACTTCTTGTTTTGTTATTGATGCATGCTCAGTAAGGGATTCTGGAGGCAAATGCTGTAGATCTGCAATAGGACTGCTAGAACAGAATACCACTATTCTTTCCAGTTCAAGCTTTAGTCCATTGTTTATTACAGGTGTATTCTCTGTTTCTCCAGTCCTTCTTCACTATCAATCCAGTGCTGATGCTGCTAAATGACTTCCATATAGACAGAGGTCAAAGAGGAAAGGGGAGGAGGACAGATGTAAAAAGGTTTTGTAAAAAGGAGCTTCTTTCTCAGAGGCTTTGTTAACCGAGGTATGCCTGTACTGAGATGCTAATGCAAACGCTGACAATTCCACATTTTGTAACACAAACATTTCACTTATTTTCTCTATGATCTTTCCAGTAACACGTTCACCTTTTTGCAGACGTTCTTTTTATGATCAGTTTTCCTATTTAAATAATGTCCTATTATTTCATAGAAAGAAAAATATTATTTTTCTGAGACATACTATTGGCTGTTTGATTTTGGGAGAGTGTGTAATGTTATAAAGGAGAGGTGGTAAATGGGTAGCCTGTCAGATATTTTCAGACTCCATCATCTCCAGCCAATATTACCAAAAGAAAGACAGTGGGATCTATAGGCTAGCAACATCTGTTGCTCAGACCACAGTAAAGATTAGTGGTAATTTGGATTTGAAAAAGCCTTAGTTTAGAATTAAAAAACACCAAAAACTAAACATTTGGTTTAACTATCTCACAATAATGAGGATTATTGTTTGATTTCTTCAGTAATCTGGTGGGCCACTATGAGGTAGCGGCTGGAGTTGGACTTTGTTGATCCAGACAAAACTCTGTACATAATCTCAACCTGATGTACTGCACAGGACTGTTGCGAAAATAAAGTGGAGTGGAGCCACATTCACAACCCTGAACTCACTGGATGAAAGGCAGGCTATAAATGTAGTTAACAGATAAATATGTTCTCCTGTGATACACATGCATTTGAAGAGATGTAGGCAAATAGGTTTGGGCACACAGCTCTGGTGACATGCTTGGCTCATGACATCAGCATGGCAGGATTTTCTACAACAGTAGCCCAAGCTCTACCGTCAAAATGTCAGGCGCAGCCCTGGAGAACGTAAATTATCCTCATACTCCTCTTGTGACAGGACAATGTGTGATTGCATTAATAATGTGAAATGTCACCCTTATCTGTACAGAAAAAAGTTGCCGGGCTGATGGCATTGACAGCCTGTAGCTGGAAACCTAAAGATTAAACCCATCTGGTTGTTAGTGGGCTACTCAGTTTCTTCATGTTGTTAACTTGCATGAGACCAGGGCAGGCGGCCGTGATGAATAAACAGAAGTAATCAGGTCACCACAATGAGGTTTTTTCTGTCCATTTATGCAGTCATTACTCAATACTAGATCAGGGTGAGTGCATGTCACAGTAGTGATTTCTGAAAACAGCAAAATAAGTGTGATGTCTCTAGTCTAGAGCCCTTGCACAGTGCATAATTATAATGCAATGTTTCTATTTTAACTGCCATGGTTTCATCCTGGAATTTTTCTTAGCCAGCAAGCTCTGGTGCCTCACAAACTACAGATTTCAAGATTGTAGGATGCAGCTGTGGCCATTAAAGTGGAATTGTAGCACTACAATTTTGTACAAAAAAGGGGGACATGTGGCCAAGCACTATCAGAATGTGGAGAAAATATCAGAATGTATTAATAAGGAAGCACAGGCAAGGTAGGAGAGGTTGCAGCAGTTTGCTTCGGCTAGAGTCTACAGGGAAGGGCAAGATTCCACCTCCTTCTATCCCCAGATAATTGAGCGCAAACTACTGTGGCAACTGAAGTAAACTGAGGACAAAGGAGGATAGTGGGAGGAAAGAAAAGCTGTGACATTTTTAAAAGAAGCTGAAAAAATGGGATGACAGAAGGTTATCTGGGTCTGTCCTTGCCAAATCATGACAGTTGAAGGGTGTCAGCATTTGAAAAAATTACACTTTTTAGATTTCATCTTCCAGAATAAAGTGCCTCAGAAAGTGGTGGACGGCCATCTTTCAGGGATCCTTTAGCTGTGGATTCCTGCACTGGAAACGAGTTGGTCTAAACAAACTTTTGGATGCTTCATCTCGACAGTGCTATGTATCTATGAATCCCCCAGCAACATGGTCACTGCCATTTTCCCAAACTCTTGAAACACACCACAAAAATCTAACTTGAAAGAAACATGGGATGATTGAATTTAATTCCCCCAGCGTGTGCGAAGATGATGGGGGTCCCTTCTGCTGCTCCTAGCTTCTCCCCTAAACTGAAAGCTCCTGTGGCTAATTAGCACTCAGACCTTCTGGACCGAAGCCTGGATCATCAATGGTGCAAGTGGGGTACCTGCTGAAGTAACCTCTGTGAGCCTTGGGTCCCATATTGGGAGAAAGATAGGGTACGTACCAAATAAATAATAAATAGGAGCCCATATTGCTCCTGGCACATAGACATGCCAGCTTTTTTGTTCTGTGATACTGTCAAGACAGAAATACTCTCAGGCAAAGCAGGACTGTAGGTGTGTCTCCCTCTGTATTTCCCAAGCTCTGGTAACATTGTTCCCATGCTGCAATAAAAGTGAAGAGGCAGTGGCGCAGTGATGTTGCAGTCTCTGAGACTACAGCCTTCATGAAGCCTGCTGATTTCTGCACTACGCTGTTATAATGCTATTATTCCGCTTTCAACATCCTGTGGAATTCTGGGGCTTGTAGTTTACTGAGGCCCTCTAAATGCCCCTCCCTAAACTGCAAACCCCAGGATTCCATAGGATGTTGAAAGTGGAATAGTAGCACTATAGCAGTGTAGTGCGGAAATAGCCACAGGGAGGAAAGAAACTCAGATCATCCCTTCCCTCAGGCCTGAAAGGAACTGGTTCCATCTTCATGGACAGACTATGCTTCGCTCAGGTAGGCAGGCTGCTCTGATAGGTAAAGCACCTCCAGTTGGGGCTGGGGAGTATAGAAGGGCTCACACATATTCACAGAGGTTACTCTGGTTTCTCTTCAGATTGAATAAATCTTTTGCCTTTTGACAGGTCCTGTCTTTTAAAGGGACAGTACACAATAGTGGTAAAAGGGGAATTGTTCCTATATTGATCCACAAAAACAACTCTCTGTCATACTTGTTGTTCATGTGTTATGGGATAATGTTAGAAGAACTGATTCAGCCAGAACATTTACAGATTCTATAACGGGGGAAAGAGGCTATGCAAGAAAAACAAACAAACAAAACAAAACTTAGAAAAATGTAGAATAAGCTTTGGGACCAGCTATCTGTTGTGAAATAGTAAATGTTTAGCACTGCCAGGAGTCCTGAGTTTATCATATTCCATAGCATGGATGTGCCAGTGAAAAACATCCACAATACATTCCACTTTCATTTCTTCTCTGTTCAACTCTGCCAAATCCTAATTCAGATTTAGCTCCTCAAAAAAGTCCTGTTTATCTGCTTGCTACTCTGTCTTGTCTTGCTAAAATAATACTCATACTAATAAAGAGTAATTTATTTTAAACTTCTATGGCAGACTGGGGCAAAAGTGAACAAGGAAATCATATCATTAGCACCAGCTCCTTTGTCCTATTCCTCTAGTCCTGTTTTTGGAGCCAATGGTCTGTCATTCATTGAATAAACAATCACCTTATCACATCATAAACATTTAGTTAACCCTCTTCACCTGGAGTTTTACCAGTGGAGAAAATTGCTGGGGTGTGTGCGCGTAAGTCTTTAGGCCTTTAGATTGCTGTGGCACAGAGAGAACATTCCTCTTTGCTCTGCTCTTGCAGACCATAGTTTGGCAAAGTTAGCTGTTTGGACTACAGCTCAACGACAGTGACCATGCTGGCTGATGGATTCCAGAAGTTTTGATTTAGCCAAACTCGGCTTCCAATGGAGCCAGCACGTTTAATATCTCCTAAGTACCACACTTTCCTGCCTGTCTTATAGCTCCTAAGACAGAGGCGCCTGCCTGCCTGCTTCTCTCAAGACATACAGTGTGTTCCATCCAACTGGAGACAGCTCTAATATCTAGGAGCCTGGAAATGGCAAGAACAATTGTTTGCATTTCTTCTTTTAACGACTGACTGTGCTGGACACAAATTGTCATTCCAAAGTATTTTGTTTAATAGCGATATTCTTTAACTCTGACATCATCATTAAAAAAATGGAATTGGTTAAGCATGGCCATTTCCTTAGCTCCCACTATATCCATTTTTCTCTCTGTGGACTCATTTTGTTTTTCTTTCATGGTGTTGCTCCCACACAATGCGGCCAATTTTTGTTCAAGACAAGGAAAACATAAACAGACATGGATTTGGAGTTAGCACAAAGCCTGAACTCGGAAGGTTTTTTTCCCTCCACTCCAGCACCAACACCCGGAAGAAATGAACAGTCATTGCTGTGCTCTTAACCGTCAAACATCTCATTTCAGATTAAGTGGAAACCTCTGTGCCTCTTTCTGAAACTTTTTGATTCTGAAGCCAATTCCTTACAACAACATTGCAATTAAATCAGTGGAACTGATCTCTAAATAAAACCCACTAGTTCACAGGAAAAAAAAAATCAACGAGACATATTACTATTTGTAGGCACAAGGCAAAGTGTTAGGATCACACTGTGGGCTGCAAGAAAAGTTATAATTTCAAAAGCATGGGAAGTAAACTATTTTCTTAAGAAAGAAAGAAAGAAAGATTCTTCTTCCTCTTCATTCTTCTTTTCTCCTATTTCCTTTTTATCCCCAGTGGGAGCATGATCCACCTTGTCAACCACAATTGAAATTTTTGCTATATCTTTGATTCCTCCTGCATCTTTGCACTGCACAGTCCATCAGTCATCAACTCTTACCAAAAACAAGATAGCTTGTGGCAACTTAAAGGCTAACAAATTTAATTTTGCATAAATTTTCACTACAGCCTACTTCACTATATGCATGAGATGTGGTCTCAGTTGGCAGATCCCTATGTGTATGCTTGGTCTGAAAATCAATGTGGCCGGAGGAAGTTGAAATATAAAAAATAATATAATATTCTTATTTAATTCTTTTTTTAATTGTTGTAAAATAAGATTTTAATTAAATCTTGTTTTAAATTTTTGTAAGCTGCCTTAGATCCAATCCTGGGACAAAGGCAAGATATAAATTCAAGAAAGAAAGAAAGAATGCAGTGTTCATAATTTGAACAATTGCTATTAAGAAACAAAGGTCTGTAGTACATACACATTCTGGCACTGATTAGCAAAATGCTCTTTCTCCTATTCAAGCTACAGGGAATTGACCTGATCATCTTGACTAATCCTTATGCAACAGTTTCATGTTGGAATCTCCCTGTGAAGTTCTTTCTTTTTGTTCTAGTGTTTTATCAATGAAAACATGTCAGTAATATAGATGTGATGTACATAGATGAGATGTCTAATATGCATCAGAAATATAGAAGACAGTCCTAGAATATACAGATGAGCTTAAAGAAGTGACACTTTGTTGTAACAAACTAAACATGCCCAGTGTTGTATACAAAAAAGAAAAAAAATGTAGAAGTAGACCTAGCAGAATGGAAGGCCTCCATATGTATTGGTTCAACATTAGAAATAGGCCCAAGGAGTTCCTAATTATAAATCAGGGAAGAAATTTGGGTAAGAATATTGGCAGGATCCTTAATGACTAAAACCATTTCTGCACTAGACTGTTATAGTGCTATTATTCCACTTTCAACATCCTATGGAATCCTGGGGTTTGCAGTTTAGAGAGGGGCTTTTGAGGATTCCCCAGGATTTCATAGGATGTTGAAAGTGGAATAATAGCACTGTAACAGTCTAGTGCAGAAATGGTTTTAGCGCACAAGCAAGCAGAGAAGCAAGCATGAAAATAGATGCTGTCTTGAGGTGCTGATAAATATTCCCTTGTAGGCATACACCACAGTATGAAAGCTCCCATTAGTGTCCAGAATCTGTGTCCCAGCAAGGGAATCCTCACACTGTAGTAGTCCCAGTGGGAGAAACAGCCTTAGGGCACAGCGTCCTGCTTATAAGGGCTGCCGGCCAACCTTTTACAAGAATGTGTGTCTCCCTATTTTTTCTCTACAAGAAAATAATAATTTGGCAGAGCTAGGGAAGAAGATAGTAAATCAATACCAGATTGCCGACCTCGCTGAGAAACTCAGCCTATTTGTCAAAGAGTGTCAGTTCGCTATGTGAACTGAACCTGGGTAGAAGCTTCTGTACTTGGTATAAGCTTAGCTTTAGGAAACAGGAAAAGCAAATTCATTGTCTGAGGAGCAATCATGTTATTTTTGTGCAAGGAGTACCATTCTAATACCCTCACACCACAACTAGTAAGCATTGGTAGATAGAAACCTATGGCTGTGAGAAGGGGGACTAGACATTAAATATGTTCATGTGGATAAACAGCAGCATTTATATATAATTTTGGTGTGAAGTTAGCACACGGGAAATTTTTGAAGGTGATGGAAGGAAGAAAGGTCAATAAAATGGACTTTATGGTAACTCACCAAAATATAGCGAAGAACATAATAGTGAAATATATGTTTTTGGAGGACTACAAACTGATATTCTCATGCATTCATTTCATTTTGTTTCATTTATACAGGCATACCTCAGTTAAAAAGCCTCTGATGGCAAAGTTCATCTTTACAAAGACTTTTTATGCTCACCCAGCCCTCTCCTCACCTTCTGTCTAGCTGGAAGGTTTTAAGCAGCATAGGCCTTGGGCCAATGTTGAATGAGGCCTGGAGAAACACAGACTTTGGGGGCTGGATTGCAGCAGCATGTTTGCAGTAAATAATTCATTAAACAAAATTTGGACTGGGATTCTATGCTAGCCAATTCTATTGCAGCTATGTGTGTCTGCCTACAACAGGCAAGGTAAGCAAGAGCTGCCTGCCAACAGTAATCCCTTACAGGTCATGCATCAACAGCAAAATATGAAGGAAAAAGAGAGCAGATAAGCCTGCCTCATCAGATCCTTGCAACATGTTAAAAAAAAAATTAAAGATCTTTAAGTCTGGCCATCTAATGAAAATCATGACAAAAGTGTTAGGTGGGTTGAAAGAAAAAAGCCATTTCTGGATGCTTTTAGATGAAGACTACAAATAATTTCTAGAAAGTTCAAAATGTTTTTCCTATACAAGCACTACCTGACCCAGTTGTTTCATTTCATACATACATATTGTTTACTTTTTAGTAAAAAGTTTGCCAAAACATGTTGAACTGTGCTATCTTCTAGGGATCTTTCCTGCCATTTATATTAAGAAAAAAAGCACAAGACTTATTCTGATTTTTTGTAATTAGAAAGATAAACATATTAAGAAATGATATCACTAAATTATTATCAAAATGCTATGGCAACTGCAGCTATTTCAGAAAGGCCAATATCTCTTTCCATAATACATTAGAATTACTAGTACATTAGTTAAACATCTTAATCCAAGTAGCATTAGTTTTTAATAGTAATGTTTATTGCAATATTTAAAAATCCATCCAAACATGAACTTGAATTGCACAGAAAAAGTTTAACAATGCAAAACCAGGAGCCTCAATTTTTTTTTACATTTTAAATTTATTAGTTTTGCTTATTTACTGAATAGATATGTTCAGTAGAATTTTGTAAGAATTATATCTTTAACAATGTATGAAGAATCTGAGTAGTCCACATAGTATAAAATCTAAGAAATAAGTTTAACATCAGGTGTTCACACTTTATAAATGATACAAATTGTATCAGCTATAAGAAATACAGTGTGTCCTCCATATCCACGAGGAACACATTACCAGACGGATGGTTCAGAAGGAACAACCAGGAGACCACCATTGCTTCTTCTACAAACTATTGCTGAAGGCTAGGATCTTTCTGGTGACATATCCAGGCATAACCTTTCTCCCCTGAATTTTGGGGGATGTTGAGGAAGGAGATAACCCGTGTGATGGATTACCCTCACAATACATTAGTGAACAACAACAGCTAGTAGGCTTATGGACACAGATCAGTTCTCTCAGCTGTTGATCAGCCATGGAGGTGTATCCAGGCATGTTTCAAGTGCTCTCCTGGGGAAGAACGAACATTCTTATGTTGATGGTATACCCCAAAGCCCAGATACATCACCATAACCAATTGTTGGCCAAGAGAACAGAATTCTGTCTAGGAGACATTCAGCTACTGTTGGTAAATGAGGAGAAAGTGGGGGAAAGAAGCAGGCCCTGTCTGCTAAGACAACAGCATAAGCCTGCTGGAAGAGGTTTCAGTTCCACCAGCATGTTGAAGCTCAGCCTCTGGCAGCTGCCCTTCTCTGCCTAATGGTAGGGCCAGTCCTTTTATAAATCTGTGAAGCCCAATCTTTTAGGTGAGAAAGGAAAACAAATGTGAAAATGTTACCCTAAGGCTAGAATTCTATGCAAATGTATTTGAGATTTGAGTATGATGCCTTCTGAATAGATATGTGTAGGTCTCCAGTGATAGCCTGAACAACATATATATTTTTGGAAGTTATTTTGACTCTAGACTGTTGTTAAGAAATGAAGAAAGAAATAGTCTAAAATGTAACAGCTGTTATTGATTAAACTAAGTTGTCTCATTTATGTTTGAAAAAGAGGCTTTGCCTTAAGATTTGAGGATAAGAAAAAAATCCAAATATAGTTAACTAATTAAAAGGTTGAATTCTGTTCTCATGCCCTATATTATTATACTGCTTAATCAAATTCCTTTGTAGAGTGCCATGGACTTTCCCTCCAGAATCTCTCAGAAAATTCCATCTATGAACACCCCACACAAAAATGGTGTAGAAGCAACCACAAAAATAAACCCCCGTGATGACATAGCTTCTTTACTGCTTGTTTTCCTCTTGTCCCCACGCCAGTTACTTGAAGCTGAGGATGCAGTGAATCATAATAAAGGACATGGGATTTTTTGGTCTTTGTTTCAAACTTGTTGCACTTGCAGAGGATGGAACTATTTTATTTTCCCCTGAATTATGAAGGCCCACTGTGAGAAGCTTTGGGAACCCTCATCATCAGGGAACGTTTTCCAAAAAAGCTAAGTTTCTCCAAGACAATAAGATATGAACTGTATAAGGCAGCTGTAACGTGCTCTCTCTCTCTCTCTCCTCAGATTTCCTCCTTTTTTCCTTATCTAAATGTTTTATAGCAAACATTTGCGAATGGCAGACTGAATTACTTTGCTTCCATTTTGCCCAGATGCTACTTGGCTGATCTTAGTGCAGTTGTTCTGCATTTGCCTCACAGCTCCCAAGATCAGAAGCAGGTCTATGGCTGTTATTTACTACTCAACTTTCACTTTTGATAAGAAGTACTCTTTTGCATGCAACTTTCCTTTCACCCAAGTTCTCTGTGTGGTGCTCATATAAAGACCCTGAGCACGACTGTGCATCTAGTTGTTTCTGGCTTCTTCAAAGCACTGTAGTGTAGAATGGACAGACCATGAGCATTAGCACAAAATGAGTTTCAACTTAGAATAAACCTCCTGTCTTTCATCAGCTAATGCACTAACATAAGTTCTGGCACACACAAAGGCATTTACTTCACAGCCAGCCACTGAAATCTTGATGGAAAATCAAATGAAACTTTACATACCTGATCTGTGGATTGTCCTTATCAAAATGTGTTAATTGGTTCAGTTAGCCCCCATCCCACTCTTTCCAGCTTTCAGCATCTCTTATGAAAAAAGTCAGATAGAAATATTTTAAGGAAAGTGTCTTGCTAGTTTGGATATGCATGATGCCACTGGTACTACTACATTGGGTTCCTTTGGATCTCAAGGGAAATGCCCATTCCTGTCTGGAAAAACACATGGACAATCTCAAGATAACCTGTGTTTGACATGGGAAAACTAAAAGTTGCCATGGCAGAGAGAATTTCCAGTCAGGAGGTACTTTATTTAGGCACCGTATAGGTATGAATTAATTTATTATTACAGTCAGCCCTCCATATCTGTGGATTCTGCATTCACAGATTCAACGAACAGCTTGAAAATGTTTTTAAAAAATCCAAAAAGCAAACTTTGATTTTGCCATTTTATATAAGGAACACCATTTTACTACACCATTGTACATAATGGGATTTGAGCATCCATGAATTTTGGTATCCATGGAAGGACCTGGAACTGTACCCTAGCAGATACTGAGGGCCCACCGTATAAGGAAAATGCTTTTACAGAAGCACTATGAGTTATATTATTAAATCCACAGTTTGCCATGCTCACAAAACTTCATGGTGAGATCCAATTCAATTAGAACACTGGGAACAGAGCTGGCAATGGACACAAAAATTTACTGCAGCTCAGAATCTAAAAGAGAACTATTACAAGCTTTTCCATAGATGGTACATGACACCAGAAAAATTAAAGAAGATCTATAATATGGGAACAGGGCATTGTTGGAAGTGTCATGAGAACGTTGGAACACTATTTCATATGTGGTGGTCATGTCCTAAGGCTAAAAAATATTGGAATGATATACATAATATGATATGTAAAATATTGAGGGTTCAAATTAATAAGAAAGCTGAACTGTATTTATTAAATATGACACATATGTTAGATGGAACTGTTGCAAAGAAATATTGGAGAATAATGCTGTATATGATTACGACAGCCCGTATTGAGTACGGAAGGCTATGGAAAACTGAGCAGATACCTACAATAGAGCAATGGTGGGCAACTTTTATTGAAAATCGAAATGCAGATATAGTCTCTCAGAGATTAAAAGGAAAATCAGATGATGACATTAACAAAGAATGGCAAATTGTTCTGGAAATGGGTTGGGTATTGACAGGCAACAATTCTTGATTCATGGTAGCATAAGTAGCTAGAAGTAAAAATCAGTGGAATATCATGGAACATGTAAAGTAGGGATGAAGAGCAGGATCTATCTTATATGTTAACAAATGTAATGTGATGCATAAATGTTGATATGTCAATGAAATAACAGTATTGAAATCCAGAGGGGTGTGGAAGATGCTGTAGTAGTTCAGTAAAATGTACAATGAGAAATGTTTTTTTATACGATGTAATCATAATAAAATTAATTATAAAAAAAAAAACTTCATGGTGAGGGATGTCCATTTGGATCCCAATGCAAGCATTCTAATAGAATTCTCCATGATATCTTTTGGTAAATCCAACCAGTGTAAACCAGTTGGGCTCAGTCTAGCCTACAAGCATGGCAGCTGTGTACAGAAATATCTTCAACACATGTAAGAATAGGGTCAAAGAAAGTGGGGGAAAACCTGTGCAGATTACTAAGACCCAATGGCCTGTCTATGTTGTATGTATAGTTTTTGTCTTTCTCAATCATAACATTATTTGTCTTTTGTTTTTGAAATCCATTATAAAATGTCTGAATTTCAAAGAAAATCATAACAGTGTGTAAAATACCATGTTATCAGCCAACATAGACTTTAATCAACCAAAGAACTACTAATGGCATACTAAAAACAGAGTATATCAATATAATTATTCGCAAAATATGTTAACTGCATACTTCATGTTCAGTGCACACATAATTCTGAATAACAGCTTGCAAACTTGTGCCACAAACCAAACATATTTAAGTAAAGATTTTTAGCTAGTATACCTTTACTGCCCTCCCCCACCTTCACCAAGGGCCAAATCCATTCTTGATGCTCCAAAGATCTCTGCATCTTGTCCATTCTCCAAAGGGCATGTGCACAAGTCTACTGCAGGCCATGATAAGAAGCAGGAAGAGCTGTGTACACCCATAATTCCTCCAGCTGCATTCTGATGCTTGATGATGTAACAAGGACCCAGAGCTGGCACTCCTGGAAGAAGAACTAGGGCTTTATAGGGTGTTCAACATCGTGTACTGAAAAGGGACCTGATTTCTGAAATCAGTCATTCATTGTCTTGTAGCTATTTTTTTGTTTAGCATAGATTTGCTTCCCCCGTCCCATCTTCAGGCTGCTCCAGGACATCCAGGCCTATCAAAAGTGATGTCACATCACTTCCAGTCACCGTTTCCAGGTGATGGAAGAAGACAAATGGTTGTATATGTGAGGAGTTTCAGGAAGATTGGTGTGATTTAGGGAATGGAAGAATGCTTGAAGATCTCACAAATTCTGGGGAGGCTCCCAGAGGCTTCAGGGATTACAAAGGTGCAGTTTGGATTCATGTGTGTCCCATGAACTACAGTCTCTCTGCTTCTGATTCAAGAAATTAGTGGGTATGATCTAGCCATAGTTAAGCACATTTAGGTCCCAGTGATTTCAGTAGATCAGCCACATGTTTAGGTATTTTCCATTGAAATCCAAAGGGGCTTAGAAGCTTAGTTTATTATGGTGAATCATTCCTTAGTTATTTTTCTGTCTACACTGTTTAGTTAAGAGCATGTAGTATGCTTCCTAAACATTTTCGAAGCTACCCTGGCCATTAATAGGGATGGATGATTTTTTTTTTTAAAGTACATTCCAAAATTTTAATTTTTTTCCAAAAATATGATGGAAAGAACTTGAGATTTTAAAAATATCCAAATATGGAAGAAGGAGAACTAATATCTGTCCAGGCAGAGGATTTTGGATAGTTAGCTCTTTCAAGCCCAGGTTTGAATCCCTGTGTGTTTTACCATATTTCTGCAGCTGAATTAGGACTGCTCCCTCTCATTTTTCCTAAAAGGCTCTGACCTCTACATGGCAGGAAAATACAACATGATCCTCTCCATTTTTGGAAAAGTTGTACCTCTCACAACCAGCTGGTTTAAAAAGGGGACCACTTCCTCCAGTTCAGTTTTGATCAACTTTGTCAATTGCTTTGTGAACAGGATAGAAAGAACTTGGGACTTGGAACTAGAATGTGGGGAATATGAGATCACCAGCTTTGTCCATCCCATTGGTACACAATTGTTTATATCCAGATTAGACTGCCACAGCATACTCAGGGTGTATCTGCACTGCACTGTTATGGCAATTTGATACCACTTAACACTTATGGGTCTGTCCTGTGGAATCCTGGAATTTGCAGTTCACTGAATGATTCAACTGTCATTCAGGGGGATGGACTGGAACAGCGATTCTTGACTTCTGCTCTTCCCTCACTGCCCTTAAGCTTGTCTGTATGGCCAATGATAAGGGATTCTGGGAACTGGAATATCAAACATCTCGAAGACCAAAACTTGAGAACCATGGGATTAGAGCTCTCTAGAAGAGAAATGTAAGTTTTCCACCAAACTACACATCCTAGGATTCAATAGAATGGAGTCATGGCAGTCAAATGGTATCAAACTGATATGACCATTTAGTGCAGACATATCTTGAGGGCGTCTTTGAAAAATCTTTAGAGATGGATGCAGAACACTGAAAAAGGCAGCAGGGTTTTGATGGAATTTTTATTCCCCCCCAGATCAATACTGGACAAGCCCTTTTGGCTTCTAATTGGTACCTAGGTTGACCTTTAAATCCATGAAACAGTTAGGTATTTGTATATCTCAAGGACTGCTTCCTACCATATGAGCCTACATGAATTCTTAGGTCTTCAGCTGTATTGGGCTTCCTTCTGCTCTCTGAGGTGTAGTAGGTGGACACAGTGTCATGTTGCCATTTGATTGTCTTACTTTTCCATGTTCGTTTATTGGCCTGGTGATATATATTTTCTAAAAATTTTCAATTATTTTGCAGTATTTTTAACAGTTGTTACCTGAATGGAGGGTATATGTCTGAGATTGCAATGAGCGGTTAAAAATATTGTGAATCACTAACTGAACTATTAAACAAAACACCTTGGTGATTTTTTTTTTTTTTTTTGGTATTGGCTAAGTACTTGATTAAAATTATCACTCATGGATTGGGATGGAAAAATCTGTTAAGTTTTGCTTTTTCCTACATTTAAATTTTTAAAATCTAAGAGTTTTTTTTTTCATCCTGAATAGGAAGATATATGTAGAGTTTGGTTATGTTCCTCAAAACCCAACAGAAATTAAATACTTGACCAATTGCATAATGGTCAAATTCATTATGTAAAGTTGTGTCCAGAAAGGAAAGAACTATCTTCTTTAAGATGAAGTGCCTCTCGAAAGAGAAGGAGAGGTCAAAATACTAATTCAGTGGTAACAAAATTGAATAAACAATTATTCAAATCAGACTTTTAAGACTTAAGTCCTCAAATCCCTGGACCTACATAGAAAAATCTGTCAGTTTTGATTTCTCCCACTGTTATAGTACTATTATTCCACTTTCCATATCCTGTGGAATTCTGGGGTTTGTAGTTTACTGAGACCAACAAACTCTCTGGCTGAGAATTTTAAACTCCCTCCCTAAACTGCAAACCAAAGGATTCCATAGGATGTTGAAAGTGGAATAATAGCACTATAGCAGTGTAGTGTGGAAATGATCACAGTCTTTTTTTAATATCCAATTCATTCCATTCTGAATATGAAAAAAAATGGCAAATTTGGATACAATTTTGTGTTGATTAATTCTTACCAAGATTAAAATGGAACAAAATTATCACCAATCTTTATTCATAAGGAACTTAGTATTGTTTGGTACAGTGTCAGCACTGTCAGAGATCTTTAAATTCCAATGACTACTGCTCATGCTAAATGTTTTCATTATGAGTTATGGGAAAGCCTCTAGCCTCAATAGGGAAAATAGGTGCCTGTTTAACAGTCATGCATAGTTCTGTGGTAAAATCTAAAGTAAAAAACAAAACAAAAGCAAAGCATAATTCTCTCTTCCCTAAAGATTTGCGTTTGTGGAAGGTTAGCAGACTAAGTACAGTCTCAAAAGGCACTTAGCATTGGAATCCAGTTGGAGGAGCCAGATGGCAGGTTTCCTCTGAAGAGCATATTTTTAATCTTCTGTCTATGCACAGCTTTCCTGAATGTCAGCTGAAAGCCATTCAAATCTGTTAGGTTTCCCATTAAATGTATTCCCTCAGAAACGTTTTGCTCTCTACTTTCACTTGATTTTGGTACCAAAGAAATGAATGTTTAAAAAGTGCAAAGCGTAACAGCTAAAGGTAAATGTGTACAGGTAAATGTGTGTGTGTATGTAAAATAAATGTGAAGAGTAATTATCCCATGGATTTCATATATGTTGATCAGTGTATACAATGCGCTCTCTGCTGATATGACCTCAGCACACACAAATGTGAGGTCACATGAAGCCTTGTGCCCAATTATTGTCAATAGGTGTGCCAAGCACATGCCAGTGCAACTGCATGAACGTTGTATTCACTGATGACAATGGAATGGAGCATTGACATTTTTTGTTTTATGTGAAGGTTTCTGAAATGGAACCCCTGCATATACAGAGGGCACACTGTACGCTTGGCCCACACTGTAACATATTGCATGTACTATATTTTGTGCTTACGGTACTGTATTATATATACTATGTACCAATGTGCTCAATAAAAACATATGCAGAGAAGCATGAACAAATAGGCTACAATCATCATCTGTCCTCTTTTATGCATAGCCCTTTCTTATTTCATGTGTCCAGCATCGTCTAGGTGCCATAGCTTCTCACTGTTTCCTTTTGGAGCTTCAGGACTGAAGATAATGCTGGAGCAACTACATTGCTAATGTTTTAAAAGTGCCTCTACTTATTGTACATTGCCTCAGGAGTCCTTGCAGTCTAAGAGACAATAAATAAATCTATTGTGGAAATTATACTAAATATTCAAATTATACTATTTCAAATTATACTATACTATTAATATTATACTAAATATTCAAATCCAAATCACATCCTTCAAGTAGACACTGTAATTGCATGTAGACTCTCTTTCTTCAAATGTCACAATGGGGCAATCACCCTACATATGTTCTTCACTGTGAAAAGAAGCAGTAAATTGTACTGTATGGATTTGTCGCAAGTGTGCCTTCCATCAAAAAATTAATTACCTCATTAGTAGGACACTAAATTGAGCTACATTATACTAGATCTTAAATAATCCACCCTTTGTTTTTTTAATGATTGAATTTCTTTATTCTCATTATGTTTCCAGGACAGGACTAAACATAAACTGGATCTGGAACTACTGTCATATCTTTGATTGTTTGGCAGTAAGTCAGCAAGGATTTCTGAGAGCCTCTGCAGACAAAAAAATGTCTCTGAATGTTCCAGGTTTTGTTTCAATATGGGCTGATTTTATTTTAGGGATCTACATGATATTTTCTTCATCTTGAAGTAATTCCAGGGAACTCCCAGCATTACCAAGGACTTTTTATTCCTGCTTCGCAGGTCAGTCTGAATTAACACAATATTTACCAAAGTGAAATGTACATCTTCATTGCTGTCTGTTTGTACAATACAGGAACTAGCTAAGATGGGTGCCTCCAAGAAACACACCGCAATTGTTTCCAATACCAGATTCAACAGAGATTGAGTGAGGGAAAGAGGAATAAAAGCAATAAAAGAAAACGATCCTAATGCTTAACTAGTGTAATATTGCTAAAGCATTTTAACACTTTGACTATAACTCCTGAATAATAACTAAAAAGGACTCAGTGGAAATCGGTGACAGGCCATTGCCTGAATCTAGATGTCACATGTGATCAGTGAAAGGAGGAGGATGAAGAACACAAGAGGAATGGAAAAAGAAGGAACCACAGGATATGTGAGAGTCCATAGCAGTAACAAAATAACTCTCTTTCGATCCCAGATGATACTTCTGAACTGAATGAAGCCCAGAGTGAATTTTGGTATGGAAGGACTGATTTCAGTTCTGGTCTTCAAAAATAACTTTCTGAGTTCATGGGATAGTGTCACATGCCTCCATCCCCACTTAGAGCAACCAGGCTTGAAGTATGCAAGTTATGGTGTAGGGAGATCACTCAAGAATTTTATTCCTCTCATTACAATGATATTGTAGCAAGAATTACAGAACCAGGTTTGATACGATCACATGGAGTGAAGAAATGTTTTTTCTTTAACTAAATAGTCCTCTTGATTAAGGTAGTTATTTTGATGTCCTTATCATGCCCTCCAACATTTCACAGATGAAAAAAGGATATATGTACGGCCAAGCAACATCGGAGTGTGATCAAGATAACAAGTTATTTATGCGGAAGAGCAGACATGCTAAGAAAGAGTGCAGCAGTTTGCTTTTGCCTGAGCCTTCTAGGAAGGGCAAGATTTTGTTTCTTCCTTTCCTCCCTCTCAGGTACGAGTATGAATGATCTTTTGTACTTTAATCTTAATCTGCAGCAATCCAGAGTGAGCAGAAGACAAAAGGGGGAAATGGGAGGAGAAAGAAACCAGAACATTTTAAAATCAGCTGAAACATGGGGCAAGAAAGGATTAATCCCCACATTTGTCCCCACAAAATCCAGACAGTTGAAAGGTATCCTTTATTCCTATGTCTCTTAATGCCCATTGTCTTCTGTTAAGAATAGGAACGCAGCAATAACTTTTGCTCTCTCTGCTAGTTTGAAAAATGTGGAAAATAAAAACAACAATGTGGTAAAAACAGTATATTTGCTTTATGAAAAGATGTAATTGTATCTTTCTTCTGGGCAAGATAAGTACATATATATGTGAAGGGAAATTTCTAGAACTCACCGAATGAAAATGAGCTTCAGCTAAACTATATAACTTCACAAGATTGTCTAACTTTGCAATAAAAGAAATATTATTTTATTATATTTTTGTCCCTGTTGTAATACTATATATTGCACTTAACTGAAGTATTGAACACACACAAATACACACACACACTGAGACATCTATGGAGATGTTGACAATTTCTATTGTTTTGTTAGCCTCCATGCAAGGAAAGTACATTGGAATAGAGTAGGTCTGCAGTCGGTCACCCCATATGTGAATCTCACTGAGACTTTTCTTTACCTTTGGCCCTTGAATCCTATGTTTCTGACAGTGACAAACCTTCTGAGTTGGCACCTCCCATCCTTGTAGCACAGCCTATCAAGAGACCAGTCCTCATTTATCTCCTGGCATACATGCAAGATTTTGGAATGGTTACTGCTCAGCACCCTTTAAATTCTTCTTTCACACTCATCAGCACTTTCTTTTTTAAAAGAGTGCCATGACATAAGCATCATGATCTCCAGTGATGTTGTGTACCAACATCTCCAGTGGGGACCCAAGCATTCTTAGAAAACCAGTCCCTCTTTTATGTGCCAAGTGCTCAAATACAGTCCTGGGTGCTTGACCGAAGTCAGCCAGCTTCAACATTTTAGCCAAACACTTCCCCCTTTCCCAAGCATCTCAGCTATTTCCACCTTGAAGTGGGTCACATTCTCTTAACACTTTGTATCCTTTGGCAAAGAACGCCAGCCATGACAGCAGAGTATACACCTTCTGTAATGGGTTCCCAAAGCAAGTGAAAATTTCCTCAAGCTGCAAATAAAAAAAGGTGTCTCCATCTCTTTCCTCCCTTCCCCCATCCCCTAGGTATGCTGGGTGTTTTCAAGGAGTGTGTGTGTGTGTGTGTGTGTGTGTGTGTGTGTGTTTTGGAAGAGAAAGAGAGAGAGCATCAGCTGCCTGGTATCAGTGTTCTGGCTCCAGCTGGGCGGGATAGAGTCTGAGCAGAGCCAGGCTCGAGAGGGTCAAGTACAGGTTGCTGAGCAGGAAAGAGGCAGGGGGAAGGGAGGTTTGGGTCACTCCTTTCTGTCTTTCATTTTTCCCCTTCCCGTCTTGCACCGTGAAGGGAATGTTGGGCCTATTCCATCAGTGTGGTATGTCTGTATAAACATCATTAGCCCATATGAGCTGACATGCCGTAGATTTTCATTTCTCCTTACAAATTGCTCCTCTCCACAATAAAAATACCAGTCGTATTAGATGGAATATGTTGCAAGGCAGGGAGAGTGAGATGGAGATGTTTATTCTTGCTCCCTTTGATCTTGAGTTGAGCGGGAAGCAGACTGCAGGCACGAAAGGCTATGGGAGACAAAGGAGAATACGTCACCCACAGGTTGGGCGCCTTTCTCACATTGGTGCACCAAACAGTGGGCCCTGTTTTGAAGACAGGTAGGAGGTATAGCAGGGTGATTCATGGCAGTGCCTTAGGAATGACGTTATAAATTCTTCAAGGGAAGGTTCAATTTGGCATCTGAAAGCAGAGTTGGCTCCCATTTGCTTTGTTTCATCGGTCCTCCCCCAAATAATCCTAATTCAGGCAAGACGTTTGACTGATGGCTCTTGTTTCTGAGGAACTGCTTTGGCTTGGAAGGACTTGGGGCCAAGGATAGAGGTTATGGTACTGGGCAGTTGCAAAGATTTTTGTAGAGAGTTCAACATCTCAGCATTGACAAATGCCAGGTGTGCTAGGCTTGATGGAATTGGTTCAGTGGCCTTGCTGGTTGGGAGACTCTGGGAGATTTCCCAAAAAGTAACTTTTACAACATCTGTTCTCAATTATTGCTTCTTATGGTTATCATTGCTAATAACTCTTGCAAAGAATACGGGATGAAAATTAAAAAGGCCAGATAAATATCTGCAACAACTTGGTTAAAAAAAATGCCGGTGGTCAGAAGCACTAAGCCCTCTCTTTATGGTAGCAGTTCCATGATAGGTTAAATAAAGAGTAAAGAGCACCACACCCAACAGCCTTCTTCCAGGAAGCCCTAGCAATGGTTGACCAACTCAGTAGTAGCATCATTTCTCCCACACATTTTAACTGTTAATCTGTACTGGATGTCTAAAAGTACAGAAGGGAAGGAGAAAGTGGCTCTTTACAATGTCCTATCTGACAGATATGTCATGCCGAAATGCTGTACTCCGTGTCTTCAGTGGGACTTTGTGTAACTGTGCTGGGGATCACTCTCTATCTTACATTTTTTCCAACATGGGAAGCATTAAGTACAGAAAAGCACATCTGCTGATTGTAATGTGATGTGATTGCATGTGCTAGAATGGATTATCGATGGTTCTATGGGAGTGATTGGTCTAGCAGTTCCCTCACTGGCTAGGGGTCCAGTGCTAAAGAAAAAGAAGCGTCTCACACTAGCTCTTCTTCCCCTTCCCTTTGTGAATCTCCTGCTGTTCCTGTTTAAATCAAAATTTTGTGTTAATGACTAATGAGTAGAAATGGATGCAGTAGGCTGTTAGACTGAAGCTGCAGGTTCACAGAAATTCACTTGAGATTATTTTTGCATTGCTGGCTGTTGACTTGGTTATTATTTTGATTAAGTTCTATGCCACTGCAGCTGGGACAACCTGCACATGTTCACAATGGGGACTCTATTTTTGGAACTGCTCCAGGATACCAACTACTTTAATCTAGCCTTGTCCACAAACATATGTTGTTATGCATGTATGGGAACTGGAAGACTATAATTGAATGTGGCTTCCCTATGGATGTGCCCCTGAGCAAAATCCATGTATATGTTGTCATCACAAATTTGTATATGGGCTGATGTTTAGTGATGCAGCTAGGGCAGGTCCTGTGCAACAAAGTCCAGGGCTCTGCAGCTTAGAACCCACAGTCTTATGGGGGCAGCACCTGAGCCAGCAGGAGCATTCTAGGCCCCTGATGCTGGCGGTCACAGCATCCTTTCTTTAGTTTTCTTTTTTACAACATGTTATAACTTGCAGGTAGATAGTCTGGCGGGTACATCTACAGACACTGTCTGTCATCCTGTTCAGCAGTTATGAGATTGTAAATTAGATTTACTAGGTTTGCTAGGGATTCACATTTATGGTCACAGACAACAAAATGTTTTCCCCTCCCAAACTTCAGTTTGTATCCTGACAGCTCTCTGACTGAAGTATTTTCAAGGCACTTCAGATTGGGGAACTGGAGAATGATAGCTACAGTGCTCTTCTGGTCCCAGGATGCATTAAGACAAACAGTTGTGGTAGGACCCTGAGAGGTCTGTCCAGTTGCCTGATACTGATGTACCCTGTAGCACAGGAGAATGCTACAGACATCATTTCCTAATGCCCAAATCTGCAGTGCCTCAGAAATGCTATGGTCAGCATGTTGCCAGGCTACAAAAGTAGTTTTTTGGGATGGGGAGTGGAGGGTAGCATTGTCAGATGGACTAGAACAAATCCCTGAACTCTCCCTAGAAGCCAAGATGACTAAATTGAGGCTGTTGTACTTTGGCCATTTCATGAGAAGGCATGACTCACTAGAAAAGACAATAATGCTTGGTAAAGATAGAAGGCTAGGAAAGGATGAAGAGACTGCATGACAGATGGATAGACTCAATCCAAAAAGACATGTCTCTGAGTTTGCAAGACCTGAGCAGGGCAGTTGAGGACAGGGTGACTTGGGGATCTCTCGTTCATAAGGGGTCATAAGTTGAAGTCAACTTGATGGCAGTTAACAACAACCACTGTCAGATGGAACTACAACAATGGAGCACCATCATCATATTGACAATGCTTGGTCTTGGTAATTCACTTTATCATTTTTACCTTAAAAATATATTACCTTTTTCTGAACAATATCATTCTTTTTCCCAATTTAATGTGTTTACATACTGGGCAGCAGAAGAAATTTTGATTCGGGTACGCATAGTACCTTAAAATGTAAAACTGCAAGTGTCCATAATACTTTTTTTCAAGCAAGTATGGCAACTGCATTGTGTTTTATTTTGTTTTCTTAGATATTACAAATTAAGAAACATATGTAAAAAGTAGAATAACAAAGAGAGGCGGGGAAAATAGAAATGTTAATTGTAACCTTCACACATGGCCATTTAAAAGGTCCTCTCTGAAAGACTATTAAGTCCAGAGTCTAAAATTATCTAGCCACACGACTACTGCATAGGCTTCACAATACATCTTTCATGCAAGGAAGCCTTCCAAAAATAAACTGTAAAGTGTGATATCTCTATTAAAGGGATGGGTCCAAAGGTACTACCAGTCAGTGAATCCAGTCATGTCACCATAAAGTAAAATGTATGCAAAGCTCGCTGGTTTCTTTAACACTATCATGGACTAATGAAATGTTTAACTTTATAAAACCAGCCATACTTTATCTGTGCTGTACCACCTATACCTAGGCCCTTTCCCCACGTGGTTATTAAAGCGGGCCAATGTGTCTTGCCACGGAGGTCTTCTGCACCTTGGAGTGGACTAGGTTTGGTTTATTTACCTTTGTTCCACACATAATTCCAACTAAATGCACCCCCATGTGGTGGTAAAGCGTGCTATTTGAAAACCAGAAGGAATCGGTTTTCCAGTTTTCCAGATCAATCCAATTTGTACTTTCACAGTGGTGCAGACACATACATTTGCATCAATGTGAATTGGTGGTCAGGGGAGGGCTCATGGGAGGGGCAGGGGATAGTATGGACTTACGCATGTATGCAATAATGTATTTACCATGCAAAAAAAAGGGGGGAGCCAGTCACAGCCGATGGGGCAGAGTGAGGGGAATAGCGGGAGTGGCCATGGTGGAGGCAGTGTGGATTCATGAACTCACACTCCTCCGAATCAGAATGGAACATATGCAGTAGCTGTGCGGAAGGAAATGAGGGAAAGTCCGCCTTGTTTCGAGCCCAGAAAATCTGGTAAGAAACGGCACAAAGCGATTCACCAGCCTCGTGTGGAAAGGGCAGTAGTTACACTTTCTGTTTTATATCACTAGTTGCCTCTCACTCATCACTTTAATTTAACTTCTGTTTTACACTCACAAGGCTATGTAATTCTTCTGTAAGTTTGGAGGTATTTTTATGCATATCAGTAGAAATTGCTTTGATTTATAATTGGATCTTTCCCCAGTGTTTCCCCAGGATGTACTCATGTGGAAAATGAGTCATTTGAACTTAGCTCTCAATGGATACAGCTGTTGCTTTTCAGAACTTCATCTGTGATTCCATGAACTGGAAAGTATTCCAGTTCCTGGTCTATGTGAAATGCATGTTTTTATTAGACATTATCAGAATCAATAAGTTTCTCAGGAAATTTGAACAATGTTGTGTGACATAGTTAATGCACGTGGTCCCTCCCTATCTGCTCTTGAGCAGTGAAAAACCTCAGGTCTTGGAAGTGAATGAGGGGCACTGCCAAGTACAAGGCATCTATGCAACAGGACATCCAACTGTCTAGTTTACACACTCACTAACAGTGGAGGAGTGTGATGAATGAAAATGAACAAATGGATTTTGAACAGGAAGATAAGCTAGCCCTACTTTATCAGGGTGACAGAAAAAAGCTAGGTGTTGTGTTTTGTTAAGGGATGTAGCGACAGAGGGGGCACAGGGAGAATGTTATTCGCCAAATAAGACATTCTGCCTGCCCAAGGAATTTTCTTTCAGACCCCCAAATTTTTGGGATTACAGTAACTTAAAATTTCAGTTGAGCATTTAGTGTTTAGGCATGCAAAGAAAAGAGGCAGGAAAATTTAGAAAACTAAATGAAAATATGAAATTTAAGAGGTCTGGGTGTGAACAATTTTCAATGTCTCATTCTCTACAATGTTAGAAATTTGGGAACTGATGGAAAATTTCATTGGGGGGCACAGTTCCCTTTTTTTTTTTTTTTTTTGGAGAGGAAATGTCTTCATCTTATTTATCTGCAGCTATACCTCTGGTTCTATTGTTGTCAGTGTCACCTGTTCCAGTGATGCATGTTCCTACTATCAAAGATTTCTTAGTTTGCCCCCACATTTCCTCATTATTTACCTAGGGCTATATCTAATATTGAGACCCAGTATGATGTAGTGCTTTGAGCGTTAGATTATGGCCTTGAGCCTTGAGATGCAGCAATCAGCATATAGCACCTTTAAAAAAAAAACAGTCAGTACCCTCAATTGCTATGAATTTGACCACATTGGTAGTGTGCTCATCCCTTACTATGCAATGAAGTGGCTGGTATTGGGTGCTACGAAGGAAAGTGATAAAGCAATTTCCTTTTTTGAGAAGGTAATGACACCGACACAGACATAAATAAATGTTCTTTGACCTGTGTTGTACAAGGAGCTATCCAATAGTTCCCTGTACAGAACCTCCCCACCTGTGTCCCACAAGCTTCCTACAAAGAACAGACATGTACTCCTTTCACTCTCTGGTGGTTAAAGACATGGAGGGTGGCTGTTAAGAGATGGGGGAGCATTTGGGATGCCTGGGCAACATTTACTTGTAATTATCAGAAAAAAGCAGCTGTCTCTCTTGTGGAATCTTCATTGTACACATTGGAGCTCTAAAAGGTGGACAACTGTTTGTTCCCAGCTGCTGAAGCGCACTCCTGTTCTGCCTGGACACCTTGCACTGTCTCCACACCCTGGAATAGCCAACAGAGTATGTGTCTGACTTTTCAAGCAGGTTTGAGCACCAAGGAATTACTAGGCAGATGGTAATGCATGGGGAGAGGGTGACACCCTGCTCCATGAAATGTAAGATTTTGGTTAACTTTAAAAGAAGGTGTAGTTAACTTGTTTCAAAATGAAACAAATATTGCCGATAAATGTAGGTCACCAATTTTTTAAAGGCCCTACCTCCAGAAATTTCTTGGTGTTTGTGAAATGTGGGTATTTCTTCAATAATTCATTTTCTGAAGATCTTCCACGAATGCATTTATATAGCTAGATATACATACAGATACAGATACAGGGAGGTTTTTAAAAAAATTATGAATTTGAAAAAAAGGAATGCAATGTTGAGAACACAGAAAATCAGGAATATTTTTACGGTATATGTATTATTGTCTCAAAAGAAAGAGAAAAAAGAAATTAAGAAGGTTAGTTTTTATTTAGGTCACTCACTTCCCATGGTAATGGGAAAGAGGCTATGCTGATGTAGCGCTCTTGCAAGTAGGGTCTCCCATGTAAGACAGGATTTCGCCAAGGAGCCAAATATGCCTATCAGCTCTTGAGTGGTGGCAGTAATAAGGAGGTGACATTGATGGAGGCTTTCTCACAGAAAACAGCAGTGGCACCATAACTAACACTTATTAATACTGCTCAGGAGGCATGGTAAATCCCATTTGAATGTCTTTTACCATGAAAACCTATGATGAGACAATCCAAAATGAAACAAGTGATAGTGCCAGAAGATGACATTCCAAGGTGAGAAGTTGCTCAGTGAGATACTATAGTATACTACTACAAGTAGTGCTGTGCCCAATGATGCAACCAGACTCAAATCAAAAGTACATTGAGCTGTCAAAACTCTCAGAGGTGAAAGGAAACTCCAAACCTCCACAACACATATTACAGGAACATGGAATGTAAGAAACATGAATTAGGGGAAGCTAGACATTGTAAAACAAGAAGTGGAATCTATTAACATTGCAATACTTGGAGTGAGCAAGCTAAGGTCCTTTCCACACCACCCTCCCATCCTTCAATGGGGATGGGAGAAGGACAGGACCACGATCACGCTTCTGCATTATGTTGTTGTGATCCCATCCTTCTCCTGTCCCCAGGTGGCGCAATCACAGACTAAATTTTCCCCGTCAATGCACATGATCGTGCCACCATCTTGGACTTACCTCTCCTGCAGAAGCCACAGAAGCACAATGGCTGCACTTCCTTGCCCCAGTGCAGCCTGGGAAAGTACCTGGCTGCACTACAGAAGGAAGAGGTGTGGCCATTGTGTTCCCTTCCACAGGGAGCCAGCTGGTGCAGAGGGGAGCACTCCTTTGCACTCCCCTCCCAGCAAAGCTGCTGCCGGAATCCCCACTGGACATCTTCGCTAAAAGATAGGGTGCAGAAAGGGCCCAAAGTGGACAGGAACAGGGTATTTAAAGTCACATAATTACAGTGTTTTACTCAAGAAATGAAATTCTAAGAAGAAATGGATTGGCATTTATAATGAGGAGAGATGTAGCAAAAGCAGTCAAAAGATATAATACAAAATCTGGTTGAATAACATCAGTAAGTCTTCAGGGGGGACACATCAATATAACCCCAAATAATCCAACTAGAGAGGCAGGAGAAGAAGAAAATGAAAGATTCTATGCTGGAATCCAGAAAGAACCTGATCACACATGAACACAGAACTTCTTGTTAATCATAGGCAATAGGAATGTAAAAGCAGGAAACAACAGAATTAGAAGATTGTAGGAAAATTTGGCTTTAGATCAGGAAATGAAGCAGGTAAGTGACTGACTGAATATTGTGAAACCAACAGTTTGTTCATCACAAACACATTCTGCAAGCAACCAAAGAAGTGACTGTACAGATGGACATTACCTGATAGTTGATATATACACTACATAACTGGAAGCAGAAGTTGGAGAAGCTCCATTCTATCTGAAAAAACAAGACCAAGAACAGATTGTGGCACAGTTCATGAACTACTAATATCAAAAATGAGAGCAAAGCAAAAGAAAAATGCTAAGTCAACCATCATACCAAAATACAACATGAAGAACAGCCTCACAGAATTTAAAAATAAAGTACAAACAGATTTGCAAGATTAAGCCTAATTGCTCAGGAGTCAGAAGTACTCTAGACTGAAGCCAGGGACATTGTCAGGAAGGAATGGAAAAAGACATTATCTGCAGCCAAAAGGAAAAAGAAGCCTCAATGGATGACAGATGGAACTCTTCAAGTAGTTAAGGACAGACAAGAACCAAAAGTAAAAGGAGACAGAAAAAGGATCAGGACCCTAAATGCAACTGTTCAGTTATTTGTGTGCTGGAATAAAGAGAATTACTGTAATAATCAATGCAGATAAATAGTAGATGACAACAAAAAGGAACAACAAGAGACCTTTTCCACAGGATCTGAGAAATCAAAGGGAAATGTAAACCAAGAATGGAGATGCTATACAACCAGCAAGTTACACGAGCAAGTAGAAATAAGTAGAAATAAAAAGACAACTGTATAAAAGAGATGAAAGGATGACAAATTCATACAAGGAAGAACCATATGAAAATGAAACTCCGATTTTAAAAAGTGAAGTGGAAGTTGCACTCAGAGCACTTGGGAGACATAATCACCAGGAACAGATGGCAATACCAATTGAACTCCTTCAAGCTACAGAACCAGAATCTACTCTAGTTCTAACTAAAATCTGTCATCAAATATGGACAACAAAACAATGGTCCACGGAGAGGAAATGCTCAATATACATCCCAATGCCCCAAAGGGCATACATTCCAATCCCTAAGAAGGGGACACCAGGATTTGCAGTAACCAGCAGACCATTGCATTAATCTCCCATGCAAGTCAAATGATGTTCAAAATTCTACAACAAAGATTTTTACCATATATGGAACGAGAAATGCCAGATATCCAAACTGGGGTTCTGGTAAGGAAGAGGCATGGCAGAGCATATTGCAAACATATGTTAGATAGTGGAGTGCACTAAGAATTTCAGAAGAAAATCAGCCTTTGCTTTACAGATTATAGCAAAGCCTTTGATTGTGTAGATCTATGGCTCATTCTTAAATAAATGAGTGTGCCACAACATTTGATTGTCCTGATTTGTGAGCCGTACTCAGGACAATAGACTACCATCAGGACAGAACATAGAGAAATGAAATGGTTTCCAATTAGCAAGGAGGTCAGGCAAGGCTGACTTTATCATTCTATCTATTTAACTTGCATATATTATGTAAAGCAGAATTAGACTTGGAGACAGAAGGTGTGAAAACAGGAGGAAGGAACATCAACAATTTAGGATATATAAATGACACAATACTACTAGCAGAAAATAGCAAAGACTTGAATTGACTAGTGAAGAAAGTCAAGGAAGAAAATTCAAGGGCAGGTTTATAGTTGAACATTAAAATACATAAAATACATTACTATACACTTAGGCAGAAAAAATGGAATCCACCAATATAGTATGGGGGACGCGGGGCTAGATAGCAGTACATGTGAAAGGGATCTAGGAGTCTTGATAGATCACAAGCTGAACATGAGTCAGTAGTGTGATGTGGCAGCCAAGAAAGCCAACACAATTCTTGGTTGCATCAACAGGAGTATGGTGTCTAGATCGAAGGAGGTAATGGTACCACTCTATTCTGCATTGGATAGGACTCATTCGGAGTACTGTGTCCAGTTCTGGACACTTCAGTTCAAGGAGGAGATCAACAAGCTGGAACTGTCCAGAGGAGGGCGACCAAAATAGTGAAGGGTCTGGAAGTCATGCCCTATGAGGAACAGCTTAGGGAGCTGGATATGTTTAGTCTGCAGAAGAGAAGGTTAAGAGGGGACATGATAGCCATGTTTAAATATTTGAAGGGATGTTGAGGAGTGAACGGGCTTGTTTTCCAGTGCTCCAGAAACTAGGACAAGGAGCAATGGATTCAGGCTGCAGGAATGGAGATTCCACCTGAACCTCAGGAAGAACTTCCTGACGGTCAGAGCTGTCCGGCAGTGGAATATGCAGCCTCAGAGTGCAGTAGAGTCTCCTTCTTTGGAGGTTTTTAAGCAGAGGCTGGATGGCCATCTGTTGGAAATGCTTTGATGTATGTTCCTACATAGCAGGGGGTTGGACTGGATGGCCCCTGGGGTCTTTTCCAACTTTATGATTCTATTATTCTAAGTATGTGAAGAAGACATTGAAATAGTCAAGATTTTCCATATCTTGGCTCAGTCGTTAATCAGAATGAAGACTGCAGTCAAGAAATCAGAAGACAACTAAAGACTTGGAAAGGCAGCTATGAAGGTACTAGACTAGATCCTGAAGTGTAAAGATATATCACTGAATACCAAAGTCAGGATTGTCTATGCCAGTGCATTTCCAATTTCTGTGTGGATGTGGACAGTGAAACGTGGACAGTGAAGAAAGCTGGCAGGAAGAAAATCAACTTCTCTGAAATGTGGAGCTATAGAAGAGCTCTACGGATCCTATGGATGGCTAAAAAGACAAATAAATGAGTCCTAGAGCAAATCAACCTTGAACTCTCCTTAGAAGCCAAGATAACTAAAATGAGACTGTTGTAAATGGCCATATCATGAGAAAACATGACTCACTAGAAAAGACTATAAAATATTTGGTAAAGTAGAAAGGCAGTAGAAAAAGAAGACTACCACATTACAGATGGACAGACTCAGTCAGGGAAGACATGGCCCTGAGTCTGCAAGACCTGAGCAAGGCTGTTGATAAGGGGACTTGGAGCTCTCTCCTTCATACAGTCACCATAAATAGAAGTCAACTGGACAGCAGTTAAGAACACATATGATAATGATGGATGATTTGACAATGGCACTTAAAGGTGAAACAAGAGGGTAAAATAGGGAAGAATTGAAACCAATTAAAGAATACATACAACGAAAATGGGCAATTCAGAAAGAAACATGAAAAGAATGAAAATAAGCAAAGATATGGGGAAAGGGAATTGACAATTTATTTTCAAAATTATATGGCAAGTCACATAAAAAGGGAAATGATCAGTAGAACCTTGGAAAAATAAATGAGTAATAGAAATAGAAGAAAGAAAAAAGGAAGTTGAAACTGTACATTTGTATATATTTTTTATATAGAAGGATGCTCGTAAAATTCATAAAACAAAGTTGAATATATAAGACATGTCATTGAAATTTATTTAGATACATAAAAGATATAGAGCTATCTATTTATGTAGATTAAGATAGAAGATCAATAGAAGAAGAAGAAATAGAAATAGAATTAGATGTTGGATAGGTATATAAATTTATAGGTATATAAATTTGATTGTATATATTTCTTTGCTTTCTGTTTCTTATATATTTATAAAAAGAAAGAATTATTTATAAATATTGTTTGTTATAACTTTAATAAAAATAAAATTAAAGGAGAAAAAAAAGAACACGTAGATAGATAGATATCAGTTATGGACCAAAGTCTGGTTATGAAACAAGTTCATAATATGTGTGTATCCATAAAATGACTAGATATACAGACAGCTGTATTTGAGAACATACCCAATAACAGTACCTGAAATTACAGGTACTGTAATTTCCAATTCTGTTATTGGGTATATTCTCAGAGAACATTTATAAACTTGTACATGTTCTGCATTTGTGCCATGAATTGGATTTTTAAATTTGGCCGTAAGGCATCTTGGCAGAATGGCCCAAATAACCCATATACCCACAGAGCTATGTCAAGAGGATTTTTATCAAAATTTTGATGCACATTGTACTGAAACAGCCACTATTAATTCAGAGCTGCATAAATGGTAAACAGTAAATTGTTAACACAAATAACTAGATAATTGCTTCAGAATGGGGAAGTATTAAGTCAAGATAAATTTACAAGGATTATACTGTAGTATATTATGATCCAGGGTATTATTTGGACAGTGGCATGGTAGGGGGTTAAGCAATCTTAGGTTCAGGAGTTGCTGAGGGGAGGTTTGCATAAAAGTGAGGGTGCAAATCAAGGTTTTCCCTAAAATGCCTCCCCTGCCCTTGAGAAGAGGATGTAGTGAAAGGAGCTGCCAATGTATAATGAATATTTGTCTTGAAAAATGGATTTGGAAATAACAGAGTCTTGTTAGATCTTGAGTCTTGTTAGATCTTCCCAAGAAAGAACTGGGAAGGTCAGTATTTCTAGCAGGAGCAATGAGGAGAGCAAGGAACTAAGCAAGATTCTCTGAGTTAGAACTTAAGATTTGAAGAAAGAGAATTACCACTTAAGGACTTTAAGAAAGAGAATAATCTAATGAATACCTATGGCTAAATCTGGATTTGAGGAGCTCTGAGGAAAAGAGTAATTTGAGATAAGCCTGAGAGTTCCAGTCCTTGGTGATTGCATCTTAAAAGTTGCTAGGCAAAGTCTTGCCTGGGATTTTAGCAATATTTCAGCAGCAGATCTCCAAGAGTAGGAAAGAAGAAGTTTTGTCCAGGAATAAGAGCTTGAAATTGGAAGCAACAAGCAGATCTCTCCCCCAGAATGAAATTAGCTTTCAACTACAGTCTTTTATGTGGCTTTGTGGTAGGGAAAGAACTATAAAGCTTTGGTCACTCTCCTCCAACTTACATATTTCAGCCTTAAGATCTTCCATTATTTTGCTAATGGGCAGGCAAAATATGAAGTAGTAGAAAAATCATCTCATTGAGATGGGAGAAATTATCATCATATTTTGACAAACAGAAGGAAAAAAAATTGAGCTGAAGCCCCTGCTCCAAGGATGACCTTCTTTATGAGTGTGATTTACCTGTTCATAACACCTTGTTCGCTAACAGCAGCATGTCACACTGAGAGACAGAACTCTTTGGCTGAGGTATTCACTCATATGTTCTGAGTGAATTCCAGGATTAATAAATGTAACCAGAGTCTCACACATATGCCTTGTAGTAGTAGTAGTAGTAGTAGTAGTAGTAGTAGTAGTTAACAGAGCACATTTCTCATTTCTTTCCCGTTTGGGTGCTGACCTAAGGTTTTCATTAGGGAGGCCTTTTTCTCCCAATGATTTGGCTAGCCCATCCACTGTCCTGTGCAAGATAGAATGCTAGTTGAACCAGCCATTTTATATAAGACATATAGATATAGATATCTACATGAAAATCTTGGGAGGAATTTTGTGCAAATATAGACAACATGAAATTTATATATTATGTGACACAGCTTTCTCTAATTTTTCCTAAGCATTCTTCCACTCAGAGATGTTGGATGACTCTCATCTTGCTGGAAATGATGCACTTTGTTGGCCAAGATTCTACATCAGGTTTGTGTAGCATAAATCTTTGCATGTGGAATTACTCATTAGTTTGAGAGAGAGGAAAAAACATCTCTCTATATGAGCTTGCCTGAGCTCTAAGATGAGAAGGGGCAGGCTTTCTCTTGATTCCATCACAATCCTAGACATGGCTGGTAAGGACAAAGAAGATAGCCTTCTTTGTGGCTGTTCCCAGACTGTGGAAACCTCTACCATGTGAGGTCCACTTGGACCCCCTTCGTGTTGTTTGTCTACCGAGTAAAGACCTTTTTATTTAAGGAGGCTTCAAGCTTTTAATACAGTGTGACAGACCAAGTTTTTAATGGATGGTATTGTTTCTATTTTATTATGTTTTATGTGTGTTTTTTAAAAATGCTTTTAACCTGCTTTTTGACTAGTTTTTTTAAAATAGAAGTTTGATTTAATTTTAACTTTTGTACTGAAAGCTTTTTAATTGTATTGTGTATTTAAAAGGTTGTACATCACCTTGGATCACAAGCTGGGAGAAAGGTGGGATATAAACAGTGCTACACAACCTTTGTGTTGAATGACAGCATTGTGCAAATGAGTGAAGCATCAAATGTGCAACCAAATATGTATCCACATCTATTGCATCCATTTGCTATGTGCTTCTGTATGGACAATGGCATTGCAACTCCACTTCCACCATCTTGAACTGAATGGAGGTATTTCACACTGGACAACCAAAATGCTCCGACAGGGGAACCTATATGGCTTTCCAGACATTTAACACTTCTGGAGGGCACCTGGTTGGTGAAGGCTGATATGGGAATGGAGACTTGTAGGGCTGCAATTCTATGAAATTTACCTGGGAGAACATTCTGTTTCTGGTCTCAGAGGGTCAGCAGCCCCCTGAGGAGAACTTGGAGTCTCAAAAGCCACTGGACATCCCAATTTAGGGAGAACCCTCAGAACACCTATATATAAAATACCTGGAGATGTGAGCCTCCCTTTCATTCTCAGAACCCGAGGGCATCTTCTCCGCAGTTTCTCCTATTAGTCACCTTGGAGTGCAATCCTATAGTAATAATTAAGGGCTATTTAAGGACCACAGCTCATAGCTAGTAAAGGAACAGAACATCTTAAAGATCTGGGTCAGGCAGGCTTCTAAAGACCTTGGTTGCTAGGATGCCACCTCCTGCTTGTGACAGAACATGTTTATCAATATCTCTTATAGTTTTCTGTCCAGGGTCCTGACCTTGTTGAGACCCTATCTCCCCAGTCCTTATTAAGCCAAACGTGACCTTAATTTATTGGATTTGGCTCCTCAAAATTTAACATGGGAACATCTGTGAATGCTTATACTGTCGGCTGTTTCCCCTAGGCTTGTAGCTAAGTCATGATGCTGAAATCCCTGTAGATTGAATAACCATTCACATAATAAAACTGCACAGTGAATTAGCCATCCATAGTTCAGTAAGCAGAATCAAAGCTATTCAACTGTTACAGGACTAATCACTCAATGCTGGGATGTGGTGGAGCACTTGCTTTAAGCATATTCTTTCTGGGGTGCTTAAATAAAGTAATAGCCATATCTATTGCTGTTGTGGTGCACTTTTTTTCTCACACTAATTATTGTCCTTCTACATTCCTTTGACATGTAGGCCTGATTAAATTAGACGATATGACTAGCCCAATAGACTCTTTCTTCTTGCTTGCTTGCTTTCTCAAATTCACTGCTGCCCAGATTATAGTGCATTCATTAATACACCACCTTTTCATGGTGGTACGGATGCATGATCCGGTGAAGCATGAGGCTATGCTGATGGTAGCATTGTTACTGGTAGGGCATCTCAAATCAGATCAGCTTCTGCTGAGCCAGACTAAATGTGCCAAACAGCTACAGGGCAGAAGCCATGGTGGTGACATTGGTGAAGTTGACATTGGTGAAGAATTTCTCAAAGACATTTTAACTAACTCTTGTTAGCACTGTGTAGAAGGAGGCACTAGTAAATACTTCTGAATGTTTTCTACTTTGAAAACTCTGTAATGAGACAATCCAAAATGACACTTAGGAAACTAAGCAATCAATAGTACTGTTTCTTTCCTTCTCAAACGGAGGTCTTCTGCACCGTGGAGTGGACTGGGGTGGACTACTTTTCGTAGTTCCGCACCTCAGTCTGCTCTAGAGTGACCGGAACTGGTCTCGCAGCGTGCTTTTTAAAAACCTCTTTTAAGAGGTTTTTAAAAAGTACGGAGCGCGTGACCCCGTCGCTCCATCGCCACACTCCAGTGCAGATTTTCAGGTGCGCACTAGTGCGTGCCTGCAGATCTGCCGGGGGTGGGCTTTAGGCTGGCAAGCTTCTCTGGTTGGTGGAGAGCCTCCACCAACCGGAAGCCATCATTTTGGACGCCGGAGCAGTGCGGAGTGAGCACTGCTCTTCGTCAGGACGGACCCAAACGGACCCACCAAAAAGCCGGTGAGTAGCAGCAGGGAGCGTTTCCCTCGCCATGTGCAGAAAGGGCCAAAATGTGTTCAGTGTGTGCAAATGCAGACATGCCTTTCGGCTGAGATTTTCTTTTTATTGGCTTTTTCCAGCCTTTGCACGTTATGGTGTAACTGTTGTGAAAACGTGTGCAAGTAATTGATGTGAATAGGCAGTATCTTTCCAGTGCAAATAGCTGGTGGAAGGTCCTAATCCAGGTCGGGACCAAAGCATGGGGCAGGGATTTTTTTTTTTTTTTAAACATACTCTGTATCAGCATTACAATCAAGATCAGGCTTCTCATGCCTGTGATCTATATTTTTAAAAAAAAAGGTTTTAAAAAATTATTAAAAATTGTTAATTGCAGCACTGATATGGGCATCTCCTCAAGCTTAACCTTCACATGTTCCCCTTGGAGAAAAAGCATGAAGGATGAAGAGAAACTATATTCATCTTACTCATGCAAATACTACCTGTTCCTACATCTCTGTGAGTGCTAATTTCCTCTTTGCAAACTGCCATGGAAGCACCCGAAGCAGGCATATGAATGGCTAATACTTTCTCTGTCCATTTGCATGAAATGCAAAGCTGCCCTTAGCCTTGACTTTCTCTTCCTCTCTCTTTTACTTCAGAAGCTCAATGATAACATACCTTTGCTAAATGTCGGGTGTTCAGCACTCATGCAGTTTCACTGAGTCCTTTTATCCCTTAGATCTTTACTCTTATTCATATAGCTATATGACAATGTTTGCTGGAGTGAGCACATGAATACTGAAACAAATAATATTTCCTTGTAGTTACAAAGTACAGGTACAACACAACTGGATGTCTCAGGCTAATATTTTTGTGGCTGTGTAGGTGGCACACTAAACCAGTATAATTCTGCCAGTGCAAGTGGTGGCAGAAGAAGGCAAAAGGCTGTGAAGGAGCTGTGAAGAAATAAAGCATTAGAGAAATAGGCTGCTTGGAGCTGACAAATTTTGCCTGCCTTCCCTTACCACTACTGCATGATCATAAAAAAAAGGAGAGGTGCAAGCAGGAGCGTCAGCAGAAAAGAAGGAGACTGGGCTCCACGTGTTTATAGATGGAGAAAATTTTATTCCTTTTTAAAAAGCCCTCCATCTATAAGTACATGGAGCCCAGTCTCCTCCTTTTCTTCTGGTTCATTATACATGCTTTCCAGTATTTGTTCCTACACCCACAAGCTGAAGTGTACCAGCAGCATTTCTGCCTGTGTATGTACATGTATGTATCTCGTTAAGTAGGAGAGAATTCAAGTTCATTGTGCTGATGACTCTACATGTACCAATGTAACCATGATATATCTGAAGGTATATCAAGCAGAAGATGGGACCAACTTTGTTTTTTTGCTGCTCCAGAGAGTAGGGGCCTTTCTGCACTACACTGTTATGGTGCTATTATTCTACTTCAAACATACTGTGGAATTCTGGGATTTGTAGTTTCCTGAGGCCAAAGAGCTCTCTGGCTGAGAATTTTCAATGCCGCTCCCTAAACTGCAAACCCCAGGATTCCATAGGAGGTTGAAAGTGGAATAATAGCACTATAACAGTGTAGTGCGGAAAAGCCCTAGGACATCAATCAATGGATGCAAATTCTGAGAAAAGAGATTCTACCTGACCATAAGGAAGAAGCTCCTGATGGTAAGAGCTACTTGACTATGAAATGAAATGCCTTGGAGGTCTTTAAACAGAGGTTGGCTTGGAGTTTGGCTTGGCATCTTTCAGGAGTGCTCTAACTGTTTATTACTTTATTTAATAGTAATAGTAAAAAATAGTAATAATTTATTACTTTATTTAATATTTAAGACTTTATTACTTTATTTAATAGCCCTTAGTATATCTTCCAACTCTATGACCCTATGAATTATTTGGTCATCAACAGAGGACAAAAGCACTTAACTGTAAAATCATGACAGAAACACCTTCACTTACAGCAATCAGTGCAATGAATTCGTATTGTCTTATAATCAGCAAGGTTTCCAAAGTCAAACAACAGTAAGAAGTTTGGACCAGACTGGTTCTGCCATAAACAACACGACAAAACAAAAGCAACAAGACTACCACATTGTGTTGGGCTTAACTTTTCACAGACTGCTAACCGCTTAACCACCTGAAAAGTATTGTGTCAGTTGGCTACATACTGTACTACACCTGGGTTTTGGGTATACAATAGCCTCTCCACATTTGCAAGGGTTAGGGACACAGAACCCCCGCAAAAGTGGAAAAATCACAAATAACTCCTCCCCCTCGCAATTCCCCTTCTGAGCTTCCCCTGTCCCATTCCTTTGCCTCTGGCCCAACATTGGGGGGCAGGAGAAAGAAAAAGACACAGTAAAGGACTTGCTACTACTTTCCCCTATACAGATGCAATTTTTGCATTGATGAGAGGATTAGCACATATTGTGTTTTTTTTTTATTAAAGCAAAGACTTTATCCCTGTTCAAGTTACACTATAAAAGTTTTTGTTGCAGCAAACTAACATGGCTACCACATTGGAAATAAAGTTATTCATTATTTTATATCTCACCTTAAATGATAGTGAATGCCATCTTTCACACAGAACTGTAAGCTTTTGAAGTGGGCAATTGTTTATGAAAGATCAATGTGATTAGTTAACTGACCATTTTGCTAAAGGAAAGGATCATCCAAATAAATTTGTTTGACTGGCCAATATCACAAGATGGAGGGAGTTTCTTAGGAATCCAAGGTAGACTTTACAGGTGTGAGTTTCAAACATTTCAAAGTAAGAAATATGTTTTTATGGTGGGGGAATTTGTATCTTGGATGCTGAAAACAAAAAGCAACTGTGTAGTTATGAGCATCTTGATAACTAGCACAATGTAGTACTTCAACTAAGAGGTAGCGCTAGCCACATTTCCTTGTGTTCAACCTCTGTCCCTTCTCAAACTGTGAGGATCCGAATTAATAAATTTTCTTAGACATCATGTTACTCCAATGCAGGTCTTTTTTCCTGATGTGAAATGAGCTGGAAAGATTGCCTTGAACTGCTTACCCTCAAGGAGGGGTCAAAACAAAGGCATAATATTCATTTTCCTTGCTGTATTAGCAATTATCTATATATACTGAGGTAGTATTTAATACACTAGCATAAATTATACATTCTGTGCACTTTCACATTTAAACGTAAAGGTATGCATGCACACAAATGTGTCACTCTGTGCCTTTGCAGTATTTCAGACTTTACCAAAATTTATGATATACTGAACTTGTGGAGATATCCCCTTTGCTTCAGGAGAATCTATCCCAGCCTTGCACTCTAGTAAGTGGGTTCTGGGACAGAACGTCAGGGGAATTAATCATTGCCGTGTGAATACTCACAGTACACATTAATCAATAGTGCTCAAAGTTTATATATGTATTGAGTTTCAGAGGCTTGATTTAAACAGATCCGCAGCAACTTGGAACATAAATATATCTGACACATTGACTGAGGGAGCCTTACAACCAATTCCCTTTTCCATAAATTGGTTTCTATCTGAAGTAGATTGCTTAACTAATGCTTATATTTCCAGCCTTCCATCAATTTTTAAACAAAGGTTACAGTCCTAAACACATACTAAAGGGTTTCTATTGAGTCAGCATACTGAGCAAGGACAGACAAAGATGCTTACTGCCTGAGGTGGCAAAGGACAAACTGTGTCCCAGTGAATCTTACTTAGATCAACAATTGCAACAAGACAGCATCCTCCTCCACCACACAGGACATGTGATCAGAATAGGTTAGGAGATGCAGAGCAGGCTGCTTGACACCCAGAGCCCTGTTCTCTTACACCTTGTCACTACCAGGGGCCCCTCAGTAGCTGTCCCTACTGTCACCTACTTAATAGTAGAGCTGGTCCAGACACTTAGCAAGGAGTTCAAAAAATCCATTGTTTTGACTAAGTTTGACCCAGTGCTGAGTGCATTACAATTCTAAGCTTAGCCATTGGCCTACTTGGCTCATCTCGGGCATTTCCTGCATTGTCAGCTTCACTTCTCAAACTAGAAATAACACTAAGACTAAACAGTAACCATAACAGCTAGGACTGATGAATTGGCCTGATGTACATTACCAATACTTAGGGAAAAAAAAAAAAATTCTGCTAGACTTACTAGAATCCACCAGCCAGTATAGGTTAGGACATGCCGGCTGGACGATTCTGGGAGTTGTAGTCCAAAAATAATTTCCCCAAGCTGTGCTTACATGGAGTCATACCATTCATCTTGGTAGTCTATTAATGTCCATTGCAATCAGGAATGGTTCTTTTGAAGTTTCAGAGCTAAATTACATGCTATGTTAAACTGGTAGCATGTACCCAAGCTGCATTTTTTTTTACTCCAGAGAAAATGCTTCCCCAAATTCTGTTTGGGACTGTTATGTACAGGTAGAGAGGATTTAACTCCCTCTCAGATACTTTTTAAAAAATGTCTCCCACTTGAGGCACTACCCTTTCACTCTACATAATCATAGTTCTACAACTTCACTTTAACTGCCATGGCAACTTTCTATGGAATCCTGGGATTTCCAGTTTAGAGAGAGATACTTAGAATCCTCAGACAGTGCCTTGTGAAACTACAAATCCCAGGACTGAGGACTCCATAGGATACAGCCATGGCAGTTAAAGTTGAATCACAGTGCTATAGCTGTGTAGTGTGAAAGGGCCTCATGTAAGTCCAACTGATTGAATTCAGTGGACCTGAGCTCTGAGAAGATAATGCATTGGATGAGCAGCATGGCCTAAACCGTAGGTGGGAATCATATGGCCCTCCAGAGCCTGCTCAACTGCAAGCCCCAGCAGTTCTAATCCACTTAGCCCATGGAAAGGAATGCTGATTCTCACCTCTGCCCTCAGTCCTATTTCAGGGATGGGAATTGTGCCGTCTTCTAGATGTTGTTGAACTGCAACTCCATTCTTCATCATTAGTGATGTTGGTAAATGCTGCTAGAAGTTGCAGCTCAACAGCTTCTGGAGGACTATATTATTCCCAGCCCTGTCCCATTGTTAGCCTGTGCTAGAGTAGACTCACTTTGTAAGACAACACTCATGTGAAGTCCACTGAAAGGGTCTACTGTGCTCTTGTATTTAAGTGTAAAATTCCAGTCTGGAGAAGATTTTTTAAAAAAATATTGTTGTCAGGATTTTGGCAGCTTAAATGTTAATGCCTGAGCAAAACTTGTAAACTTTTAAACTCTGATCCCATCTGAACTTCTTTTGATTTATGAATTATTAAATGTAGCACTAGAATTGGCTGTCTTCTCTTTTCAACTGCAAGAAACTTTATTGTAAAGCCACAGGCTTAGGAAAACAGCTGCCTGAAAACAATTACAGATCTGGTTTACCAGAGAGGCATTCTTCATGTCCACATTAGGCAAAATCTCAGGAAAATGCTTTAAAATTAGATGAGATTAAAGAGTGGAAAATGTCAACTGCTCTGTGTAGAAGCCACAGTTTTCTAGAGCGCAGGGCTTGCATACACCAGTCCAAGGTTTAGTCACTTTGATTATGAGGGGCAAATATTTTTGACTGATGCCCAGCACACTACAGAACTCTGTTCAGAGCTTCAGGGATATTTTTCTTCATAACTTCTTCTTGAAAGGTGCTTTATACTAGCTTTCATCTGATTTTTTCACCTCCCACTTTTACCTTCAAGAGGCTAACTTGTTATAATCCTACCTCAGCTGGATGCACTGAAGTAAATGGGATGAAAAAGACCCACAGCTCACTCCCACATAACTGGGCACAGAATTACAATCGTGTATTGCAAACGTAATTGTGAGCTTTTATTAACTGTTGACTTCTTTGTTTGGAACATCTATGGTTTATAAAGGAGTTTTAAACCAGAATGTTAATTTCGTTGATAATAAGTACCAGTAATAGAAAAACAGGATATATATGCTGGGTTGACTATGTATTTGTCTTGGGATCATGACTATAGCGGCTCTCATGACAAATTCTTTTACTTCAAAAGTGATATTCCAGTACTGGTCAATCCCTATGTGTAGGCCAACCATTTGCAACTACATGGTTAATAATATAATCCATAGTACTCTGTTTTGTTTGTTGAAAGGTCCAGCCCTGCTCTTAATCACTCCAGTGCTGTTAAGGCCTAACTTTCAATGAAGTCCACAAGATATCAATGTGCTTAAGTACACGTAACTTTTGTCAAGCTTTTTGCACTCCTTTACACAGTGGCAAAGACACTCACTGAACTTGGGAAGTTCCTTTTCAGCAACAAGTAATTATAACTACAATTCAACTTTCTCCAAATAGTTGGTTATCACTGTAGTTATTATTTTCCATTTTTGAAAGGTGGTACTGTTAGTTACTTTTAGGACACACTCAGAAAGGAAAAAAGTCCCTGGAAGTATCGAGACTTTCCAGTTCTTTTTGTATTGATGATCACTCGCATGTTCATGGTTTTCCATCCAAACTCTTTCTTGAAATATCCCAGGTTTCCCTGACTCCTTGCTTCTTTGTGTTCTTCATCCATCCTCCCACCCACTGATCATGCATGACATCTAGGCTCAGGCAACATTTCAGAAATTGCCTTTCACCATCTTCCACTGAGTATTTTTTAATTATTATTTAGGAATTATAATAAAAATGTTAAAAGCATTTAACACTATTACACTAGTTAAGAATCGGGATAATTTTCTTTTATTGCTAGCATTCCTCCTTCCCCCTCTTGTTGAATCTGGATCCTGGAAACAATCACTGTGTGTTTCTTAGTGGCAGTCATCTTAGCTAGTTCCTGTATAGTAAATAGTGGGTGAATTTAGTAAATAGTAAATAGTGGGTGAAATAGTGGGTAAATTTAACCTACCAGCGGAATGAGAATGAAAAGCGCCCGGGAGGATTCCCTGAAGGTACTTCAGGATGGGGAAAATATCATGTAGATCACCAGCTACATGAACATCACAATCCCATAAGCTTCTGCCTGTGGTACTAAGTGTGTGTAAGTAATGAGGCAATACATTCTCTAATCACAGAACTAACTAAACCTGATACAGTTATACCATAAAAGTAGTAGGATAATCCCTTGTTATGCTACAACCATAGATTTAGTTTTGGCAAAAACAAAAACAATTAATTACATGTTATTTGTAATTTGTAACCAGTTATGTATTTCTAAGCTCTGTAGCTTGAGAGCAGGAGAAATAAATTTTAGTTGAAGCAAAGTGATTAGAAGGATTGGCAATTAGATATATTTTCCATTAAAAATACAACAGGGAAATAAATTATATGAATATGCCATCATGTCAAAATTAACAAATTATGTTAAGGCAAAATAAGTTATTCATAAATAGATACTTCTATTACGTATTGGCAAAGTAAGGCATATCCATACACAAATGTAATTCGATGTATTGTAACATCACTAATTTATATTTGCAAGTTCAACATTTTAGCCTGTTTTTGTTAGTCTCAGCTAGAGGAATCAATGTAATTTACATAAGTATTGATTTGTCAGGTTCCCACCAAATCAGTGTGTCTGTTCTGATTGGAACTAACAACAGTATTTAGGCTTAGGTATACATACAGAATTCATTAATTTTATAAAATTAACCATAGCTATAAATGAATTAATTTTAAGGTAAATGGGTTCACAGGCTAGGCATGAGTTACAAGGGACTACAGTCAGTGAAATACGTTTAAGAATAGTTGGAAGTTATTAATAGTTATTAATGAGAGATGTGGAGACGGGAACAACATGAAATGAGTTTTCATCAGCAGTTTTAGTATTGTCCCCATGCCAGGTAGCCAGTCTAGACCTTGAATCTAGTTATTGAACACCAGCTTAAAACTAAAGTCTAATACCATGTTTTATTTCTTTCTATATACATTGTCTTTAGGATGAGCAACATGCAGGCTAAAGGATACATGGGGCCCTCAACATCTTTCTTTTGTTTTTGTTTTTATTTTATTTTACTGCTTATTTAATATCTTGGTGCAGTGAGCTCCCTCTTGTTCTCCAGATTGGTACTCTGGAAGGTGCTTTCTCTTCCATATCCCATATGTATGTGTAAGAGAGAAGGCTATGGTGGAGAAGGAATGGGGTAGGAACACAACAAACTCAGATCTGACTCCACAGTTTGTTCAATCTATGTCCATCTACCATTTGAGAAGTACCCAAACTGACTTTTACCTTGAATCTATGAGCTTCATAGGAAAATGGTTCCCCATTTCTGAATAACACATATGGTCTACTCAAAATCTATACAGTACTCATACTATATGCTAGTATTCTTTTTCAGCAGTGCTGTCTTATACTTTTGTCCTACAGATCTTCTTTTTATCACTAACTCAAACATTTGTTGAGTAGCAGTCCTTCAAGTCCTTAATTGTGACATTTCTGCACTTGAAATATTGCTCGCAATGTGTGTCATATCGACTGTGCCAATACAGCTCCATAAACCATGGATGTTGCAGGGATGTTAGACCCATGTTCAAAGCATATGTCAGTCTCATTAACCATATCACCACCAGAGGGAGCTTTAGATAGGTAAGCATGATCAAGTAAAAATTAAGCAGTCACATCCCACTGATTTTAATAGGAGAGTGATACAAGATACTTTGACACTGTGCTACTGAAGTCACTGGTGCCTATAGAAATTAATGGGCATTATACACGTGTTTCATATTGTCCTGATGAAATTAGTGAGGCCTAAAAGTGTTTAACTTGGCCCAGAGTTACTTGCAATTTATTCCTTTTTCCCATAAGGAAGCTACAATGTTACATATTGTAACATTATGGGAAATAGTTTCATTTCTTTTGTGTTATAACTGTACTTTAGTTATACAGTTTAGTTAGTTATACAATTATGGAGTTGTGGTCTCAATAAATGGTAAAAGAATAATATCACATGGAGCCCTTTCATATTAAACATTTGTAGCAGTATGATTCCATTTTTACTGCCATCTTTCCATCCTGTGGAACTTGTAGTCTGATAAGGCTTCTGTCAAAGAAAACCTTTCCCTAATGGGCAAATTCCAGGATTTCATAGGACGTTATCATTGCTGTTAAAATGGAGTCACAACACTATAACAGGATAGTGTAAAGGGGCACATGGTTTGTGCTTGCTCTTGCTGAGCTTCGTGCTCTGTTGGGGATGTCTATGGGTGGACAATAGGAAACTGTGTTCACAGATAACAAAATTAACTGTTTTAGTTTCTTTTGATATAGAGCAAAGCAAAGACTTTTAAAATATTTGTTAACTATAATGGCGGTGCTTTTTGGCGTTGGAATGATAACTATAACAACTGATTGATTTTAAGCTATTTTGAATAGTTTTTTTTAATCAATCAGTGTTTTGTTTGATAAGATATTGATTTCAAAACTAGTTTTAAATGACAGGTTTCGTTTGATTTTTTATTTTATTTTTTTTATTTATATATTCAGTGTTTTAATTATTTTAATCCATTATACATTGACTCTGAGGTCCTGATGGAATCTTAGGGTAACAATCCTGCCTTGTAAAATGTGTGTATATATAGTTGCCTCATTTGTTAGACTTGGTGCTTTTTGTTTGAATGGCATGCTCTTTGCATCTGTGGGCAATGCTTAATATGTCACACTTAATGACATCACCAGGAATTACCCCTGGTAACATCACTAGAGCCCACCCCTCTGGCATTCCATGTTGTCTCTAAGTGTAAAACCCCTAAGTGTCAGGTTTTGCCACTAAATCTCAGAGGCTAGGATAGTTCTTGATCTGTCAACCCTAATCCTCAGTGCTGTTTTTTTCCCCCCAAACCATGGGACATCTGGGCACTTTGGAGCTCTGAATATAAAGGTTTTATTCTCATCCAGTTTTCCTGAATCCCATATATGTGCACACACCTTAAATGACAGCTATATCACTTCCTTCCAAATGTGATCGGACAGCCCTTCTCCACCTTGCTCATTCTCCTGCATAGATCTCTGCCCCAAAGTCCTGCCTTGAGTGCACCATTGTTTTCAGGGCATAAAAATAGCATAGCCACATGTATTCACTTCCTGATTCCATTAAAGGTTATTCAGTAAAGCCACAAGTGCCCTTAAGATGATCTGTTAGTGAAAGCTGTCTTCTAGTTAATTCTGAAACTGTTTGCAAAAGGCTGTGAAGAAATGAAGTATTCCCCTTTAATGAGGGATTCTCCTATTTACTTCAAATACATCACACTTATCTGTGCATTTATCATTTTTTGAATGTGCAGCTACAGCTAAAGCAGCCACTTAGGATTCAATTGCTTGGATCTGAGAGGTCAAAAACTCAGTTTACAAAAATCACCAGAGATCTATAGTTGCTTTCCTCGTGTGTTTCAAAGGTGAAATTGAGCTTTGCAATCAGTGGTGGATTGTAGAAAAATGCATACCAATGAAAAAAGAGGCAAAGTTTTAAATGGAGGCTGAAACCAACAACAGTAACAAAAAAATTTCACAAACTGTAGTTGGTAGTATATAGTTAGTTAACAAATGTATTATTACTTGGAAGTATGTGCTAAATCAAATAATGTAATGAATCAAATAGTGATCAATTTAACAGCTGTGGAAGAAAACTGTTGGCCATCCAGATTCACAACTTCAGCAAGTGATACAATTTAATCAAGGCATGAGTAGGTAGCTTTGAGTCTACTGGTGCAGTCAGCACTCCACATTTGCAGGTTTGACATTCACGGATTTGATTACTTGCAAGTTTCTCTAACCCCTGCTCCCCTGCCTCAGGTCCTACTTTTGGGGGGGAACCTTCTCTCTTGGTGGCTCCAATCAGGCTGCCCAGCTCTTTTAAAACCTCCCTCCAGTCCTTCTCCTCTTCCACTAGCCAGCCAAGGACAGCCCAAAGCCTGATTTCTCAGCACCACAAGCCCTCTCCCAAAGCTCTCCATATACCCAAGGAAGGAGATGGGCAAGAGAGAGGAAGTACAAAACCATCATGCCAATCATCTCTTTTCCCTGACCTGGTTTAGATGTTGGGTACCCACTCTCCCCACCTGTGCCTCAGCCCCCTTCCCACAGACACACAAATTTTGATATTTGTGAATTTTTCATTTTTGCGAGTGTCGTGTGCCCCTAACCCTAGCAAATGTGGAGGGCCAAGTGTATACCAATAGGCAGCAGGGATGTTGATGAGATTCACAAAATAATTGCCCCTATGTTCTAGACATAACTCAACAGTGCCACCAAGAGCTCCTACAATTTTGGTACCCTACTGTTAAGCCTAAACAAAGCTGTTTCCTGGGTTTTGTTTCTCGGAGTAATGCAATACTGCATCTAGTTAGAAGTGGCCAATAGTTTGGTCATAGCTATAAATTATGGAGTTGTAGAATCTGGCCTTGACATAATTGTCTGATCAACTGGCAGATCACTAAAATCTGAAATAGATGTTACTCCGCTATTTGCCAGAACAACACACTGTCTCTGATAATAAGCTGGCTTTCACTGGACTCAGATTCATCAAGAATGAGAGACATCACTTATACTTCCTGGAACTACCTATTTTAACAGTCCAAATATGCTATCTCTCAGACAAATTTCTCTGAAATGAACTGTGGATATGCTGCAACACTCAAGATTCTACAGAGGTAGTAACGTGTAGCCAGATAAATAGATGGAAAGAATTTATTTGGAATTATCTTTGTGTGATTTTCCTCCTTTTTTTATCTTCTTTTTCTGTTTCTTTCTAAAATAAACTTTATATATCATGAAATCTGCGACCATATTGCTTTAAAAATTAATCTCACATTAAAACTTTACAGACATGCAAGATTGCATGGTTGTTGAGCTACTTCCTTTTTCTAGGATATTTCAAGAGATTTTGCTAAATTCTGTATCTTTTTGGCTCTATTAGACCAATAAATTCCAAATAACTGTTGGGAAATATTAAAATTGAGAGATTGGTAGGTCTCTTGACCAGCAGAGTATTTGCTAAATGCACAAACGGAAGTTGAACAGATTACCAGCCCCACTTCTATCACTCCACTCTGCACTTAATCTAGCTCAAATAAAACACAAACAGATTGCTTAAAAGTATGTAAAAAGGATTTACTCACATATCTTGTGCATAGTTTACACAGGTTCAAATTCTTGAAGAAAGGTAAGAAGAAATTAAGCAGTCACATGCTTACAGGGAAGCAGAAGAACAAAAAGGGAACAGAGCAAACAAGGGGAAGTCAGTGTTGACCAAACAACAGTAAGGCCCTTTTCACACCTTACCTTTTCCTGGTGCTGGAGTGGGAGGCTCATGCACAAAGACTTCGGAGGAATGCTCCCACGTCCCTCTTGCTTGGGCTCCGCAGCGGTTTCCTGGTTGCACGAGCACCCCACCTCTTCTGTTTGCAGTGCAACCTGGGACCTCCCAGGCTGCACTGAGGAGAGGATGTGCGACCGACCCGGCTCCCGAGGTTCCGCACACCAGGTAAGTGTGCGCGGGGCCGCGGAGCGATGTGCGACCATGCAGCATTTTCAACTTTGAGCCGAAAAGAAAAAAAAGTGTATGCGGTCCACATCAGGCCCTTGAGCATCATGTAAATGTGAGTGCGTCGTATGGACCGCTCCTCACATTTACACAATGCTCAAGGGGCCCTTTCGTTTCACAAATTCTTTTTTTTTAATTATTTATTTGTATCCCGCCTCTCCATATGGATCGAGGCAGCGAACAACTTACAAATAGCATGTATTTCGAAACATTTCTACATTACAAGCTGGGTACTCATTTTACCGACCTGCGAAAGGATGGAAGGCTGAGTCAACCTTGGAGCTGGGCAGGATCGAACTCACAACCTTGTGGCTTGCAGTACTGGCATTTAACCACTGCGCCACCAGGGCTCCCTTTAAATGGGTTACTCCTGAAAATTCAGGAGTAATCCATTTAAAATTCCATGCGAAAAGGGCCAAAGTTTACTCTAGGCAGTCTCCTCTATGCCTACAATAAACATGCAAACTAACTAGCTAGTTAATTAATCATGCAAAGGTTGCCACTCCCAACAGTAACTTCTTACCTTCACCTCGGAGTTCTTGGGGTTTGGGAATTCTTTAAAGAAGGGTCCAGAAACTACCCAAGCAGTTGAACAGATTAGAATGTGTAGGGAAGTTAATTTGACTGGTAGCAAGCCTATCATAATTCTTTTCAGGAATAACACATTTAAAAAGGGGGACCTGATATGAGGAAACTCATTCCATACCGCACTCGTACAGCCATAATAAACTGTCTAGCAAATGGTAGAATATGTTTTGATTTTTTTTTTTAAATGAGAAATTGCAGGTGAAAAAATGTGGTATCCTTTCCAAAGTATCTATGTGTGTTTATATGTTTGTTTATGAAACATGTCTATTCTTTCAACTCTACAGACCACCCATGAGGTAGCTCATAGAAATAAAATATTAGTAATTTTTTTAAGCATCAAATGTGGAATTCAAACCCAGCAAGACGAGTTGCTGCTACCACTCTGCTTGGTCAGACTGAGGGCCTATGTAATCCAACTTTCTGTTGCCTCACTTACCAATGAGTTGCCTATGAGAAGCCTGGAAACAGACCATCAGCTTCAAAGCCTCCTTCTGATGGTTTCCCCCCAGAACTACTGCTCTTTGGAGAAATCCTTCCTTTGATATTAAAAGTGATGTCAATTTATCAGTTAAGATTGCCAGAATTGTATCATCCCAGGCCTTGAGATTTCAAGACCAAAACCTGATGATTGGTCTCTAGAAATATCATGGAACAGTTTCTGGTGATGGGATGGCCCCGATGATATTACGGGGCAAAGCCTCTTATATCATTATGCATTATACATTAAGCATCAGCCAGAGTTGCTTGTAATATGTCACTGAAATATTTTAAAAACTCTTAACAAAGAATATGTGTGTATGTGTCTGTCTGTCTTTCTGTCCATCCATCCATCCATCCATCCATCCATCCATCATCTGTGTATACATAAGCACACTTTCCAAGGCAGTGGTCTCACCCCAAGTCTTCTCTCCCTTGCCCTTAGAACTGGAAGAGAAGATCTGGCCTGAAACTCAGGGCCAGATCCTGAAATAGGCAGTCCTAATCATGGTTAGTAGTTCTGGATAGCCTTACCTTCCATGAACTGAGGGACAGAAAAAGTAACTCTAGCTTTCCTTGGGAAGGAGCCCTAACTCTACTTGGGAAGGAGTTCCACAGTTGGAGCTTTGCCACCGGCTTTGGTCCTTTCTCCACAACAGTTAGATCTATCGTGGTGGTGAAATATAGACCAGGGACTCAGAAGGGTATGCTTTGCATCCTAGATGCTCGGGTCTGGTGTGATTTCAATCAATCAGACTCAAGTGTGTGTTTATTCAGTGGGTGGATGTGTGTGCGCCCCTACATAACACTTTTATGTGGATTTTCTGTCTTTGCTGATTTAGTCCTCTGAACTGAGTGAAATACATTCCCCAGAATACCAGCTGGTTTGTATAGAGGGTACTGGAGATCTATTATTCAGACCACTGGTTGGCTGGCAGTTTTCCTAATAGTAGGAAACCTATAAGAGGTGAAGGAAATGGTTTCGCCTCATCCAGTCCTCTTGACATTATGCAGACAAAATGAAAGAGAAAGGAGGGGGGATCCTGCATCATTGCATAGAGAATACTGTATGAATTCCCACAATGTCCCACTACAGTTCCCAGTAGCAATGTGCACCCCTGCACTAAATATACAGAAGGTGAGCAAAACTAGAATATCAACAACAGTAAAAGAGAGGTGTTAGCTGATGGCAAAGGATTTCTCATTTGTAAGCCAGTTACAGTACAAGCAACTTTGCACTGTGGTCCTTGTTGGGCTAGATGGACTTTGCTCTGACCCTGCATGACAGTCTGTATGCTCTTGAGCATGTGTACATACTCTGGATCAATTTGGCACAGACTGAGTATGCCCCAGCCATTAAAAGACACTCTGAGCACAGCATCAAAACTTTGTAGTTATAAAATACTTCACTGAACCATGAGGGTTCTAGTGAAAACTAATCAGAGTGTGTCAATTTTTTTTGGGGGGGGGGATTGTGATTTCCAGAATTCCCCAGTTAGTGTGATCACTGTCCATGAGTGTTTCTGGGAGCTAAGTCCAAAAATGCAGTCCTTCCAATCTTGGAAGTTAATTAACTATTGGAGAATGAAGGCACCCTACCCCTGAATTTTATTATGCTGGCATGGTCTCATTGTTTGCAGGTAATTTCCTTTCATCTAGGCTGTAGACTGAGCAATTTAATTAATTATAATTTATTAATTAGTTAAATTATAACTGGCTGACAAATCTGGGGTTTACTAGCTAGTGTTTTGCTTTCCTAACAGCAGCCACACTGACTCAGCATCTCCTAAGACTGAGCAAGTGCCATTCCAGGCATCATAGTTACTGAGCTACCTCTTTGCTCTTGTCTCTGCTATGGATAGTAGCTCAATGTGGTGTCTCTGGAAGATTTAAGGCTCAAATTTGCTGAAAACCTGGTCTCTTCTGGTTTCTACTTTCAATTATCTCTGGCCTATTTTCTTCATTCAGAAAAGAGGGTTGGAGTGTTTCAAAGGTGATTCACCTCTATTGTCCAATTGTGGGTGATTTCCACAGACCAGTTTTTCTAGGCACTTTGAGGGGTCTGGTGGTGGCAACAGTTTCCCACTTCCCTCCACAGAAATGGAGATGAGGTAGGGATGGGACTACCAGTGGGCCTTTTCCTAAGTACCTGAAGAACTTAAAAGGTGCCTTGGAACCCTGTACTTGGAAACTACAAAAGAACAAGTGGTACACACAGCAAAGCATTGAAGTGTTCTTCATTGTTCCAGTTAACTATGAATCTCTCCATGATGCTCCCTCCCATTCTTCCCTTGCTATTTTCTATATTTCTCCCTCCTCAACATGCAGTCAGCATTCTGTGACCACTGAGAATGCCTAGTCCTCATTAGCTATGGAAAGGGAGCATTGTTTTCCCTATTTAAGATGCACTTCTTTCTGCATTTTTTAATGGTGCTGTTTAGGCACTTGTACCTGGACATCAGTAACACAGAAAATGGTAGTAAAGAGGTAGAGAGTGTGATGTGAGATAGTGAGATAGACTTCCATGATTCTGTGTTATTGGCCGGACACAAGAAGCTTAACTACTGATTCCTGGAGCTATGAAGAAACTGGCTTCTTAGGATCAGGTGTTCAAATAACAAAACCCAGGTCCTTTTCGCACAGCATTTCTCATGTGAAAGGGCCTCCAGAGCATCGCGCAACTGTGAGAAGCATTTCAGACGATGTCCTCACAATTGCATGAAGCTGCCGGGGCCAGCAGGCGCCAATCATGCACTATATCATTTTCAGCTTTTAGCCGAAAATGGTGCGTGATCGCACATCGGTCCAGGGCCCCACACACACTTACCATATATGTGGAGCCTCTGGAGCCACGGCCCTTGCACTTCCTCCCTCAGTGCAGCCTGGGAAAATACCCAGTTGCACTGCGGAAGGAAGAGGCAGAGCCCTCATGCTGCCTGCTGGCTGGCTGGCAGCTCCTGCAGAGCAGAAGCAGTGGGAACACAAGAGCATCACGGAAGAGGCTGCTCGCATGACCCCCGCACAACCGTGCTGGATGCAGGTAAGTTGCAGAAAGGGCCCCAGTGGTGGGTGTAAAAAAAAAAAAAGATTGCTGATAGTAGTAGCTAGATGATGATGATGATGATGATGATGATGATGACAATGATGATGATGGTGATGATGATTGACTATAAAGTCCTATAAAGTCAAACAACTTCTGCAACAGACCATGAACGGTTTGACATTTTTGCCACTTGTGCACTAAGGTATCCAGGACCACATTGCACAAATACAAGTTGTGTTATGTCCACAGCAACTGCTGCATGAACATCAGCAACCAGCAGTAATCCTGCATAAATATGCTATCAGGAGTTTTCAGTCCACCGTCATTCAATAAGATCTTTGCCCCAATAAGCAGAACAGAGGCACGCTTGGATAAAACAGGCTTGGTGTGTTAGTCAAGTCAAGGATCCTTAAACCTCATTAATGAGAGATATATAACTCTAAAGCGTTGTTAAACAATACTTTCAGTTTAGCAATAACATGATTAAAAAGAATAGGTGGGAGTATTAACACACACAAAAAGAGGTCCATACCAGAAAATGAAAACACAGCAATATTTTTGAAAAGTTTCAACCTCCTACTAAAACACATTTCATCTGTTTCCTTTCCATATGACAGCAAAAGGGAAGAAAAAAAACCTTCACCCTTTTAAAGAACTAACTGCTTTTTTAAAGATGTATTCTGTTTATAGATTGATACTTCTGGCATTGTATTTAATGGTGGAAACACTGGAACATGACTTCACTTAAAGAATTAGTTGTTTGATGCTGTTGCTTGCTGAGTGCTGAGTGAGCCTAATGAAGGAGTTTGGATTCACCAGTACGAAATGAAGATATTTGGAATGTTGATAATTTGCAACAAAGAATAAATATGGTGCCTGGCAGCTAAATGAGGTGACAGTGGAAACATGGTATTTTTCCCAAACTGATTGTTTACGTTAGTGATTGCTTAGTAAAATTCAGTAATTTTGGCAGAACTCTGGTTGAAGGACTGCATGTATGTATTCACAAGTGAAATCAAGAGTGCTCTGAGGAGTTTATTTGCGAGTTGCTGCTGTTGTTGTCGTTGTCATTGTCGTCGTTGTATGCTTTCAAATTGACTCTGGCTTATGGCAACCCCATCTAAGGTTTTCTTGGCAAGATTTAGTCAGAGGTTTGCCACTGTCTTCCTCTTAAGCTGAGAGAGTATAACTTGCCCAAAGTCACACAGTGCATTTTCAGGGCTGAACAGAGATTTAAAACCTGGCCTTCCAAAGTCTTATCCCAACATGCAAACTACTAGACCACATTTGCTCTCAATGAGTGACATGATTCCTCTTAAAAATAAAATATTGTAGCCCACATATAGTTGTTCCAAAGGACTAGGTACAGGAGTCCGCCATAGTGCATTCATACTTAGTTCTGGCACCAATATATGGGGACCTCACATTTATTTTTAAGGTGATGGGCTTAACTCTGGCAGGCAGGTCAGTATGAATTCTGCATACTTGCAGATGCTTATTTTTTTACAAAACAGAAAAAAAATTTAAATGATTGTGCTAAACTAACAACAGTGCAATAATAGCTATAATAATGTACCCACTGAAGAAGTTAACAATGTGACTACAATGAAGACAATGGTAAAATGATAAAATGATAAAAAATGATAAAAAATTTATAATGATAAAAAATTACAAAATTGATCAAAGTATACAGTCAGTATATAAGACTCTATTCAGAGACTATAAAGAAGGCTATAGGGTCTCCTAGCTCACCTTCCCCTCTAGCATACTACCTTAAGAGTAAAAATTGTGAGACAGGTTGGTTTGTACAAGATTTCATACAAGATCATCTGTAAAGAAAATGCAAAACATGTACAACTACCAAGCTTGAAGTGCAGAGATCTCCAACTGTAGGATGTGGAGTTAGAGGTGAGTTACTTGGATCCAGGCTAAATTACTGGGGATGGTGGAAACAAAAATGGATTCACATAAAGAACTTCTTTTTCAGAGGTCTTTTGTTAGTGTCATTTGCTTAAAAAAAAATAGAGAAATTAATCTGGCTTTTAAGTTCACTCTCCATTTTCAACAGTGAATGAAATGGACACAGTTCTGTGGTAAAGTATGGAAACAGATGACTATCACTGCAAGGTTTCATTAGACAGAGCCATCAGTGGAAGGGGGTCAATTTAGAATGCAGTTTTTCAAGAATGGATAGATAAATCCTTGGTCTGGGTGCAGGGGGACCATCCACTAGGCCATGATGGATCTTTTTAATGCATTTAGTATATGGTGACACTAGATTTTAATTAAATTTTAATCAAACAATCATATCAAATTGTTTGCCTGCCGTTTGGCTTATGAGACAGGAAAGAACATTGTTTTCAAATTGTAAAAAAAACCAAAAACAAAACACAACATTCTGCACTTAAATGTTGGGTCTTTATTTATTTTGGATTTTACATGCAAACTATTTAATATTTAAATTAAATATTTAAAAATTCAGTATCGTTCCTTATAGTTAATGCCTTGCTTGAATCTACAGTCAGAAGATTCAATTGTGAGGATAGCTGAGGATTGCAATTCATCAACATCTAGAGAGGCCACATATATCTCTGACTAACATGCATGATTAAATGTGTGTATTTAAATGTGAAACATTTGCACATTCCCTACCCCTGTGCTAGAACATAGAGTGTCACCACTTGTATGTTGAGGGAAAAGCTCATTTTTATCCGCAGCCTTGGTTGCAGAATAGATAATGGGCTTTACTTATGAATGTTGTTGTAGGTAGGACAGACAGTGGGAAAAGCTCATATCTCTAAGTACAATATGCATTGTAAGACACATAACTTTTGCAGTCAACCAATGTTATGTAGGAAGCTGAAAAAATGTTTAGACTTATGTATGGTCTGATATTCACTTCCTGATCTCTCTTTGGAACTGGATAGTTAAGTCACTCAGCAATGAGGAGACATGCTTCAACTAGTCCATAATGTTGCCACTGTCAGGAGACAGAAACATTTCTGTCAATTCCGCAATAGCTGCATTGGTAGCCTGTTAGTTTCAAGGCCCAAATCCAGGTGCTGATGATGCTTACTGATATAGCTCTCAGTGGCTTGGGAACTACATATTTCTTAGTCTGCCCTTCCCAGCAGGAGCCCTGCCTTGTTTACATTCTCCAGGTTGAGTCCTGTTCTACGTGCCTTCACAGCATGATGCCTCTAGGGTCTTTATTTTTCTCCAGAGGTGTTTTTCCTAGAGGCTGTGGGATGACTTCTCAGATGAGGTTTGAAACTATTATCTTCTTTTCAAAGGCAATGTAAAATTAAAACAACAAAAGGGAATCCAAGGGAAGTGGGGAAAGCATGCAGAGGGGGACTTACTAGCTATATACAACAAGTTTCTTTCATTCTAAGCACTTTACAAACATTGGTCTTAACTGTTAGTCAGTGACTAGTTCTGTAACTGCTTGACTAGTTCCAGATGTAGCGTGGTTTAAGAGTCTGAAGTATGTGTTAGAAAATGACTTGCCACTACCTTATTTTTGAAGGATTTCTGTTCTCTTGAGAAAAATTGAAACACATGTGGGGCACTGGCACTATTGTTTCTATATAGCAAGTGCTGTTTCCACTTTTTTTAAGGATCTAGAACTCCACCTGTTCCAGAAAGTTTTTTGTTGTTAAATCCAGCACTGTTGAGTTCTCTGTTGTTGTTATCTTTATTGTTGTTTGTTAGTTTGTTTTTTGTTGTTGTTGTGAGTTGCCTTGATTTTTGGAGAGGTAGATCATACTGCCCAAATCCAATTGCTAATCACAAGGGGAGTAGGGCCCTTGCATCCAAATTGGTGAATAATTAGTCAACACTTGTGCAAATCATATAGCTTCAGTGCATATATTCTAGATGAAACTAGCAACTGAATTTAGGCCTGATTTTAATTCATTAATAAATAAATAAATAAATAAATAACTTTATAAATGATGAATAAATAATTTTGTATTTATATATATAAACTTAGGGAAGGAAGGAAGCAAGGAAGGAAGATTTTTTTTGAGTGACAGCCTCTAACTTAGCAACTAAGTGGTGCACTATTTTATAACAATAGTTTCATGGTATGCTTTTTCTCACAGAAGAGAGAATTAAAAATAATTTGGCTTTACTTTTCAAGTTTAGGATATTACAGTGCCACAAACTGTGTCTTTCTTTGTCTTAAAAGTCATGGCTGAATAGTGAAACCAGGTTGCCAGACTGAGAATATGATTCGAACAAAAGGTTCATCAATAGATTTCAATAATTATGACATATATTATTGAGATTTAGTAAAGAGAAGAAAGTGGTTTCTGCCTCCAGCATGAAAAGTGAGGGGAGAGGCCTAATTTTACCACTGTGTTAGCCTAGAGAGTAGTTGGGGGCTGAACTCTTTATTAGTAACTTCCTTCCTTTGGAGGTAGCCACTACTGTATATGGAGGATTGTTGAAAGATTCTATCAGGTGACCTCACATTGGTGAAGGACAAAGGAAGGAAAAGACTGCAAAGTGTCATTTTATACACAGCTTGGGAAAGAGAGGAAGTGCTAATGGATTTGAACTATTAACATTCTTGTTGATGAACAAGGAGTGTAAGAATTGTCTATACATGGTATAGGAACTCCAAGTAGAGTTCTGTAGGAGTTTCTTGGTGCTAATTTCCCAGTGCTAAAGTCCCTTGGATGACTAAGTTCTTAAAGGGCTGTGTGGGAAATGAGATACAAAAGCCTTCTTCGTAGTCATGACTGCTGCCTCTAAATGAAGCTGATGGCTCATATTAACATTTTGCCAAGCGGCTATTTATCAAAGTAGAGAATTTTGTGAGGGTGCCTAATTTTGCCTAGAAATAGAATATGGTACATTCTTGCATTCTTGTGTGGCTGTTCCTGGATGCCTCCCACCAAATAGGAAATGGCACCACTTTTTCCCTCAGCCTCATAGCCAAGATGACTAAGCAGAGAGTATCATACTTCGGTCATATCGTGAGAAGACATGACTCTCTAGAAAAGACAATAACAATTGACAAGGTAGGAGGCAGTAGGAAAAGAGGAAGACCGTATTACAGATGGAGAGATGTAATTAGAGAAGCCATGGCCCTGAGTCTGCAATTGGTAAGCAGGGCTGTTGGTAAGAGGGTACCCCTTTTTTCACCTTACCTTTTCGCAGTGCTGGGTTGCGGGCTTGCGCGAGCAGCCTCTGGAGAGGCTCTCACTGCCCTGCTTCTTCGGCTCCTTACAAGCTTCCTGCTCTCGTGAGAGCCCCGCCTCTTCCTTTCACAGTACAGCCTGGGACCTTCCAGGCTGCACAGAGACAGGAAGCGCGACCAGCCCAGCTCCCGAGGCTCCGCATGCCAGGTAAGTGTGCACGGGGCCCCGGAGCAATGCACTAGCATGCAGCATTTTCGGCTTCAAGCCGAAAATGAAAAATGCGTGCGCGGTCCACATCAGGCCCTTGAGTGTTGCGCAAATGTGAGTGCGTCGTGTGGACCACTCCTCACATGTGCACGACGCTCAAGGGGCCCTTTCACATTGGAAATGCCATGTGAAAAGGACCAGTGACTTGCACATCTCTCATTCATAGGGTTGCTGTAACTCAAGACTGACTTGACAGCAGTTAGCAGCAACAAACAAGTAAAGCAAAGTATAAATGCAGTGGTTTGCAGTAGCATAATGAACTTTTTCAGCAACTAGGAGCTCTTAGTACACTAGTTACTTGTCACTTGAGTATATGAGCAGAGAAAAGGGGAAATACCACTCAAAAAGAAAAATGGAAAACTTTGTTGCTATTGGGCTTTTAAGCCATGTGGAGCAAAGCAGGAAACCTCTTCTCATAAATAAGGGTTTATAAACAGTGGCATCACCTTCATGGAGCCATTTCCATTCAGGGGCTGGAATTCCAAGATCCCGGTCTACTGCCATGCAGGCCCAGTCTCTGGGTATCTTGATCTACCTGCTTGGCCCCACATGTATGAAGGCACTGGGAATCTCATCCAATCATAAGAAAAAAGGCAGTCATCTTATATGAAACCATATGGGCTCTCATGAAGTTGGAGGAGAAAGAAAGGGCAGACAGTCATTTTGGTGTCACCCGATGTGGTCCACAAATCCTGTAGCCCCCTAGTAACACCACTGTTTATAACCAAGAAGAAGAACCTTTGAGTCCACACTTTCCATGGTGATATTTTTATTTGGACTAAAAGGAGTGAAGGCATTCCTATGTGGAATACAGCTGCTCAATGTGTCAGCATAGTGATCTATCAGAAAACACTTCCTGTTGGGATACCCTCTTCCTAAATGTACTCCTCTGTCATAAGGGCTTGTGGCTTCATACTGGATAGATGCAAGTACAGTTTTCAGAGGAGGAGTGCTTTTCAATTTCAAATTGAGAGACCAAACTTTATTGTCTGTTTTATTGTCTTTCTTCTCACTCAGCTTACAGCCACAGGGTGTGTGTGTGTGTTTTGTCCACATACACTTCCTGTACCATCCAAAATCATGACCACAACTCTGTCACTTTCTTTTCCCTATGTGCTATTTTGCCATCTTTGCCTGATGAGGAAAACTGTGAAGCTTCGAAAGCTAACATGATGTAGTTTGTACCTTTTGGCTGGCTCAATAAAGGTGTCACCACAGAATGGATTTTAGATTTTGTTTTTCATAATGACCAACATGGCTACCTCACTGAAAGCTCAATCCATGCCTTCATCAGCTCATCCTCAAATTACCATGCAGAATAACTATGACCAGAAGAGAGATGGATTAGGGAAGGCTGTGGGAGTCTGGCATGGTGAGACTTTATGTCTGGCATTGCTTGAGAAGAAGGAAGTCTGGCTTCCTCTCTTAATCACAAGAAAATGCATGTGTACAACTAAAGAAAACATTTGTCATTCTCAAGTACCTATTTCAGTGCTTTAACCCTATAAACAGTAAATACTTTGTCACTTTAATTGCGGAATAATAGCCTTAGTTTAAAAGAGAGAGAGTAATATATTGTGTTCCTCAAATGCGTCTTGCTAGGTTTACCCTCAAATATATTTCTGGCTCCTCTGAAAATGTAGAATCAAATTTTAGTGCTCACTGGGGTTCACATCTTTTTGTCCCCCAGCACTCCAGGATGTAGCTTGAGGGGAAAAAGAAGTGCCATTGGCACTACATCCTGCACTGAAACCACTGATTAATGTCTCACTTTCAGACTTGGTTGTGGGAAAATGTGTTTCTCACTGAAAAAGGACCCTTGTAACTTTTTGCAGAACGTCTGAACAAACATTCTGTAAAACAGGTCCTACTTTCTTGAAAGGAAGTCTAATGAAGGTCTGTGATCTCTATTCTGGTTAGGAAAGGCTCCAACATACATTTTAATTGACAGAGCCCAACCTATATTCCTCCAGAAGACTGTTGGAACCTGCCATTTCTACGGTATACATTTCCATTAATTATAACTTAATGAACCTGTCCCAGTTAGATTATTACTGGTGACTGATTCTTGTCTTCTTTTATTATTAAAAATATTAAACATTAGCAATATTTTACATGAAGAAGTGTAAAAGGATGGGGATGGGAGCCTGAAAAGTTTCAGGGGATGCAATGAGAGAAGATAGCATGGTCACCATTTGTTGTTGTTGTTAAGTGCCAGTTAAGTTGGCCTCGATTTGTTGCAACCCTATGAATGATAGACCTCTAAGGCCATTTCTACACTAGACTGTTATAGCACAATTATTCCACTATCAACATCCTATGGAATCTTGGGGTTTGCAGCAAACCCCAAGATTCAATAGGATGTTGAAAGCAGAATAATAGCACTAGTTGAGTGCAGAAATGGCTTAAGTTCCCTATCATCCCTCTCTCCCTCCCTCCCTCCCTCTCATCAACAGCCCTGTTGAGACTTTACACATTCAGGGCCATGGCTTTCTTAATTGAGTCTACTAACCTGTAATGCTATCTTCCTCTTTTCCTACTACCTTCCACCTTACTAAGCATTGTTGTCTTTTCTAATAAGTCATGTCATCTCCTGGTATGCTCAAAGTATAACAGTCATATTGGCTTTCAAACTTGATTTTTTCTAGGACTCATTCATTTGCCTTTCTGGGCAGTTTGTGGTATCTGTAGAACCCTCCCCCAGCACCACTTTCAAAAGAGTTCGTTCTCTCCCTGTCAACTTTCTTTTCCCTCCAGCTTTCACAAGCATACATAGAAATCCAAAATATTATGGCATGGACAATCCTGACTTTGATATCCAATGATATATCTTTATTCTTGAAGGTATTATTTAGTTATTTCACAGCTATCCTTCCAAGTCTTAGTCTTCATCTGATTTCTTGACTACTATCTCCATTTTGATTGATAAGTAGGCCAAAGTACAGAAAATATTTAACTATTTCGGTGTTTTCATAATCTGTCTTAAAGCTACCAGTATGTAAGCAGTCTGTGGTCTTGCCATTAGACATGATGTGTTTGTTGCAGAGCTTGGGAAACAACATTTTTGGATTACAACTCCCAGAATCCCCCAGCCTTCAGGGCCACTGAGTTTATAGTCTTCAAATAACTTACCCAAGATCTGTTCTGTTTGCTTTCAAATTTTATCATGTTTTAAGTTGGCCATTGTTCACCCAATAGAGAGTGCAGCTAGTAATTTGTGAGAGAGCTCTCATACCAAATTTCCTGTCCACAGAACAAATTATTTCAGTTTTATCAGAAACAGAATGTTCATGGTCCAAAGAGAGAAGGCAACTTACTTTAACTATAAAGCTTTTCTTGCAGCTCTATCATTCTAGTTTAGTACACTCCTGTTTCTTCAATGCTCATGCCCTTTGTTTCTGTGCTATAGTACAATGTCCCACCATAAAGCCTCAACTCCATATCAAATCAGGCCTATAAATCATTTGTCCTAATAAAAGGTAGGTCTTTAAGTGTAGCGCGTGGGTCTTTCTTGCTGTTTGGTCAATCCTGGCCAAAGTACACTTTTATTGGACCAAGGTTGTGCAATAAACACAGCTCCAGAGACCTTTGCCCTGCTGCTTCCCAACAGAATTTATGTTTTGTTTGCATTTGGGGGTGGAGAGTAAGTGGAAAAAGGTAGGGACTGTTGTTTTAGAGTCCTTATGTTATATCACTTGTACTAGGAAGGTAATGTCAGAGTAAGATTAAGACAGGACTGCTTTATATTATGCTCAGAAAAATTGATAAGAGAAAAATCAAATGAATATAATGAGAATATTATTGAATTGAACTGGGTTATAGCCTGTTGGTTACAGTCTAATGGGCAAATAGAATTGCTGATGGATATGTGACTCTCTTATAATGCTATTTTCCTATTTGTGAGACCATGGCCATCTTCATATACTATGTTGCCTCAGTTTTACTTTTGGTTTCCTGGAGTGCAGCCACAACTCCATGATATAAAAATCATCGAGACCTCCCATGTGTTCCTTCATTTTGTGAAATCATATAGATGGGAACTGGCTATATTATTTTACTTTCTTCTAATTTCCTGTAACTAAATTGGACTCCATCTGGTACAAGTGAACTCAAATTTGGTTTTGGATGCCTAACTTCACATTTGATGCTCTTGAATTTTACTTCCTTTCTATTGCTTCAGTTTCTGACATCATGCAGTTCATTGTGTATGACTTTCTGATTGTTGTTTATATGTAATAATATTACAATTACATGAATTTTATATATACAGTATTACATATAAAGTAGTAATATCACTAAAGTCTAGCTGACACATTTTAGAGATTAGAAATTATAAACTGTTGCTTTCCTCACTCCTGCTAATCTTCTGTTTCAGAAGAGACAAGAGAATTCTGCACAGACTACTGCTTTTGTAACTCCTGGGACATCATATTATCCTTTTCTTTCTTTTCTTTAGAGCCTGAAAACATACTTTTTGGACCAGAATTTCCATTAGCCATGTTGGCTGGGATGATTCTAGGAGCCCTGATCCAAAAAGCAACTTCTCCAAGTTCTGTTCTTACATACTGTCATGGGATAGTTATTACACATTACTGATAATCCTGGAAAGAAAAACTGCTATTTCCTTGCTCAGAAATGTTCACAAGACAGAATAAAGGAGACATGCTGAGAAATTATTTCTGCCTGTGTTCTTGTTTTAGTATGTACAGACTTTCATGACCTTTTGACTGTTAAGACATTTTCCAGAAAGGACTCCATTCTTACAGATGACTATTTTTTCAAAAAAAGAAAGAACTTCAGGTTCATAGACTTGGAATTCTGCCGATGAGGAAAAGAATAATGACAAATGCTTCCCCACCCCCATTGCAGCAAAAACGCTTTGAAGAATTTTTGCTCTTGTTTTGCTCTGATGGAATCCCACTCCAGTGTACATAACAAAACAAGTTTTTACAAAGACTCCATCAATCTCTGAAGGAAGTTTGTAGAAGCTGCTTGAATGTAACACTAGAGCAGGAGTTTTCTTCCATTTTAATGGGGGCACATAACTAACATTTCTGCACATTTTCCGTTGACCCATATAAGCTTGCAGCAAAGCACAACTTGCAATAAATAAGTTTGCAATAAAGCATTCTAACTAAATTTGAGGAGAAGGCTCGATCCAGTGGTGGAATGCATAGTTTGTCTAGGTCCCACATTCAGGCCCTGACATTGCTGGTCAAAAGGGTTTGATCCAGCTGGGCTAGGAAATAATTTTGCCTGACATTCTAGAGCAGCTAATTCTAACTGGGATTAGCCCTATAGATGTGTTTCCTGACAACTCACATCTATAGATGTCTTGCATTAAAATCCACCACAACTTTCTAGATTGGAGTTGGCAGCCCTAAATTGCTGATAACAGCGCTGGACTATATAATGGTCTGAATTTGTATACATTTCATAGGCACCATTAGCCAGATGATTGGAAATCACCAAAAGATCTCTGTTGAATGTAGCCAACTCTGTTTAATTGCATTGGGCTTGATCATGAGTTAGTTATCCTTACAGCAGAAAAATCCGTAGAGCAGAAAGCTTAAGTTAGTTATGACTAACCTAAGTCCCATTGCTGGCAATGGATCTCACCCTGTATGTTTGAGATGTTAGGACATTTCTACCTGCATTTGAATGATTTTGTTTTCCATACAGTCAGCAGAAAAGAGAGGCAAGGAGAAAATATTCCATGACATCAGCCTCTTGTATAACATGTCCTTTCTTTACTCTCTTCTAATATACATATTTGCCCTTTGGTACAGGTCAAAAAGTGCATCTGTTAAGCCACGTCATGAATTAATCAGCCACTGCAGACTTGAGCCAAGGCATTCAGGCTCCAAGCATGGAGATACTGAGAAACACACATGAAGACCAATATATCCCCCACCGATACATTTTCTCAACATACAATTAGGGCTAATCTAGGTGACTTGTTCGGAGGGAAGCGGAGAACTATTTTTGATTCTGTGCTGAGTTTTTACCTCTAAAGAATCTGCTTGTCAACCATATGTTGATTTTTCCCATCCAGTTTGTCATGGGTATGTAGATCATTGTGGCAACCCTAGTATATGTGATGAATTCACCACGCACACATGTACTTGTGCAAAAAAGCAAAACCCAAACACTCTCCACACATTTCAGATAGACACTCTTGCAAACAAGATCATTTTCACTGATCAACCTTTGGACTTGGGATTCTTCAGCCAAAGAAGACTATGGGGAGACAATTATTGCTTAGAAGAGTGACTAGTTTGGCTACAACTCCCAGAGTCCCCCAACCAGCACTTGTGACCCTTGCATGGGTCTTTTTTTTAATGTGTTAATATACTATGTAGAATCTCCTGGTCTGAACTCCCCAGTCTGAACTTATTGAACATCAGCTAATGGAAGTGATGGAAATCTGTTCTCCTGTTGGTCGGGACACAGCAGACTGATATTTCCTCCCTCCAATCCCACCACACAGTGATTCACTCTGATGATAATGGAAACCTGCCTCATCATCACCACTAGTTAGAAGCCTGTCCTGCACTTGCTTATTCACCAACAGGAAATGTGACCTGTATAAAGGTCCTCTGCATTAGCACAGTGCTGAGATAGGGTTGTATAGAGGCATTCTGGCCATGAAAACAAAGCTGGCATTATTTCAGGATGTACACTCCGAGATATCAACATGTTGGAAACTGAACATGTTTTGGAGGAGGTTCCACAAGCACATTGGGTAACTTCTGTATTACTTTCAGTTTCAGGAATGATTAAGAGCTTTCAAATCTCCATTATCTGTCCAAGCTAGAAACATGACTGTAGAGAAGGAGAAGAAATGATAGGTGCTAAACATGACAAGCTCATACTGCAGTGAAGTCTTGTTCGTTTAACGTGCTACTGATACTGATCTGTATTCTGTAAGAGCCAAAAGAGGTTGGGGAACCAAAAAGGAAAAGGGGCTCAAGTTTTTCATGCTAGAGGTCCCAGGTTCAATCCACAACAGCTCTAGTATTTTTTAGAAATCTCAGAGGGCAATTCTAAGATTGATGGACCAATAGCTTGACTCCAAATAAAGTAAATTCTGAGGTTCCAAAAATTCACCCAGAGCATTAAAGGCAAAAACAAAAAGCTTGGAGTATCCTTGGGAACACAATATATTAACAGACTGCAGAAGAACATGGGTTCCAGTCTTTCATCATTTGTTACAGATCTCCTGTAGGAGCATGGATAAATCCCAAGCAAGTATTCCTGATATGTTGTAAAGTTTGTACATCAGTGCCTATAATCTGAATGGGGGAGCTCATGCCTTCCCCCTCTCCCCTAGTCTGGATGATGAGCTACCAGTGAGTAACCTTGTCTTCCTTCATTGTTTAGAAAACTTTGGAGACCTGGTACTCTTATTATTTTAAAAATCATGAGTTTTAAGGTTACACACTGTACAATTCTTTTGATTTTTCAGTCTTCTCCAGTAAATAACACCACATTCCAGTTTTGATGAAGATCAAGAAGTTGCTTTAAAGGGTACATCTATACTCATGAACATTAGACAGTTAGGCCATTTCTGCACTAGAGTGTTATAGCGCTATGATTCCACTTTCAACATCCTATGGAATCCTGGGGTTTGCCGTTTTGAGAGGGGCTGGCTGGCCCCTCCCGAAACTGCAAACCTCAGGATTACATAGGATGTTGAAAGTGGAATCATAGTGCTATAACTGTCTAGTGCGGAAATGGCCTCACTCTAAAAGGAATCCTATCTGTTATCTCAAGATTGTAGCAAGTTAGACAAAAGTTCCCTAGAACTTTCACCAACAGGACGATTATTACTTCCCCTGCACATGTCAATGAGAAAGAATGGTGAAACTTAAACAAGCAGGTTTCCTCACGTGCCTTATGTGTATGCAGTGTAACAGCATAAAACAAGGAATACAGGAAGTTGACAAAACAGGTATCTACTGCTATAATACAATTGGTTAATCCCTATCTGTGGTGTTGATGCCTGAGGGAAGTTAACATTATTTCTGTGTATGGATAAAAGAAATCTGAATATTCTTTGGATGTTTAGCCAATTCCTTTGCTAGTCTGTATGTTTGCTAGTTTGCATGTACATACACCTGAGTAATAACTCTCTATTTTATGACAAGTAAAGAGAAATCACATTGTACAGAAAGAACACATAACCCTTTTATTTTCAACCTCCCATGAAGACAACTGTCCCAATGACATGATGTCCCATTGTTGCTGGTGTTTTAATGTCAACCAACCAAGCTATAGGTCAGTTACATCATACAGACTGCATGCCAATATTTTAAAGATCCCTCACTATTCTGTTGGAGTATTTACACATTTATCCACTAGGTAGTAAAGTTTTCACTGCAAATGATACTTTTCTAGCACATACTTTATTCATTGGCAAAATAGTGGGGATGACTTATATATAAAAGCTTATGACCAACCAGATAGATAGAGTCATTTTTTTTCCTGAGAAAACATTTGTTCTTGAAAGTTTTGTTTTAAAAATCAGAAACACAGAAGTAGAACATTTTTGTTGTAATAAAAAAAACCCATCAGGATGCCTGGCTAACTTTTTTCTTTTAAATTATTTACGTACCATTAAGTTAAAAGGTTTACATTCATTCCATTCATTCATATAAAAACTGCTGTTAAATCTTCTGCTTATGATTTAACACTGATTGCTGCAACACAAATTGCACTTATATAAAAACAAAATTGTTGTATGTGTGTGTGTGTATATATATATATATATATATATACATACATACATACATACATACACATATACATATATATACACACATATATATATATGGAAGGGGAGAAATTCTGAATGCTACCCTGTTTACAAATTCTGACTGTTCAGCCACAACATAGAAATGTTTATCCTCCTCCATCACAGTATATATCAAAAACAAAAACACGTATATTTTATAGCATGTTCTCATTAGCATGTTGTAACTTGAGAAAGGTGTACCAAATGTGATTTCCTTCATTGGCATGTGCTGGAATTCTGCTTCAGAAAAGCTACTGAGAAATACAGCCATGTGGTAAGCAGAAGGCACTTGCTGGAATGCTGACCTGTGAGAGGAGATCACATCAAACCATCAGGTTCAAGAGACGCACATTGGAATAAGCTGTACACTTGTTTAGCTCTTCTGTGTTGTGTTATCTGTTAGAACGCAAGCTTAGCCTACTTCATCTACAAGAACATGTCAATACCAGTCAGATCCTGGATGCTGGGTGAGTAGGAGTGAAACAAATACACCATCCACAATTATACAAGGCAGTAGTGGTAGTTGTGGTGAAGATCTATCAACAGTGCAGATGGGCACTCCTTTGTCAACATAATAAAACTGGTCCAGGCTCCCCCAATTCTCTTGCATAGTCGAGGAGCTGGGCAATCAGACAGGGACCATGGGGAGACAACACCTCTAGATTCAAGGCACAGATATGTTGGAAGGAATGTTCCTGTCCTCTTTGTCATCAGTTCTTGGACTGCTTGAAAGAACAATAATATACCACACAAGTATAGCTGGCTGCTGCCCAGTGCAAGTCTCCATTTATTTGTCACCAATTCATGCGAGAGCTATGGCACACCAGGAAGAATCCTGTCTCACAGAGGCCGAAACTTCTGCAGTGGAGCTCAGGCTGACACCTGAATATAGCCCTTCTTGACCAGAATACTTGAGTGTGCTGGTCTCAGGACTGGTGCTCTCTCCTCGGGTGGACATTGCTGAAGATACTGCCTGTAGCAAAATAGGGGAAAGTAAACAGTTAAGAAATACAGACTTATTTTTAAAAATCACATTTTTCAGGAGGAAGAAAGGTTTTTGAAGAAATAATAGGAGTTGTCATAACAGAAGTTGTCATTGGCTACAACATCCATTACTTAAAATCATCAAAGCAAGTAACTGTCTATTAATTTTGATGAAAAAAAGAAGAGTGGGTGAAAACAGGTCAGTGCCTTTGCTGGTTTGTTTTTGCTAGAACTACAACACACCCAAGTGCTGCATATGAATGTGTGCATTTGTGTGTAGTGTCTATGTAGAGGAGACAGAGGGTAAGGTGCAGCCTCCACAGGTGGGCAATCTGTGAGGCTTTGCCTAACTTTGAAAGCCCTATGCAAGGAAGAGGGAGAGAGAAAGGGAGATAGATAGTATGAGGAAAAAGAAAGTGAGTGGTTAGAGAAGGAAGGAAAGGAGAAGGCCAAGGGTGATGATGAGAGACAAAATGTAGACACATGAGACTTGAGAAAACTTCATCTAGGGGGAGATGAGTCACATCTTACATATGTTGACTGTCTCAAATCTTGGAAAGGTCACATTTGACTTCTCAAACCTACTCCAACTAGCATGATGAGTCTGGGCTAGAGTAACTTGAGTAGGCCCGTTGAACCAATAGACTTAAGTCAATAGCTATGTAAATCCCACTGATTTGATGTGTCAACTCAGGCTGGGACTAACAATTGGACTTAGCCCTCTGTCTCATTTGCAGAAAAAAACATCAACAGAGAAACATCAACCAGGTCAGTCAGGCAAATAATTAATATAGGCAATTCACTGATAACAACTCTAGGAAATGGATATCATATAATGTAAGAAGTCAGAAGGTCCATCTTGTCCACATTCTGCTTCCCAGTAAGGCGGCTCAAATGCTTTTGGGAAGTCCAAAATCACCTAAATCACTAACAGCATCCACAGGGATTATAGGTATTCAGAAGAGCCACTTAGTGTGAGCACTACCAAAAATATACCAAGAAAAGATTCCCCATAATTTCACAACCCCAATTCAATGTATCAAAATAAGCGGCCTTTGGTCACATATCAGGAGAAAGGTAGGATATACATTAAAGACATTAATTAAAAATTAGTCTTTGCAATGCCAGACCCTGAAAACTGAAACAATTTTTTACCAAGAAATATTTTTAGATTTGACATTTTTAAAAACAGTAAACAAAAAATAGCAGAGAAACTTGAAGATTTTTCACTTCTGGTCACTGAAATGGCACACTGTATTTGAGGTGGAAGATGTTCTCTTCTGATTCATTTATTTTAGACAAAAGCAAAAATACTTGGTTTTTTTATTCTGGACCTGTGCCAAGTAAGCCATTTGCCAGGATAAAAGCTGAAATGTTCTTGAATTTATCTTGGAATTAGAGAATGGATTGGACAGCTACTTCTGATGGTATCTGATAGATCTCTATGGAAAAGAGTGCTTAAGAACATGGAGGCATACAGTGGCTTCAAATAATATTTTAGCTTTTTCAGATGAGAAGTCATTGTTGCAACTGGATTAAAATACCCAGGGTTTTGCAGTTCACCTTTTTGTGACACTTTTACAAATTCTAATTCCCACTTTTTCAGATGCTTACATTGTGACCCTCTGTTATTAGATTATTTTTCTTTATTAGCAAATGTTTGGATTTGCAAGCTAAAGGCAAGCTATGATACATGTAGTTGTGAGAAAATGTAAACTTTGGCTTCTGGAATAGAGGAACTACAAGAGAAATCCCAGTGTGAAACTGCTGAATCAAGGAGTTCAGTTCTGTTCATTTGAGTGTGAATGGAGACAATGGTGTCTTTTTCCTGTTCAAGTGTTAATTTGGTTCACAGTGCCAAGGTGATTGTATTAATCATCCATGAAGGAAACAGCAAACTACTTCTTGAGTACTCCTTAAGCAAACTCTATGAAATTCATGGGGCCACCATAAATTGACAGGGGACTAGTGCTTATTTCACACACATTTAAGTGCAAACTGAATTGTCACAGAATGGATCTGATTTATATTACATGCCCATTCTGAATCTAGTTTTGAGATCATTAAGAGGCCCTTAGCTCAGTCCTGCCATCCTCACAAGCATGGATGGTGGGAGCATGAGAGGGAGGCCTCCTCAGTGACTGGTCCCAAGCTCTAGAATTCCCTTTCTAGGGAAGCCTGACTGGCTCCTTCCTTGTCCACCTTTTGTGGGCTGGTGAAAAATTGTTCTTTTTTTCAGCAAACTTTGAGGGCACTGACTGTCCATAACTGTTCTAACTGTTCTAACTGTAAGCAGTGCTGTTTTTCTTTCCTTTTTATTGGATGTGTTTTAAATTGTTCTTAATTCAATATATAGTTTAATTAAGACATATTTAATTTCATTTATATTTAATTATATGTGTTATCTTTTTCTGTTTCAAATCGTGTAAGATTCCTTTAGTCCAGTTCTGGGGAAAATGTTTTGTATTATTCCTCATCCTCCTTCTCTTGCTCCCTTTACATTTCCCCCCATTGCACTCGTGTATATGGTTGACAACTTTCATGGGTCTCCATGACAGTCCATCAAAACATGTGACACAATAAGATAAGATTCGTTTTCTTTCCCTGCCACAATAGGGCACTGGGAACTCCCATGGCAAGAACATTCATGTTGCTAAAATTCCCTTTATACTACCTGACTCTAGCTCTTCTAATTTAAGTTGGCAATTAAAAAAAAAAAGCACAGCCAAAAATATGATCTAACATCAAATCCTATTTTAGGCCCAAGACAAACATGTGAGTGACTTTATCACTGGCATGGTGCACAGCTCAGAGTGCAGCTGTGTGTGACAGACAAGGGGTCTGGGCTACATGACAACTTCTGGTGGATATTCAAAACATAGTATCAGTGCAAATTCCAGAAGCTGACCTTGTGACAAGAGATAAGAAAATGGAGTGGAAAAACAGCCTGATGGCTTTAGTCAATGTGTACCTGCTGGATCCAGTCTTTATAAATGATCACAGCACTTCGAAATTCATTTAATTTTATGATACCTTTAAAGAAAAAACAAAACAATTGACCTGCAGGATATCTTTTACAGCTGCCAAGTGAGGATCAATTGGAGCTTAATTTGAATCAGACACAAAGTTAGCTTAAGAAATTAGGTTCAGTGCCAGGACCAAGAACACTGATAGCTGAAGCAACAACAACAACACGGCACACTTGAACATGCAAGGGGAACTTTTGCACCAAGAATAGCTGAAGCAACAGCAGTAACAACGTGGCATGTGCACATTTTTTCATTCTTAGTATCTACAACTAACTTTGACATTCTCAACAACAGGAAATAGAATTGTTAGTCAGAAGACCTTGTTTCAATGTAACTTAAGCTTTGAGAATCTCTCCTACTGGAAATAGAACATGGGGGCTACTCAAATCTGCCCTCCTCACTTTTGATTATTAAAATAAAAAATTTCAGACTTTTATTGGAGATGTAAACTGCTTCTTGGAAAGGTAGCACTTTATTCTGACAAAACTGGCAAAGGAAGGCCTGAATATAACCTATAACCATCATCCTAAAGCAAAACTCTACCACGTACAACAAGAAGGAAAAGCAGATCGCCCCTCAATATATCTTAACTCCTAAATTCCTTGTAGCACTTCTCTACCATTTCAGTAGCAATCACTTGTCAAACTCTACAGGGCATAATCCACAGATTTCTACCTGTTATAATGGTAACCAAACACCTCACCACATATCCTCCAATGGTTCTGATTTGGCAAGGGCAGTCTCAATTAATCCTTTTCTGTCTCACTTTTTCTTCTGCTTTTAAAATATCCTGGTTTCTTTCTCTTCCTCCCACTTCCCCCCTTTGTCCCCAGTTTTCTTCAATTGGTGAAAACTGAGTTCAGAGGAGTTTGCACTCATTTCCCCAGTAGGCTCAGGTAAAAGCAAACTGCTGCCGGCTCTTCTAGCTTATATCTTCTTCCTCATTAATAACTTTTATCACCTTGACCACACTCTGATGTTGCTCAGCCACACATGTCCCAGTTTATATCTGTGAAATGTTGGACAATATGCCATCATTGACCAAGGAGCTACAGCAACATTCATGCAGAATAATATACCATAGTTTTGAACTTACTGGTCCCTTCACAAGCCAGAATCACAAATCAGGGTTTGTCCTTGATTTAGGGAGCAACAACCCTGTGTCTGGTTTGCTTAGCCAGTCATACTAGCAGGAAGAGTAAAGTAAGAGCAAAAAGAGTGCCTATACCACAAGAGAGCTAATTCATGGTAAGCCAAAATGACTCTGTGAACAAGGCCAATGTGTTTCTTCTGCCTTGTTTTCCAGTCAGAACTTGCAAACAAGTTACTTTGTTGATTTCAACTTCCAGCATTTCCATGGCCATGCTGGCCAGGGCATTCTAAATGTTGTTGTCCAAAAGAGTTACATTTCACAATAATGGTTCCCTCCTCCTATGTTCTCGTCAACTGACATCTTGAGGCTTTTGCTCACTTTGGCAGGTGGGAGTGAAAGATAAAGGGATCAAGGGAGAAGTAGGTGGGACAAAGAGCTTCATTTCTCAATCAAGCAGCAGATATAAAGGTATAGGAGGAACCTCTGGATTATGACCTGGGTAGCTCTCTTAATTTTTTAAGTTTAATGCATTGTAATGCCTGTCCCCCTCTCTGCCTATAATCTATTGTAGGGTTGGGGAAAATGCAATCCATGGTTTTGGTGGTCCCCATATAACACCCCCAGGGACAGTCCCAGTGACCTCAGATGAGGAGTATAGCTACAAAGGAAACAAAATGAGGGCACTGCCACCCTAAATAAAATGAGGCATTGCCCCCACCATGAAATTTTCCTTCAGTCCTCAGATTTCTAGCATTACAGTAACTTAACACCTCAGTTCAACATTTAGAAATAGAGAATGTACCAAAGTGACATTCCTAGGTGATTTAGATGATCTTAAGGAGTCCCTCACATTAGAATTTTCAAACATCAGAGAAAATGTTATTTTACCCAGAAATGTTCAAAGGTCATGTGTCATCTGAGTGAGAAAGTGTTTAGAAGAAAATGACTGCTAATTTGAACATTTGATTTAATTTATATAATAAAGTGTGGGGCATGACTCTTGGCACATCCTGTACTGTTTTGGCATCCAAAGAAACAGGGCGGGCAAAGTTGCCAAGGGAATGCAAACACAGCAAATAGAAGAGTTCTAGGCATGAGCAATTTTTCAGTGTCTCAAACTCTGGAATGCTAAAAAGTTGGGAACTGAGGAAAGTTTCATAGGGAGGAAATGCCCTCATTTTGCTCTACTTCTGCTTCAGACCTCCCCCTGCTAATGCAGAGGAGGGGGAATTGAAAATTTCCCCCTGTCTTTCTAGTTCAGAGTCTACAAGTTCACTAGTATAAAATATTACAGTACAATTCAAGACAAAACACAAAACTTACTCAAATAGTCCTTTTAAAGTCTCCTAGTACTGGGGATAGTTGTTGCTAAAAATGAAACAGGGAAAACTGGGTGACTAAGACTTCTCACAACAGCTTTCTTGGATTGAGGACTCTGGCAGTGCTTCACAGACATTTAACTTAATTCATTTAAGAAACAAAAAAGCAGAGATAAATCCCTCTGAAACACAGAACCAAATCTCGGGGAGTTTCTTCCCCAAGTTCCACAGAAATCTTAAGAGAAAGTGCATAAAAATGAAATCCTTTTTTGTATTTGTATGACACATTCTGTATATAAGTTAAGATTTCATATTATAAGATTTCATTTCAACTTTAATTAAAAGTAAAATAATTTAATATCAGCTTTAACTAAAATTGTCTGAGATGAAAACTTTCAACTTAATGAGTATTTGCATAATGAGACAAGCAAAACCAGAGCCAGCTTTGAATCTTCTGCTGCTAGGATTCTGAATTGCCTGATTTAGACAATAGTGATTTTGTTTGTTATTGTTGTATTTTTATAGCCATGGAGAAGGAGGCATGCTTGTGGAGTTTTCTGTCTAAGATGCCAAAATACTTTGTCTGGCCTTGGGTGCTGTGCACCTTGACTGGGGGAGCATTTGCCGCCCCTTCTCTAATGCCAAAATATCTTTGCTTGGCCTTCACTGTGTTTTAAAAATATTTAAGGAGTTCCAGAAAATGGGTTGTTGAAAGAATATTTCACTGCAGTTTCAGATTAAGCCTATAAAGAAAATGCAACACATAAAGGCAATAAAGTATCCCACAGTGAATGAAAGGCTGACGCTTAATGATCTGAGATGTAATGTGAAAAATAAAGAGAGTCTGTGGCCTTTTGCTGGCATTGTGTGGCAATGAAAGGAGGCTATTACATATGGGACAAATTAAAAATGACAGGGATATCTGTGGCCATTTCTGCACGAGACTATCAAAATGCTATTATTCCACTTTCAACATCCTACGGAATCCTGGGGTTTGCAGTTTAGGGAGGGGCCTTTGAGTGCAGAAAGGCCCTGTGACATGTGCTATTTGCATGGGCCAGCATTCTTCAACTTGTATGCCCAACTGCAACTCCTGGGGAATTGTGGAAGTAGATCTAGAGAGGGCACCAAGCAGGGGAAGGTCTGTTAGAGACTGGATTGTCAATAACATGAATTCTGCTGAATCTTCATATTCATAGTGGGAATATTCTTGACACCATGGTCCAGGAAAGTGTAGTATATCATTTGTTTTCTCTTGTTCGCTCCTTCTCGGAATGGAAGCATTGGCATCTAAAACATCTTCAGATTCAGTTCCTAACATATTCTTTGTAATTTGCAAATGTTAATTTGGAATTTTCCTCATTGGCAAAAGATAAGAATTGTGGCATCTTTTTTTAAAAAAGTGCAATTGGATAATATGGAATTAAATCAGTATAACACTGAATTTCCAAAATTCCCAATCAATATTAGTACAGTGGCTTCGTGGTTGCTTAGAATCACTATACCGTAGCTTTTCCCCATGTATCAATTATTGTACCCATCTAACCTATCCAAACAACTGCCCTATGAAGCATGTTGGGATAAAAGACAAGCAGCCATTTTTTTCACATTATTATTGGCTCCATCCATAACGGGTGGAATGGGAACATGCTTCTTGGGCCCTCCATCTGTGAAAGGTGGAGAATGGTGTTTCCTGGCTCTATTCCAAGCCTCTGTGCACCTATCAAGCTCTGGCACTCAGTAGCATTCAGCAAAAATCTGAAGAAAAAGTTACTTGCTGTTGCAGGGGCTCTTCTACCCATTCAAAAGTCCTGTTCACTCACCTTTGTGGAAAAAGCTATTGCAATATAGCCCAGAGATTGAGAAATTTAGTTTAACTGCAGATCCAAGAATCCCCAGTGAGCTTAGAACAGGATAATCCTGGCTGAGAATTTTGGGGAGCTGTAGTCTATAATTTCTTTTCAGAAATCTAGTACAACCAGCTCCCCATTCAGACTTTAGCTGAATATGTAGTAGTCTGAGGGGTAGAGAGGACCACATGCACAAATACAGGTAGAAGAGTCAGGCAGGTGTGCAACTCTCATGGAAAGGTTGAGGTTATAAACAGTGGTAGCTGGAAGCTTCTGTTTCACTGGGGTGGTGAATCTGCTCTGGATTTTAGTTCAAACTTTTAAAGAGCTATCCAAAGTGCTGGAGCTATCCCCAAACCATGTTCAACACACTGGAAATCTTTAATGTTCAGAATATAAACCCAGAGTGGACTCATCAACCCCCACTGGCATTAGAGCCACCAGCCTAATGTGTTTGTGTGTATGTGTAGCTGACTTTCTAGGCAAAGCCATCCCAGGCTGGTCTACAAGGATAAATAAAGCTAGTAAACATTCAAATGCAATGAAAACAAGTATTTCTTCATATAGTACATAATCAAACTATGTAATTTACTTTTGCCATCTATAGTGATGGCTGCCAACTTGGAAGGCTTTAAAGGAGGAATGGCCAGATTTGTGGCTATATTTTACCTTCAGTACCAATGTGGTATGGTGGTTTGAGTGTTGGACTATGACTCTGGAGACAGGGCTTGAATTCTTGTTCGGCCATGATGGGTGACTTTGGGCAAGTCACACTCTCTCAGCCTCAGATGAAGGCAAAGGCAAAGCTTCTTTGAACAAATCTTGCCAAGAACCCCCCAGTGATAGGTTCACTTTAGGGTTGCCATAAGTTGGAATGACTTGAAGGTGCACAATAACAACAACCAAGAGGCTATTGCACTCTTGACCTGCTTATGGACTTCTCATAGACAACTGACTGGCTACTGTGAGAACAGAATGCAGGATGAGATGGGTCTTTGCTCTGGTATAACACAACTAACTTGATGTTCTTAACCAGTTTTTAAAAAAATCCAGCTGCTGTTTAAAACCCAACCACATGGAGTTGTGAAAAGTAACTTGCTAGCCTTCAGCTCCCAGAATCCCTCATAATAGCCAAAAGTATAACATTCCAAGCTGTGAATGCAGCACAGGCAACACAATTCAGTTTGAAACCAACACAGTTTTGAGGTTGTGAACTTTAGCAGCACTAAGCAACCAAGCATTCATCCACGCAACACCAACACCCACATTTTCTGTGGAACAACTCCCCTCCCTATTTAACAACCTCAGCCAACAGCTGTTGTATGACTGTATCAGCCCGTTTTCACATGATGTGTATCCGCAAATAATGTGAATTTGGATAATGTGACTTGTTAATGATTGCTGTTGGAAACCCCAGGGGTTACATTAGTGTTTCCAGAAGAAAATCTGTAACGTATGGAAAAGGTAACAGATGTTGTATAAGTGTGCCTTGACTGACATCTAGCATCATCATACTTTGAGTGCTTTCTGCCTAAGCAGAATTTAGGAATGGAAACTTTGTGGTCTACCAGAATCCCCCAGCCAGCATGGTTACTGGCTGAGTGGGGGATTCAAGGAATTGTAGTCCAAAAAAGTAACTTTTGAGCTTTCTGAAAAAAAATCATAACAAGTTCTGCTGCTTTCGTTTCCTCAAGAAGTATACTGCATTTGTTCCTTTGACAAACTTCAATTTTCTTTCACCCTAGTTTCTGTGTAGGTCTACTTTTAGCAACATTATTTTTTTTTTACTATTATCTTTTAAAATCTTGCGCTGTGCACATATACCCTTTCAGCAACCTTGATGATGTGCCTTGTTTTCATTCTTTCTGTTCCACAGCCTTGAGAGCAATCCCTCCTCAGCTATTTTGCAACTCCACCATGGAGTTTATCTCCCTTATGTGCATTTTGAGAATTTTGCCAAAGACAGACGTTGGTGTAGGGGAGGCTTTTGACAATTTGATGCCTCTTTCAGACCTGTTGACTGGGATTTCTCATTACTCCATGCTTGCTGGGGATATTGAGACTTGTAATTCATCGCATCTGGATTACACCAACATGGTAGAGGCTGCTCTAGAGACCCAAAATGATGGGTGCATTTGCTATGTGCATTTTTTAATACATGAACTTTCAAGATAACACATTAATACTCTGGTCCCTTCATTCTGCAACATTGATAAATCTAGTGTTCAACCAGAATTTGTGCAAGACATTTTACTGCTTGAGGCAAAGTAGTAAATGGTGCCACACTCTCCCTCCTATAATCCCCACAGGCATCTCTCAGTAATAGTAAATGTTGCTGCCTTTTCCTAATGCTCAAAATCCGCTGCCTAGGGCAGCAGCATCATTCTGTCTAATGGTAGAGACAGCTCTGTATTCACCATGAGGTTATTGGGAGAAACATGTATCTCCAAACATGTGCTGGGAAGCCTCAGAATTCCTACCATGCATTCCACCGAGTGTTCTTGCACATGCTTGAGGTTTTCTCATATTTATCCCACAAAATAACATCTAAATGTTGTATTTTCAGTATTGAATTAAATGTAAAGCAAAGGCTCCCTGCTATGCTGGTTCCAGTGGAACTCAGTCAAATACTTAGGGATATCACCTTCTATCTGATCCTGAACACAATGAATTAAATTCTTCTAATTTTACTTTATGATTTTCAAGGGATGCCACAAGAGGAAACAGAGCACAGAGACAAAGCAAGAGATTTAAGCCTTAAATGGATGCTTCTGTAGCACAAACGTCAACATGGGTGATTGTTAAGTCTGTTGCAAGCAAAAACAATAAATGATCTTAAAGCATTTTAAAGACTATCATGCTTATATTCAGCACAAGGATTGCCCACCTATGTTGGATGAAGTGGGCTGCAGTTCACAATAACACATTTGTTGGGTTTTTTTGTCATGCTACATGTTGCTTTTATTGGTTGCTGTATACTTTACATTAGTTTTGACATCCCAGCCCCAATATCTGAAATAACCTCCCTTATCTTGCACAGGATGTAGTATTTGCCAGTTTAAGATCAACTGAAGAAAGACCTACATAAAAATAAAACTGGCTGACATCTCATGAAACTTCATTTCTTTGCATGGTTTAGGGCTAGCATTGAGGGGACAGCATGATTCTTGTGCCATTAACAGTTCTCTGGCAGGTAGAAATTGAACAAGTTAAGCCTTTCTAGTAGGGAAATATAATTATGTGAAAAGCTTCACTGGTTGATTTATTTGTGCTCCCTCTTATCGATTTTTTTCCTATGTAGGTTAATATCCCTTTATACAGAAAAAAGGTTTTCTATTCCTGACCTGCACTTGTCTAAAGAAAAGAAACAGGAGGGAGGAAGGAAGGGAGATGTTTAAAAATGATGGCAGCCTCTTTTTTCTCTCTCTCTCTCCCTTCCCTCCTCCTTTTTAGGGCCATTTCTGCACTATACTCTTATAGTGTGATTAGTCTACTTTCAACATCCTATGGAATCCCGGGGTTTACAGTTTAGGGAGGGGCCAGCCCGCCCCCATAAGAGTGTAGTATGGAAATGGCCTATGCTGCAAGGGACTAACACAGCTGCTTCTTTGAAAACTACCTAGAGAAAGAGATTCAGGTGTGTGTGGTGGTCCCAGCCCTCCCCTTTATGGTAAGACATATTGCTATTTCAATTATAGTACTTTGCATCTAAATATCATGTACTAAAATTGCATCCCTTTATTGCAGAGAGAGCAAGAAGGAGAACCTGCAACAGTGTCTTGGGCTGAGAAAATACTGTTGGTATCCCTGCAAAATAGTGGCCTCTTTTGCTGACAAATAGCAGCATAGTTTCCTTAAGCATTAATTACTCCACAATTACTACACTATCTCTACTTTTCGATTTCAGTAACACTGAAATAAAATAAACTGATTACTTAGTTAAAAGGGAGATCATTGATCAGCTAGGTCTAATTTATTTGTTTGGCAACCCTGGCATATCCTTGTCTTAGGCCATTTCCACACTAGACTGTTAATAGCGCTATGATTCCATTTTCAACATCCTGTGGAATCCTGGGGTTTGCAGTTTTGGGAGGGGCCAGATGGCCCCTCCCAAAACTGCAAACCCCAGGATTCCATAAGATGTTGCAAGTGGAATCATAGCACTATTAACAGTCTAGTGCAGAAATGGCTTTAGATAAGTAGAATATTTAAAATCCATCATGTTTCTCAAGGATAATGAGAATGACCAACAATTAAGACAGCAAACACTAATATCATAGAGCTAGGTATTGTACTAGATGCTAAAATATATATTTAATTTTTTTAAAAAAAAAACTCTTCTTTTACACCCAATCGCCTCTCTTCCATATCAGCAGAGGGAATGATGACAGGAGGGAGGTATTTCATCAGTACAGTTACAGTACTATCTTTCGCTCGGTCCCGCATGGTCACATCCTTGTCTGGTGAAGACTGAGGACAGGGACTGCTCCCAAGCTGTGGAATTTCCTTCCGTGGGAGGCTATGCTGGCCCCTTCTCTGCTCTCTTCACCAGCCAGTAAAGACCTTTTTTATTTTAAAATGTCACTTGATGATTAACTGCTTGTAGGGAATCTGTAAATGTGGCAGGGTATAGACTGTATCTTAATTGTTATATTTTTTAAAATCCTTTTATAGTTATGAAGACATTTTGTTTAATTGCATTTTAAACTTTTTTTTTATCATCAGGGTTTTTTTTAGCTTCATCTTGTTTTAGTCTTGTAAGTCTCCTCATGTCTTGTGTTGGGAGAAAGGTGGGATATTTTTTAAAAAGGAAATATATTAATAAATGTAACATATTTGCCAGTGTATAAGACACACCCTTGTAAAAGATGCACCCCATTTATACGCTGGCAAATACTATTTGCTGATGTATAGGACACACTGGCTTATAAGATGCACCCCATTTTCAAACAGTATTTTTTGGGAACAAAAGTGAATCTTAGACACTAACAAATACAGTAATAATATCTCTATATTTTGGTACATTCCCAGCTAGTGTAGCTCATGACTTTGGAGGATTTTGTCCCATACTGCAGGTCTTAAGAGTGTTTGCTGCACACAGAAACACACTTAGCTTGTGGATCACCATGCTCTGGATCAGGGCCAATACCTATCAGCAGATCTCACAACAGAATATATAATACAACACAGTATAAATAAGAAAAAAGCCATCTGTATCTACATCTAGATATCTATGCCTAGATAGCTTACCAAATATGTTTGCAAAGTGCTTTCATTTTACATTCTGTTTGCATTTATAGGCAATTTCCTGTGAAATTCCCACTAACAAACTGAAAAGTTTATTTTGATTACTGTTCTACTAGATAAGATAAAAAAATTGAGATAACAGACACTGTGGAAATCTATGTGTGTACAATTATGGATACTGTTTTATCACTTACCCCTGAGGCTGTGGGTTGTGTGCTAGGGGAAGCATTTTTTCTGCAGTCGTCTGAGTTTGTAGAAGACGTGGAAGTTGGAGTCATAGGAACAGCATTATTGCTATTATTACCTGCAACGGTAGCACAACCAGTTAGAACTGTATGTTCTCTCGACGGCCAAATCTCTGCCCTTCCACCAACTCTCTTATATTTACCCGAGCATGATTTTATCTTAGACAGGTTCTTTGGTTTGCGTTTCCTGGTTTGAATTCCCTCCTTTTTCATAGCGAGGGGTCGAGGTACCTGGAAGGGAATGACAAAACATGGCAAAAGGCATTAAAAATCAGAAGCTCTTGGGAAGTTTATTAGAGACATCTCACTATACGCAAAAATGTTTTGCATGCACTCCCACATTTTGCAGATGAAAACTGGGATATGTGTGGCCAAGCAACATTAGAGTGTGGTCAAAATGGCAAAAATTATTAATGAGGAGCTCATTATTAATGGAGAACACACAAGCAAGGAAAGGCTGCAGTAGCTTGCTTTTGCCTGAACCTGCTTGGAAGGACAAGATTTTTGCCCTCTCTTCTCCCCTTTGATGAGTTAATTTAGTGCAATCTACTTTTGTATTTTGAACTCAGTTTGCAGCAACTGAAGTAGGCTGAGGAGAAAGCAGGGAAGTGATGGGGGAGAGTGAAACTGGGACATTTTAAAGGCAGCTGGGAAATTGGGGTGATAGGGGATTAATCATGCCATGCTGGGAAAGTCAGAGTGTATGTTGAACTAAGGCATCCTAAACCACTACCCTGTCCTCTGGCTTTTGAGATTTGGATGGAACAGGAGCCAATTCTATCCCAGAAGCTTCAGCTGCACTGATGGAAATCTCCAAGGGAGACAGTCTATTGCCAGCCCAGTTACTGCCAGTAGTAGACCCCAGAAAGAGGCATTTCAGGAGCAAGGCAATGGTGGTGTCAGACAGATGTATCCAAAATATCTTCCAGCCCCCATCCATGGTTCAGACTTGGGCTGGTTTAGTTAGTTTCCTGCCTTGATTTCAGAGGGAGATTTTAAGCAAAAAGGTTCATTGGGCAGAAAAGAAGAACAGCTGGTTCCTCCCCATCCCTTACCTAATTAGCATGAACTGGCAAAACTTTAAAAATGGATAGATAACTCATGTTTTTTTCACTCCTCTGCCTGATATACACATAAACACAGACACAGTATTTATTATGTAGCTATTTTTGTTACTCCAGTCCTATGTCCTTATGTGTGCAGAAGAGAGACCATGATATCCAATTGTATGATTATCTTAGAAGATTATATAGCAAGCAGAGACAACACACATTAATCCTATTACATACAAAGTATATTTCTACATTTAGAGCTGTGCCCTCCACTGAAGTAAAGCCCATGTAAGCCAGGTCTTTATAGACTCAGAAGACCTTACTCCTACATTTTGCATACTTAAAAATTTACCTTAGTCCCCCTACTAATGGCACAGACCCATCTGGTAAGGACATGAGAGACGGCTTTCTTACTAGCTTCCCCCACTTACTGGCTTCCCTACTGCAAGAGGCTATGCTAACCCCCCTCAGCTCTCTGTTTGCTGGCAGGTAAAGACATTTTTATTCAAACAGGCATTTGATGATTAATTGCTTATACAGAAACATCTCTTTATGAAGGCTGCTGTATTTTTTTTCTTTACTGTAACATTTTCAAATGGTTTTATACTTTTAAAATTCATCTTATTTTAATATGATATCTCATTTAATTGTGCTTTAACATTTTTAGGTTTTGATTTTATCCTGTTTTATTGTTGTAAGCTGCCTTGTGTCCCATATGAGAAGAAAGAAAAAGAGATTAAATAGATAAATAAATACTGGAAGCTCAGGAAATGCTGGTCAACTTTTGAATGGCGGTTAAGGAAGACTCAATCTAGCTACATCCCATCTGCTTAATAGGGAATTTGTTCTATTAATAGATTTAATCCTTAGGAATTCCATATGGATAACATAGCCTTTTCCACTAGTTATTCTGGTATATTTGCCCCTGAGCCATTGTTGATAGCATATGATACAAGGAGACAGCATATGATATAACTTGCAATTAAATGTTCACTTTTTGGCATGTCTCATTTATGTGCTCTTGATTTAAAAAAATTGTTCACGGTTAGAATTTGTGACGTGTCTGGCAACCAAACCTTTGAGATGGAGAATATTTTTCTTCCAATAGTTTCTGATACTTAAGGCCCATCATAGTAGCAATCGATTGTTTCTATATTTAACTAGCACATTAAATAAAGAGTTGAGATATCATGCAGTGTTATTGATTTCTCTGTTGATATCTTCTCCTATTGTTTAGTAACTAGGTTCTCTCCATGGTATTTAAGTAAGTAAGTAACTAAAGTGGAACGAGGGTCTTTTCTCCTCTGAAACTTAATGCACATTCCTTTGAAGGAAAGGCTGCAGGATAGAGTGCCCCTAAAACATGTACCAGACAAGGACCAAAATAACTCCTTATAGTACTGAAATAGCTGCTTACCCCATGAAGTTTCATGTACAGGCCACAGGCGTTACATACGGGCTCTCCTTCTGCATTCCTGCGCCAGAGGGTGGTGGTTGTAGTGTGACAGTTAGCACAGGATAAACCCAGTCGTCTCTGAGAAGGCTAGAGACAAGCAGAAGGACATGCAAAAACAATCAGAGAAACATAATGGCAGAACACATGAATACTCTGTATATCCCCATCCCAGCGCAGAAGCTGCAGAAATACCTATGCCAGTATACTGGCTATGACCATTTCCACATAATGGGGCTCTGGCAAGTCCTTCCACTGCAGTCCTGACAGGGAGGGGAGAGCACCAGGAATGCTCTCCTCCACACCTTGCCAGGTCACTGTGGAGGGGAGTGCGCTGGGCCAACCTCTTCCCTTCCATAGCGCAGCTGGAAACTTGCCATTGCTGCACTGGGGAGGGAGGCAGCACCAGCACACTTCCACCCTTCTGCACGGCTGGGAAGGGCAGCAGTACCATGCATTGGTAGGTGTAAAATGGATTTTTTCCATTTTGCAAATACTGTGCTTGCACACTGCTTGGAAGCAAGATGGCGGCAGACCAGAGACAATGTCGTGCAGAAGCACGACCAGCCGACTGCTGTCATCCTGGTGCACAGCAGCACAGCCCCCTAGTGCGGAAGGGACCTATGAAAAGAAAAAAAAAAATCAGGGTAGCAGACAGAAAAGAAGAGATGGTATCTCAGAAGCACATAAGATTAAAGGCTGAAACGTCTAGTATATTTCCCACATATATATTTTGCCTGTGACATTCTAAACACAAGATGTCAGTTGTACTGGACAGTACTGATTCATTTGTTTGCATTGCTTACTGGGCTGGATTCTTATTTCCCACCGTCCCCTGGGAAAGAAATGTGGCTTCATTGAAGACATTGCTAACTTTCTCAATGGCATTTAAATACAACTTCATGTGGTATTGAACCTGCTGTGCTGCATATTTAAGAACCCTGGGGAAGATACATTGGAATGGCTCTGGGCCATTCAGATTGCACTTATTTCACTTTCTCCCAGTTTTCTGAATTCCTAGCACACTAGCTGATCACTTGATTTAACTCCTGATGCCAATAACTAACAAAATTAAAAGGATGTAATTGCTCTGTTTAACATCCATGCAGTAAGATAAAGGACTCCTGCTTTTGAATCATTCCAGATCCAGGAGATTTTGTCTGGTGCCCTCCACCAACTGTTTTGGAATATATAAAACCCACTCAGTTAGCATTCTGAGAATTACATGGACAAATAATTCCAATATTCATTGCAGAACTGGGCTTTGACTGGGGAAGGGGTGGGCGGCTCATAAAGAGCAGGAAAGTCTATATAATAAACAAGTCATTTATGACACTGTTCAGCAGAGTTTGGAGCCAAGAAGAGGCAACGTTAGATCAGAAATAATTGTACAACAAAGAACTTTACAACAGCAGCCCATAGATCATAAGTGAAGCTAGACCCCATAAAGACATGAAGTAAAGGTGAAGGGGTTATAAAATTTCCTGCAGCAATTGATCTCTTTTACATTAATCACAGGCAAGGAATTCCATCTGTATCATAAATCTGCTGTTTTGCACAAGTATTACAGCTTTGTTAAAAAAGATCAGTGATTAACTATCACTTTACAAATGTTAACACATTCGCCCAGGAAAAAAAAATCAGTCAGTTCCAGAGAGCTGTATTCCTCTCATCCAAGACTGTAAATGTTTAGCGAACATAGATTGGCTGAGGTCCACTCTTCTTTCTGCAAAATTATTTGTTGTGTTCCTAGGAATGGTTCTTAACAACTGCCTTTCTTTTAAACAACCGACACAAACAAATAGCACAAATGTACATAAGAGTGTCCTGGCAATTAAACGACATAGTTTTATTACCACTCTTCTGATTCTAATGACAATGCTGTTAAAATCCTCAGTGTTCTTTCCTTCTCTCTCTTTCTCATTACAGATGCGCATACTCTCTTAAGGTTTGAGTAGAACTCACATCAACCGCTAAATGATTCAAGACAAATTGCCCAATGTAGAAATATAAAATTTCCAGAAATTTTGAAGCCACAAGGGCAAAAATGTTTTTTGCAGATTTTTTTTTACAGGGAAAAATGGAAATTTTTTGACGAACTGAGACAGGAATATCAATCCCCTCCCCTTTAAAAATGGACATTTTCCCCTTTTCTCTGCTCAGAGACTCACTCAAAGATTCAAGCAGGTAATTAGTCCTCTGCCATTTCTGCACTACAGTGTTATAGTGCTATTATTCCACTTTCAACATCCTATGGAATCCTTTGAGGCCCCTCCCTAAAGGGTAAACCCCAAGATTCCATCAGATGTTGAAAACGGAATAATAGCACTATAGCACTCTAGGGTGGAAGTGGCCCTAGTCGCTGAAAGAGTTTGTTTTGCTACTACAAACCACTGAAAGCTCTACAATTAATTTGTTTAAAATATTTATATCTTGCTTTATAGCTACTTTGCTGTTGTTGTTAACTGCCATTAAGTTGACTTTGGCCATTTCCGCACTACAGTTTTAAAGTGCTGCTATTCCACTATCAACCTCCTATGGCATTCTGAGGTTTGTAGTTTATGGAAGGGCACTTCCAATTCTCAACCAAAGAGCTCTTTGATCTCAGTAAACTACAAACCCCAGAATTCCACAGGGCATTGAAAGTGGAATAGCAGCACTTTAACACTGTAGTGCGGAAATGGCCTTTGACTTATGGCAAACCTATCAAAGAGAGACCTCAAAGCCATCCTCTAACCAACAGGCCTCCTCTGGTCTTGCAGACTCAGGGCCATGGCTTCCTCGATTGAGTCTATCCAGCTGTAATGCAGTCTTCCTCTTTTCCTACTGCCTTCTACCTTACCAAGTGTTTTATAGTCTTTTCTAGTGATTCATGTCTTTTCATGATATGGCCATATACAACAGTCTCGGTTACTCATCTTGGCTTCTAGGGAGAGTTCAGACTTGATTTGCTCTGGGACTCATTTATTTGTCTTTTTAGCCACTCATGGTATCTGTGGAGCTCTTCTGCTCAAAGGAGTTTATTTCCTTCCTATCGGCTTTCTTCACTGTCCAGCTTTCACAGTCATACATAGAAATTGGAAATACAATGACATGGACAATCCTAACTTTAGTATTCAACAGTGCATCTTTACACTTCAGGATCTTGTCCAGTTTCTTCATAGCACCCCTTCCAAGTCCTAGTCTTCTGATTTCTTGACTGCAGTCTCCATTCTGATTAATGATTGAGCCAAGGTGTGGAAAAATCTTAAACTATTTCAATGTCTTAATTCCCTGCTTTAAAGTTATATGAATCATTGGTGGTTATTCTTTTTGTTTTCTTAAGGTTCAGCTGTAAACCTACCTTTGCACTTTCTGCCTTGACTTTCTTTAGTAATCATTCCATGCTGTTGGTATTTTCTGCTAGTAGTATGGTGTCATCTGCATATCTTAGACTGCTGATGTTCCTGCCCCCTATTTTCACACCTCCTTCCTCCAACTCTAATCCTGCTTTACATATGATATTTTCAGCATAAACAGACAGGGTGATAAAGCACAGCCTAGCCTGACCTCCTTGCCAGTTGGAAACCATTCTGTTTCTCCATAAAAAGGATGAAGGAAGGCAGAGTTGGTGGCAGGGGGAGGAAAAATGTGGCAGGACCTTTAAGACTGTTTGTTATTTTCATACGAACTTTTGTGCAGTACAGAGTGATAATAAATGCTCAGGTACAAACCATATTTACACAGCTGTGGGATTAGATGGGAATATAATAGGACCTAGAAAGATGCAAATCCAGAAAGATACATATCAAATGTGGATCCTATTACATTCCATCCCACTTCCACAACATTGTAAATATGTTTTATACCTGAACATTTATTATTACTTTGTACAGCCTCTGAAAGAGTGGGTTTACAACCATGAAAACTCATGCAAAAATAAAAACCAGTTAGTTTTAAAGGGGCTGCCACATTTCTTATTTCTTTTCCTCCCCTCTTCCTTCTTCTTTTTTATGTTGCAAGAGACTTACATGGCCACTTCTCTGAAAACTACCAAAAGGGAAAGCATTTCATTTCTCCGTATTGTCCTGAGTACAGGTCAGGACAATCAGATGGTGTGGCATACCCTTTGCTTTCAGTGTGATTCATGTTTTTTCATGATCTATACAATCAAAGGTTCTGCTATATCTATAAAGCTTTAGGAACAAAATATTATTTTTAGAATATAAAATTTCTGGTATATAATGTTGTTCGCCGTTTGTTCCCTATTTGATTAAAATTCTTGTAATCATACTGTTTGATTAAGATTACAATTTATTCAGAATATAAACACAGATTGAATGTATTTTTTAAAGAAGGTTTTGTTTGTTTTTGGTGGCTATAGTCAGAGCTACAAATTTCTGAAATGTAAGGAAGACCTAAAATATAAGTAATCACTTTGGTTTTGCCAGTTTGAGGAGCAAATACCCCCCCAAAGAAACAGAACAAAACATCAAAATCCATAAAACAGAGAAAATTATTTTGTCTCTACTCTTTCTTCACAGTTTCAAGCAGACAATGCTTTTATTTCCATAAAAGGAACTGAGGAAAGAACACCCAAGACCAGAGATTATATTGATCTGATATTACACATGGATTTACATAAAAGTCTTCCTCTTACATAGTTTTTAGAAATTAACTTGAGACAGTAAATATGTGAGTACTTTGTCTTAAACATTTTATTCATCATTAGAAGAATATTTCTTAACTCCCTTTTTCAATTTCTATGGAGGGAAAATGCTTTGGGGAAAAACTTTAAAAACTTTTAAAAAATTTAAAAACTTAAAAAAAAATTAAATTTTTTTCCTGATTTCCCCCAATTTTTTTCAAGTCTTCATAAATTAACAGTCATTAAAAAAATAAAATGACTTTGAAATTAGTTTCTAGATATGCTCCTTACTTGTGAATGCTTTGAATTTGCGGTTAGAGAGAACATTAAAGTTCAGGCTATATATAAATTAAATAAAATGGAAAATCATAGGCGTAATCCAGGAACAATCAGTTGCAAGTCCCACCAGAAGTTTTGAAATGGTTATCAAAAAAGTTATCAAAATTTCTCTTCATTTCACTTTGACCCATCTTTTGCTGGAATGTGCACAACAGTTTAAATATTACTATATATCCAACAAAAATTAAGAAAAAATAGTGAATCCAAACATTGTTCACTTTCTTTTTTTTAAACCAATTTAAGCCAGTGGATATCTGTACATGATATTTGGGATTTGGTCCAGATTGGTGCACATTTTATAATACAATTTAATAATTTATATGTAATTTATAATTTTATTTGATTGTTTAGTCTTTGTTCCTTACTTCCAAGGTAGTACAAGCTTATATATATTTTATAGTCTAGTCTCAGGGTCCTGGGCTGGTTTGAAACATTTCAATATTCGATTTCAAATTTACATTTTAATATATATTTTTAAAATTAAAATGCAACATTTATATACCTCCTATTTTTAAAAAAATATGGCCATCCCTTTTTTCAGAAATGTGAAATAATGTATTCATTGTCTCTCTAGTTTATTTGAGATCTACAAAATGAAAAGACTACAACTTGATATGATTCTGAAACAATGCAGGAGATGCAGGAAGGATTAAGAAGTAACAATTTAGCAAAATCCTCCAGTCCCTTTAATTGTCCTGATTAGATTATGCCCCTTTTAATGAAATTTGGTAGCTAGAGATTGTGAAATCCACACTGTGACTAACTTTGAAAAGCCTTCTTCCTTATGGTAACCCCATTGAAAAAGTGGTTGAAAAAGTGGTGATCCAATTAGGAAAGTGTGACTTTTAAAAGCTCATTGTCTTTCTGGAGGTATTTGTTTGTTTGCCCTTGAACAAACCTGTGAAGGTGACACAGCCCAGATAAAAAGGACTGCCACTAAAGCCCTTTCAAAGTGAATGTAGTTAAACCAATAACAGCATCTGATCTTATAAAGGACTAGTAATTATAATAACAGCGACTTCATTGATACTTATAAAGTTTCCTATACTTTGAAAATATACTTATAAAAATACACCAGCTACCCGGGTGGATGGATTGAAAAAAAAAAGTTTCAAATACAATCTGCTAGTTATCTGTTATTGTTTTATCATATCCTGCTCTTCAGATAAGCTGTCTTGAAAAAGAGTTTTCAGCTATACAATAATATGAAATAAAGATGCAAGGCTAAAGTTGTTGAAAAGCCTGTATTAGGATAATGCCACAAATGCCATAAACAGGACAATGTAGGTGCCAAGTGGGTTTCTCCATTTCTAAAATATCCCATATAACTGGGTTACAATAATGAAAAAGTCATACTCCCTAATTGCAAACCTTATTCCAGAAGCACTCAGTAAAGATCTCCCCAACCAGTTTTCACCCTCCCAAGCTATCAGGTTGGCTTGAAGTTGAACACGCACCATTCCGATCATGAAAATTTTACTTATTTTCTGTGCCTCTCTAATATTGAGTTGAGGTTCTACTGCTAAGTGGTGATTAAAATGCTTTTATTCTTGTAAAAAAAAAATATCTTATGTTTAGACATATTTTATTTTGGAAAGGGGACACAAAGGTTTTATAAGCCTATGTTTACCGAGGTTATGTTATTAGCATGCAGGTCTCGTGTACCTGTTATAGATGTTTGCACTCTACCTTCTAAGAATATACTTGAGAGGTTTAATAAATACTTGCCCTCCAATCAGGTTCTAATCCTGGGAGATGCCAGCATACAACCCTCTGTCATCAGAGAATATGCCCAGCAGCACAGGGCAGCCTGAAGGCATTCGCCCTGAGGAGGTCATGACTCAGAAGCAGTCATAAATCCCTCAGTGTCACAGCAGCCTCTAGGATGAAAGATGCTGAAAGATAAAGGAGGCCTTTGGCCTGCTGTCTCTGAACCCAAATCCTTCAACCTAAATAGTGGTCAGCTCCAAGAGGAAGGGAGGCCAAGTTCTCTTTTCTCCTCTGAAGCCATCTAACGCATTGTCTCTGGGTACAAGATGGCCACTTTGAGGACAAAAGGGAGGCGTAAAGCAGATATTAAGGGGAAATATTTTATTGGATGGGAGGAATGCAACATTATCAGCCAAGAAAGAAACACAGAGACCATGAAATTTTCCATTAGTAGACTAAAACTTATTTTTTGGCTGATGAGTGGCCATAGGGATTATGGAGGCTGTGGTCTAAATCCCTCCCTCCCGCATGTTTTGGAAGGAAGTTAAAGGACTCCCCCTTCCTTTCTTTGCCTCTTTTTCTCCCCCAACACAAGAAATCATTCAAGGGAAGGGATAGAGAAATAAAGAGCCCTTCATTTGCAGTTTACCCCAGCACCGTGCCACATGAGTTTTGTACATGTTCACATTGATTTACTGCAGTGCTCACCTGACATTCACATTCAGTGAATGATCACTCCTGTGGAACACATGACTTTAAAAAAAAATCCAATGTTTATGCTTTATTAAGTTTAAATTCCTCCATAAGAAATAGCAATATTTAGGATTTACTTGCTTCCTGGGTCAACAAACTTAAATGGGGTCAAAATAGAAACTGTCAGGAATGTTCAGCAATATTTTATGGATTGCTTCATTCTGAGGAATTGGTGGTTTCTAATCCTAATGCACACAGACATACTTTGAATTCCTGAAAATCCAGCCCTAAAAATCCCAAGGCTCATTTGATGGGAGGGAGAATCTCATTTTTTAAAAAAAGAAGACCAGGCATGTTTATAGCCCTTAGATCTGGAGAAAAATGCTTACTAACCGCAGCGATGTCCTTTTACTGGAATCAACCAGGCAAAAAATACCTATACGGAACTACAAGGAGGCTATTTCCTTCACTCCCCAAACACCCACCCCTGCAAAAAAAAAAAAAATTGAAAATGAGACTCAGTCAGGCTCCCAGATTTCCAAATTGCTATGCCTTAAGATTATGGCTGTTAGTATATTGACAGTACATGTCTAATTAGAATTAAGTCAAACTGAGTTCAGTTCTCTATAACCTCTTTGGAATTTGGATCCTAACCAATTAATATGAAATATGAAATGGTATATTCCTCAGAAATAAAAATCACTGTTACCTGTTGTTCTTCAAGTATATAGATCATTGTAGCTTTTGTCTGTACTGTTTAATCATTTCCATTGTGCCTAAGGTTGCTTGCTAGCTAGCTACAGGTTCAGACTGGGCACTTGTATCAAACACAACTCAGTGTGATACTGCCCAGTTTTAACGATTCCATGATAACATCTAAAAACAAATGTGTGATTTAGGAAGAGATTTGTGTGGTGTTTGAGAAAGCGAGCACCCAAAACTTATTATTAAAGAGATTTCATGTATTGTTATATATCTAAAAAGTATTCTGTAAAGATCCTATCTATTGAACTGACTTTAAGTATTTTGTACCTGAGGCTCTGTCGAATGAGAGACATTGCACAACTCACTAACATGAATACACAAGTGTCAGGGTTGTTAATTTTCTTAGACTGACTCTACACTTTATGAGATCGGTCTGTTTAGGCATGAAGATTACTATATGCCTCAGATCTCCATTATCCATAACTCTATACTAATCACTTTTTCTAGGTTATAGCTATCACAGCAATTAGTAAATTAAAATTTTACAGCAATTGTTACATTAAGAAACCTTTTTTCCTAGTTCTTTCCATTGCATAACTTTCCCCCACCCTTTAGTTAAGTGGGTGGTCTAGCCAAAGTTAATCACATTGACCTTTTGTTGCTTTCAATGGGCAGCTTTATACATGACCACATGGAAATCAATTCAATTCAGTTCAACTAGACTTACTCCCAAGTTAAGTATGAATACTGAGGAATAAGTCCCATTGGGCATACTGATGGCAGCAGGAAGCACTTTACAACTTTGGCTTATCCATGTTTGCAACAAGTCAATCCATCCAATTTCACTGCTAGGGAAACAGATTGAAAATTAGTTCTGTGTTGGGTGCTATGAGATTTCAGGTAACTGAGTCACAGAAACCAAGCACAGGTATGGAGTCATAGTTGTTAATTGTATGAGTCTTTATGGCCCCAGAACTGTGTGATACTACAAGATGTACTAAGACCATTGTAAAACAAAAAGAGAGAAAGATGTCTGAATTTTCAGGTATAGGGAGACTATTCTCCAGTTTGTCTTGCACTTGATTCTGCCTGCTACTTACCACTCTTTTCTGGGGTTTGATGAGGGGTCTGCTGAGGCCATTCATCTTGGTGTACAGCCCACAGGCATTGCAAAGATAATTGCCAGTACCATCCTTTCTCCATAGGGGGGTCTGGATGGATCCACAGTTGACACATTCCCGGTTTTCTGGCAAATCATCCAGGAGCTCTATAGTGGAAAAGAGAAGAAATGCTGCTTTACTAGAAGCCAAGCAGAGCATCTTGTGGTTATCTTTACAAAACATCCCCACCCTTGGATTCCTTCCACTACAAAACATTGCTAGTCTGAGTCCCAGCTGCACAAGGAATGGCCTCCACTCTATCACTCCCTTCCAAAAACAGTGGCTTTAAGGAATTCATTGCAGTCAAAACATCTGGTAGAAGTAGAGTCACACAGGTTTCAGAGTAACCAAATTCCAAGGTAGGGCTCTGCAAGCCAAATCTACTGAAAAATAATTGTGATAGATTATGCTCTATTAGGCACATTATCAAAGGCTCCTGCCCTATCCACAGTTACCTGAGAGTAAACACAAAACAAAACTTATTTCCAAATGAGCTTGAATAGGTGCTCAGACCAAACTTTAGCAGAGTCTACTTCTGATTAATACGGTTAAGATCAGACCAAATTATTAGGTACTGCTTAGCCAGCTGTAACCATCAGGAAAAAAGTCTGATTTCTGCACTACACTCTTATAGCGCGATTATTCCACTTTCAACATCCTATGGAATCCTGGGGTTTGCAGTTTCAGGAGGGGCCAACTGGCCCCTCCTGAAACTGCAAACCCCAGGATTCCATTGGATGTTGAAAGTGGAATAATCGTGCTATAAGAGTGTAGTGTGGAAATGAATCTAAAGGGGTGGAAGGGGCTGTAAGTTGCTGTTCAACAGTATCTAGAAGGCTCGCTATTCCCATCCCTAGTCTAAGCAAACTAAGAGCACAATTCTATGCATGATTGCAGTGGGACTTACCCCATGGAAATGTCTGTTGGGTTACACACAAAAATAATGTGTTGTTACATATTTACAGGTGACAAAACAGAATGGCAAATTAATGTATTGACAAATGGCACCACCCATTCCATTATCAGTACTCTGTCCCATCATCCATCATCCCTTTTTTCTGGATATTCCATTCATCACTCCTTCCTCTCTTTTCTGTATTCCCATTTCACATTTGAAACACTGGGGGAGCTTACTTCCTTAGTACCTTTAGCTCTTCCCACTCCCTCAAACTGTCCCTAGATAAATAAATAAAATACAGAAGCCTTATTTATTCATTTGATTTATATCCTTCTTTCTTCTCAAAAGTGGGACTTCTGATGGAATTTTTAAAAAAATCAAGCTACCAAGTATGTAGCTACAGAGGAGGGAAGCTAAATGAGGGCACTGCTTTCCCTAAGAATCTTTTTCCCCAAGAAAATGTTTCTCTGGTTCCCAAATTTCTAGCATTGCAGTAACTTAAAATTTCATTTTAATATTTTGCAGTAGAAGTTAAGCATCTAAAGAAAAGTGGCAGGCAAAGTTACCAAGGGCATGCAGCAAATAGAAAAATTCTAAGTATGAACAATTTCCACACTTATGCGGAGGTTCAGTGTTCTCATTACCACCCCACCTACTTCCAGCTGAGTGTGTTAAAAATGCAATTAAAATTAAAGCATAATTTAAGAGATCACTGCATTCAAGTACATCCAAGCAAATCAGTGTAAGAAAGTACCACACCCCCTCAGCAGCCAGTTACTTGCTGAATAAAGTTTTCTCCTGCCTGTGTAGCCTGGTGTAGTGGTTTGAGCCATCGCAATGCCATTTTTTCCCTTCAAGGGGTTAATCTTTTCTCTGCAGCTCATTTCAGGTTCTCAACAATCATGTGAGATTAAGTGTGAGAGATGGTGAGACTCCTAAGATCACCCACAAAGTTTTATGGATCAGGTAGGCATTTGAACCCAGATCCTAGCCTAACAGTGGGAGCTCAGAGGCTCCCACTTCTCACTGCCTGCAATCTACACACCCGTTTCCGCCTGCCCTCTCTTGAAATGCTCTATCTTATTTTTTCGATCTTGAAACTGTTTACTTATTATTGTTCAAAACCAGACTGGGCTCCCCCTTCTTGGTGTCCCTCCAGAAACCCGTATCCTGCTACACCTTGACTTCAGAGCCTCAGAAGACACAGAGACGTGGACTCCTGCCTCCGCGAAGGCTTTCCGTGGATCTTCCAAAAAAAAAAAAATACTCATCTCCAAGTGACCGTTTTATTTAGGACTGGGACGGGCGCAGACAAAGGTGGCCGATCTCTTTCGCAACGCCCTAAGCCCCTCTGCTTTAAAAGCAGGCGCTAAAGAAAGGATAGAGACAAGAGGACCATTTGATAGAAATCCTGGGCTGAGCCCTGAGACGGGAAAGCTACGCAACCCTGTCCTCTCCTCCCGTCCCTCTTCCCTGCCCATCGCGGCCCTTCCGAAACTCAAGCCATTTCCGCACTAGACTGTTATAGCGCTATCATTCCACTTTCAACATCCTATGGAATCCTGGAGCTTGTAGTTTCGGGAGGGACCTGCAAACCCCACACCATTTCCGCACTAGCCTGTTATAGCGCGATGATTCCACTTTCAACATCCTCTGGAATCCTGGGGTTTGCAGTTTCGGGAGGGGCCGGCCGGCCTCTCCCGAAACTGCAAACCCCAGGATTCCAGAGGATGTTGAAAGTGGAATCATCGCGCTATAACAGGCTAGTGCGGAAATGGCCCCAGAATTCCACAGGATGTTGAAAGTGGAATAATAGCGCTATTAACAGTCTAGTGCGGAAATGGCCTCAGTTTAAATAGACTACGCATTAGTCAAGACACAGGAGAAGTGGGGGGAGGAGAAAAGGGGTGGGCGTTTTCTTAGTTCGTCTTTACTTGTCTCCGCTTTTTCTCTCGTTTTTCTGGCAATGTTTCTATACGGCTGTTTCCTCACTAGACTGTTACAGTGCTTTTATTCCACTTTCAACATCCTATGGAATCCTGAGGTTTGGAGTTTTAAGGAGGGACCTCCAAACCCCAGAATTCCATAGGATGTTGAAAGTGGAATAATAGCACTATAACAGTCTAGTGCGGAAATGGCCCACGTTAGCCCCGTGTTCGATCAAAAGCGCATTTGAAGCGTCATCGATCTAGCAAAAATAATACATTTTTAAAACGGGGTTAGGGGAGAAGCTTCTATTCGTTCTGGTGCCAGTACTTTTCTGCGACGTTCACCTCAAAGGCTGCGCCCCTTAAACGCATGTTTGTTAATCATAAACGCCCCCAATTTGGAAAGGTTGTTCCCCCACCCCAGGACGGCAACCTACAGGGAGAAGGGCGAATAACCGCAAAGAGAATCGGAAACGTTCTCAGGAACGCGTTGAATTCAAAGGGATTCACTTCGGAGTAGATAAATAAATCAGAAGTATCTCTACTTCAGAACAGTTGAGTGTGAACGAGAACCGGCGTGGTGTAGTGATTTGAATTTTGGACTAGGACTCCGGGAGACCGAGGTTCAAATCTCCGCTCAGCCTTGGAAACCCCTGGGTGACTTTAGCCAAGTCACACTCTCTTAGCCGCAGAGGAAAGCAATCACAAACCCCCGCTTAGGAAATCTTGACAAGAAAACCCGGAGATCGGGTCGCCATAAATGAGAATCAGCATTAAGGCTCATAACAAAAGATGAGTACCGACTTGAGGAATTAAGATCCTCATACTCTCCCCCTAGTTGTTCTTAATAGTGTCCTTGGCCATTTCCGCACTGCACTCTTACAGCGCGATTATTCCACTTGCAACATCCTATGGAATCCTGGGGCTTGCAGTTTAGGGAGGGGCAGGTCGGTCAACTGCAAACTCCAAGATTCCACAGGATGTTGCAAGTGGAATAAGCGCGCTATAAGAGTGTGGTGCGGAAATAGCCCTTGTGCTACACAATATCGGAGCCCCTTGATTTTACAACCGCGCTGATTCCGACCAGGGTGAGCTCGGGCCGAAACGTTGTCGGAAAGCCACCAATCTTGAGTTAATGCGGCAGAAAAAAACAAAAACACCGATATCTGGGTTTGACAAGGCGTCGTTTGAATAAGGAAAAGCATGGACAAAAAAGGATTAATACCCAAACGCGATTTCGCATTGTAAGCCGAAATACATTTCCCTCTAGTAACAGAAACCACACAAATCGAAGGATCGCTTTCCACTAACACGTGTTTCGCCCGATAATTCAGGTCTACTCAGAAGTAAGTCTCTCTGCCTTTGCTAGTACTTACTCCCGAACAAGTAGATGATTCCAGTGTAGATCTTTGTACGCTTAATTTGGGAGTAAGGCAACTCTCTGAACATGTTGCAATTTGCTCCCGACTAAATTTTACTAGAAAGTGCAATTTAGACCAGAGTGTTCCGGAGGGTTATCCCAACTACTCCGGCCAGCCATGCTATTTTCCCTGGTGTAATCTACTTCGAAGTGAATTATTTCACTGGAATCAGGGGATACATATTCTTACGATCAGATAGCGAGTTTTCGTGGTTGCGTTATTATTTTTTAAAGGGAATGACGAAAGCTCACTGACTGAATCCTATGTATACCCCGTGGGTCAGTAGTTCTGAACTGCAGTGGACATATGTTTTGCCTTATGGTGCAAATCGCTGCCTGTCTTTTTATTTCAGTAGTAAATGAGGCAGCGCAGGAGAATTACTGTAGTCTTAAACCTCCTGGAGTCTTGCAGTAGGAGAGAGGCGGGATGCAAAATGAATAAATGAGAATTAATAAATTTCCTGTGAGATCCACCTAGAAATTAACCCAACTGACTGACTGCAAGGGGAAGAAGGTCTAGTAAGGGGTTCTAAACCAATCAGTCGCCAGCCCTGAAATGAAACCAGGAGCTGTGCAAAAGCAAACCTGCTGCTGGGATCGCTCCGCTTTTCTTCGCAGTACAGCCGTTCCTTTGGAACTTCGGAGTAAATACAGCTATTGGCCCTGGAGACGCGCCACCTTTTAATACCGAATTAATGTGGAACTAGAGTACCAAACGAAGTGCACGTTGTAGAGCCCGAGGAGCTTGTCCAGCCAGCCTGGTGTTGTGGTTTGAGCATGGAGACTTCTGGAGACCAAGGTCTGCAACCCCGCTCAGCCGTGGAAACTCACTGGATGACCCTGGGCAAGTTACATGCTCTCACCCACTTTCCGCACTAGGCTGTTCTACGCGATGATTCCACTTTCAACCTCCTCTGGATCCTGGGGGTTGCAGTTTCGGGAGGGGCCGGCCCCTCCCGAAACTGCAACCCCCAGGATTCCAGAGGAGGTTGAAAGTGGAATCATCGCGCTAGAACAGCCTAGTGCGGAAATGGCTTCAGTCTCGGAGGAAGGCAAAGGCAAATCCCATCTCCGAACAAATCTTCCCAAGGAAACCTCCGGGATAGGTTAGCCTTAAGGTCGCCATAAATCGAAAATAGTTTGGAGGCACACGACAGGAACGAGCTTGTCTAGAGCCAAGCGCAGAGAAGGTGGGTCGTGGCGCTTTCAAGATGGACAGCCTTCTTAACGGTGGTCCATGAAATCGAAGGCGCCACCAGAAAGATCAGGCTGCGACTCCCTTCCCAGCTTCCTAAACCACCCTGAGTGCCCCTCTGGGAAAGGAGAGGGAGGGAAATAAATGTGTCAACAACTTACTTGGGAGTAAGCCCCATGGGATTCTGTGGGACTTATTTCCGAGTAAATACGCAAACGGATAAGGGTGCTGTTCCTGGGAGGGCGCCGTGGGTTTGCTTCCAAGTCACCCACAGTCTTCCATCTTTTACCCTCCAGTCCTTCCTCCAACACAGTCGCCCACGATCCAAGTGAAGGGGTCACCGGTACACTCCCCCTCCCCACATGACTGATCTCCTGCGACCTCCTGCCGAAAGAAACAGGCGAGCCTCCCCTGTTCTCCTACGGCCCGCGCGGAAGTAAACGCCACCCGCTCTTGAAATCAACGGGATTTGTTCCCCTTTAGAAAAGTTCGGAGGCAGATCTTCTTATATAAGTGGCCATTTCCGCACTAGGCTGTTATAGCGCTATCATTCCCCGGCCGGCCGCTCCCGAAACTGCAAACCCCCGGATTCCATAGGATGTTGCAAGGGGAATAATAACGCTGTAACAGTCTAGTGTGGAAATGGCCTATGTCTCTGTGGTTCGCGCTTACTCTGGAGTAAGCCTCATTGACCTCGGTGGGTCTGCCCTCCAGAGGAACCGGGGCGGCAGCAAGAAGTGTGGCCAAGTTTTGCGATCGCCGCTGCCTCGGACTATCTCCCCTGGGATCCTCCCGTATTTTAAAAGGCATTATTTTACGCTGCGGCCTCGGCTAACTTGGCACGCAAGGAAAAAAGCGAAAGGGAGCTCGTAAATGTCAGCCCCGCTGCCTTTGTAACGACAGGCGTGGTGGGGAGTCGGGGAGCCCGGAGGCCAGAGGAAAAGGATTTCCGGGGGCTTCCTCTCCCCCACAAGAGGTCTTGTCTGTTAGAAACCGTGGCTGAGAAAGGCAACGCCGCCAATCGGGTCTTAATGTCAAGGGCCATTTCCGCACTAGACTGTTATAGCGCTATTATTCCACTTTCAACATCCTATGGAATCCTGGGGTTTGCAGTTTAGGGAGGGGAGCGGAGCGCTTAGAATGGTTCCGTTCTTAGATACGAATAACCACGGCTTCTCTTGATGTACTTCCTTCTCACTGTCTGTTATTCTGTCCTCCCCAAGGATTGCTGCTTTCTTTCTCTTTCTCTCAACCAGGGTCCTGTCTTGCATATTCTAATTGGTTATCAGTTTGAATCTTCAAAAGTGATTGGCGAAACATCTGGACTGAAATCGCTATTGACAGGATCACAAAAAGCACAATGACAAAAAAAAAAAAGCCACACTACTTGGAATATGCCACATTATCCATTGATATCTCACTGAATCCAAGATCCTGCCTAGACATTTGGGCATCATCAACTGAATCAATCATGATCTAAAACTTCTGTTAAGTATTATCTGGTAGACTGTGAAGCTAAGAATAATAATGATAATTGAATTATTTTTGTATTACCATTAGCAGCTCTATTTATAGCCTATCTTTTCCCACAGGAGATTTGCCAGTTAAAACAGAAATAAGGTAGGTAAAACCTTGCAAAAGACTATCAGTTAAATGAAATTGATATTTCGGTTTGTAAAAGACTCTTTCTTTTTCAACATTACAGAAAAATGATTTTACAAGGAGAGGATCAGTCTCTTCTCTTTCCTCTTTTCCTATGGGCAATTAAAATGGGCTTTTAAAAAGAAAAAAGTGATAAAACATCCAGGTCTTTATCTGGCTTGCTGTCTGTAAAGTGGACCACTGCTGTTCCCATCTGGAACAAGAGAGACCTCAAATCACTCCTCTAATCTCTCCTGGGGTTGAGTAAGGATCCCAGGTACATCCACAACTATTGCAACATCTCTGCATGATGGCCATTTGCTAGAACACATTCACAAACAAGGTACCATTCCACCTTCAGTAGGACAGACAAATCCAGTAAAATTAAAGTTTACAGATAGTTTGAAATACTGGAAGGAAAGGAACAGTTATAAGTTAATAAACTTATGCTTTAGTGCTAAATGTATTGTCTTATTTGTTTCCAGTGGTTTTTGGCCTCACATACTATGTTCTAGAGCACCAAAATAATTTATTTATCCATGTAACTTCAGACTCATTTGTACTGCATTTTCTTTTCATTAGTTTAAATAAAAAGCAGCTTTTTTTCATATAGGCTTCTGGTTGTTTATTTGCTAGCTGTGATTTGGCATCATGACTGAACCATTGACCCATGTTTTAATCAAAAGACAGACAGCTTTGTGACCTGCACTTGGCTTGTAATTCATACACATCTCTTAACTGCAGTTAAAGTGATTTGCTATTATTTGAGTTATTAATGGTTTTTTTTTTACTTTTTCCCAAGTATCTCCACTTTAAAGTATGTATTAATCCATATTATTTTGATGGTGGCAGTTGCAGAGTATGTTTGATAGATGGTTAAGAACTCAGATCAACTAAGTTGTTGGTACACCAATTTAAGCAGATCAGAACAGAACTTCAGACATTAGCAAGTGTGCATGGGGTCATAATTTAAATTGTAATTAATTTAGCCAGTTTTATATACATTTATATCCCACCTACCTCCTAGGGTTGGACAATCGCTAGTAACTAAAAATGAATTTCAAGTTTCCCTCCAAAAAAACAAAATGACTACCTTCTTGCATGAAGAATTTACCAAATATTAAACTCCATAAAATGAAAAAAAAATTCCAAATGTCTTAGCTGATTTAAAATAACATAATTTCCACCCTTAAAACTGGCTGGAGCTTTCCCTGCAACCTTTAATTGTACTTGAAACTCTGTAAGAGCTTCAGTTTATGTCAAAATCTCAATCCATCTAATCATCTAATTCTAAAAGATTTTTCTGCATCATTTGAACCTTAATTAGAAAATTAGGAATGAAATATAAAAATGCTAAAAAAAAATTCTCATCTATTCCAGCTGTTCTGGATGTATAAACCAAACTCATAATGATATACATGTGCATTACAAAATGCACCAAAATCTACATTGATGTGTTCACTTTTAGTCCACATTGAATTGGCTGGGTATCTCTTTTTATACAGATGAAAATACACATCTCCATTTGACTTGTTATAAACATTGTGAGTATCGAATTAATCAAAGCCATTGTATTCCCGTTTTGTGGACAAGCGGTAGTGCCAGACTATGAGCCCAAGAACCCAGGATAACTCCCCATTCGGCCATGGAAACCTACTGGGTAACATTGAGCAGGTCATGCTCTCCAAGCACAAGAAGGCAATGTCAAGCCTCTTCTGCTAAATCTTTCCAAGAAAACCCTAGGACAGGATCCTCATCATTCACTTGAAGTCCCATAACAAGAACAAAAGACTTTTCAATATACTGTAGACATTTAGTGTCCATTTCCAAAGAAATTGTTAGCAAGAAAAGTAGAGCACATGTTACTCTCTAACCTTGACAGAAAAACAACAGAAATGATTGGTATGGCTTAAACAGAGCTCAGAGCACTTGAATTGGAAATATTTTGATCTAATTTCACTCAAGACCATGGCTGTGATCCAAAGACTGTTTCTATGTGCCTAAGCTTCACCAGAGGCTGGTTATGAAATCTCTCCACCATCACTCATAAGAACCAAGCATGCCTATGGGGTTTGCCCAGCATTCATCACTATCCACTACAGTTTCTCTAAATGCTGAAAGGATAGTCACAAAAGCCTAGTCAGGTAGAATATTAAGATATCAGTATCAAAAATCAGAGAGATTTCAGGTAAGAGAAAGCAGGCAGCTTAAAGCAGAGGTGGGAATCTTGTGACCCTCCAAATGTTGTTGGACTGCAGCTCTCAGCAGTTCTTGCTAGGGGAAGAATGCTGGGAGTTACAGGCCAAAAATATCTAGAGGGCCACATGATTCCCACCCTACTCCACAACCACCTAGAAAGGTCATGTCACATTTCAATTTGGTTCAGTTTAGACATCTACATCATCTACAAAACTAATTTGTACCAGAAGTGTGGAGTCCTTGGAATTGGTATCATTATCTGAAAAGACCCAAACTAGGCATAGACTGATTTATTGTGGCATGAGCTCCCTTAGATAAACAACCTGGTCAGAAGGTCTGAGAAAGTAAAAGGTTTGCTAAACACACCAACCACCCATACACCTTGAAATATCTAGCAATTGTATTCTTAAGTATACAGCTTAATGTTGTAAAATGAGTAAGGGACAAATAATAGATGTCATAATAACAACAAAGCACAGACTTCTTGAACATTTTCCCTGCAGTGGAACTCCAACAGAGAATCTATCCCAAAAGTGATGGTAATTATTTTTTAAAATATTAACCTCTCAACCTGGGGAATTTTCATTCAGAATTTTACCCCTTTGATTTCTGCTATTTCTATTTTAACTATTTTAGATAAGACATTAGGGCTTCAGTCCTAAACATATTTACTAGGAAGTAAATACCGTTAAAACGATCAATTCCAAATGTTCAAGTAAACATGGAAGGGAGGACTGTACTGCACAGTATGGCATAGCATTAATTCAGTCAGTGCCTTCTAAATAATTTTTGAAATCAGTGGGAGGGTTTTGTACACTATTTCATTTCATTTTAAAATTTCATTCACACTTCTCAATGTTATTATTTTTTTAAAAAAAAATCACCCTGAAATTCTTTTTAAGAAGTTCAGTATTAGGAAAATAATGAGGGTTTTAAAAGGCTACTTGATCTGTCCTTGAACTTTAACCAGTTAACAGCCTAAAATTTTTAGAAAGGCATGAAACCTAATTATGAAAGACCTAATTAAACCCCCACTATTCCACTTCATTCTTATAAAAATTGCCAAGTCAGTATCCAAACTCACAGAATTCCCCAGCTAATTTTCCCAACTGTTGTTCCAGTTACTTTGCATAGAGGAAAATGCTTCTAGGTGTCAGACTTGAGTTGGATTGAGAAGATCTCTCACAAATTTGAAGGGGCAAAGATGTCATCAAGCCACAGATAATGTTTAGTTGCTTGAGGTGGTTTCAAAGGAAAAATTGTGGAGGCAATGGGGGTGGCGGTAGAACAAAACATGGATTTCTGGTTTCTGGAATGAATTATAATTTTGCAACTTCTTCTAGAAATTTGGACAGAGGTGTCAGCCATATGTATGCATGTGTGGGACATATTTTAACCAACCGCTTTGTCACATACTGTCTCCCTTAGGCCCTGAGAAACTTCTTTCCAAATTGCACATTTTAAAAGGCCAGAATCAGATTACTTTGAACAATCCCATTTTATTAATTGCAATCCCACACATATTTGCTCAGCGGTAAATGCCACTGTATTCAGTGAGGCTTATTACCAAGTAAGCATAAACCCTGAACCTTTGTACAAAACTGACATATCTATGACACTGATCAAATAGCTGGGGTGGGAATTTTCCTGGTGATTTGTTGCTTTTTGGCGAGGAGGCATTCTGTTGGTAATACTTGGTAAAATTTTACTTGCGTGAGATTTTTATTAAAAGGAAAGTAGCATTATCTCTGAATAAATGCAGTTTAAAAAGGAGAGAATAGAGGGATCTTTGGGGAGCTTTGAGACTAATACATTCAGTTTAGCCTGACCTTTTGTGGACTGTCATCCATTAAATCTCATATCAAAATAAACATTAGTTGTAGCATTCTCACAAGCCTCCTCCTTTTCCTTTCTCCTTCCTTTTCTTTTTAATCCTAGTGAATTTTTTTTACTAAAGAGAAAACTTTTAAAAATCCTAACAAATATTCTCAAATACATGTTGCCCTTGACAATTCAATCTTAATGAGTAACCTTTGCATAGTTACATAGCTTTAAGCTTTCCCAACCCAAACTCAAGAAGTTTCTCCTCCTGTTACAAGTCCCTTGTTTTTCTGCAATGCAGTAGGCAACACCTCACAGTCCTCACTGCTAATGCTGTTGAAAAATATGTATGGATACATACTTATTTAGTTCAAATGAGGTGTTGTATATTTTACAGCACTAGCCAAGCATTTGGCTGTTTCACAAAAATCTTCCTTTCCATTGGATGCTTTTAGGACACAGGTTAACAGCATGCATGTAATATTTCGCCTATGAACAGCAGTCTCTTTTATTCTAGGAGGTAGTGCTAGCTCAAATCTTTCAAGACTAAAAAGAATGAGGAGGGTAGAAATATATTATTTTAAAAGATTAAAGAAAAACTATCCATAGAGTTCAGTTGCTTAGATATCTCTTTGATCTGTTCCAAAGAGGTGACAGCTAACTTTCAAAAACATACCACTTTACCTAATTTTCATTAAAATGAAAGTGATTTCCTTATAGCTAAGTGTATTAAGAGGATTACTATTCCTAAACACATCTTTAAAAATGCACTCTTAGTGTTTATTTGAAAACTGCATTTTTAAAGGACTGAACTTATCTCTTCCTTTCCCTTTCAATTAACCATTATTATCTCTGTCTGATTAAAGTTCATCTGAATCCCAGAAAAGGAATCTTTCCTTGATTTAAGCCCAAAGTAAATCTTGCTCTCCTATCTCCTGAACACCTTCCTTAAGAGTCTAGATTTCATGGTTACCTGGGCTGACCAAGACAAGGAGTGTGTATGTATTATCTCAGTTTCTCTGGCAAGGAAAAGGAAATGCCCCTATGCCTGCCATCCTGAAGTATGTACAGGGATGGGAGGGTTTCATTGGAGTGAAATCGAGACATGTTTTGAAGCAACGCCTTCTTGTTATAGAGTAAATATTGACAGTAAGATCTACACTGTATATTGCCAAATGATTTGTTGTAAAATTGCAGGAATAAAATATGCAGCGAACTAAAGGATAGATTCCAGATATGAGTGCAAATTTTTGCCTCATCTTTTTTGGATGTTTAATTACAGAATTAGAAAAAATCATTTTCAAGGAATTTTAGTGAATTAACAGCACTGACTGACATGAACTGGGACCTTCTATCTGAAAAATAATTTTAAAAACTGTGGTTCCAATTCCTTTATAAATAAAAGGAAAATACGATTGATTGGGATTTCAGTGGACTACTCTCGCTTAAGTTTTTCTTCACCCCATCAATTTCTTTTGGAACAACAGGAAAGGGCATTTACTGATGTACTTTGCAAATATTAATATTAATCAAATTAGTATTGATTTTAACTATTTGGTCCTGGTGGTAATTTAATAGGTGGATGGGCTAATTCATGTTTAGTTGTGAATCCCTTGAACACTACCTCTTTGGGTGGAAAGGCAAGATTAAAAAAGCAATGAAATAAATATATAAAAACTAATAGTAATTAAAAATATATTTCATGTACTTTGGGGGTTTCCTTTTATATGTGAAAACCAAAAAGTGATCACCATGCCTAAACAGAACTACCCCAAGCTTTAATTCATTCTCATAAGTAATATGTTGCCATAACTGTCTTAAAAGTATTAAAATTAGAGACTCCCAATTCTATACCTGGTCACTGCTCAGGAGAAATGTTCTCCCCTCAAGTTGCCTGATCTATGTTTAGTCTCATGGCTTTTCATTTTATAAAGGAAGACTACAGTTCAATACATAGGGTGGTGGTAAGTTTCACTAAAATCTGTGGGAATGACTGAACCAGACCTGTGTAAGACTGCCATAGTAAAAACTTAGATTCCAGCGAACAGGGGAAAAGACATACACAGAAATAAGCTGGATTGTGTTTAATGGAGCTAAAGTTCGCTAGCACAATCCTATGCATGTCTGGCCATCACAGTTGCCTATGGTGCAATCCTACATGTGTGGGACTGGTTTCTTAGAAACTGCATTTAAGGAATCTGCCTTTGAAGACTGTATCCTTATTGTTTTGTTTTATTTTATACACACACACACACACACATACATATATATCATTTGTTGTAAGCTTTGCACCTCAAGGCCTAGTCATTCTAAAAATAGGTTCCATCAGAGAGGCCTGTTCAGTCCTTCACAGAAATATTCCATATTCCTACCATGTATTAGTTCCAACGAACTCAATGGGGTTCCTGCTCTTTGCAGCTGAGCAAAGGCGTCACATGTTTCCAGCCTCTCCTTTCCTTCCCCCACACCCTAGATTTCCAGAGCTTAGGAAAGTTACTTTTTGGACCATCAAAAAGAAAAAAAAGGGGGAATCTAAAGTTTCCAAACTCTACAGATTTCAGGACTCCACCTGGCAGGCCGGATGGAAAAGTCTCTTTCCCTCTCCACTTTTCCTTCTTTCCCTCGGCTTGGGGAAGGTAATGTAAGTACGAAACCCCGAAAATCGAGGCTTTCCCTGCCGTTCGCCCTGCTTCTTCTCCTCGCCTGCCTTAGCCCAGCGCTGGACAGGTTACATGCCAGTAAGCCAGTGGTAGTAGCCCAACGGCAGTGGTGATGGAGAGAACAGACAATCTGAGGCAAGTCGCTCAACCTAACCCTTTCCTTATCTCCGTGGCCTCTCTCACCTTCCAACTCTTGTTAGTCCAAACTGCAATTTCCTCCACTGGAGTTTCAAGCTGTTTTCCTATTTTCTGTCCCCCAGGAGGCGCGGGGCAGGGGAACAGTCCTCGTTCCCCTCTTCCCTTTTCCAACGGGGTCCTCCCTGCCCTTTCGACCGTGAGAACTCCAGCCGTATATGCGGGGTTCGTCCCCCTGGAAGGCCCGGCAATGCTTTCCAGAAGCCACGACAAGGGACTAGAAACGGGCCTGCCTCCCATCAATGGAGATTTTGGCCTTCGGAGTTAAAACAGCAAAACACGATCCACCCAGTCGCGGGCGCTTTGGAACATCGGCGGATTCGGCCCCCGTTTCCGTCATGGGTAGAGTAGACCCACTGAAATCCACGGGATTTTACTCCGTTGGATTTCGCATTACTTTATTGTGTGCCTTCAAGTCGTTTTCGACTCACGGCGACTCTATCTCGGGGTTTTCTTGGCAAAACTCGCTCAGAGCGGGTTTTGCCTTTGCCTTCATCTGAGGCCGAGAGTGTGTGACTTGCCCCAAATCACCAACGGGTTTCCTTGGCCGGGCGGAGATTAGAACCCTGGGCCATTTCCGCACTGGCCTGTTATAGCGCGATGATTCCATTTGCAACATCCTCTGGAATCCTGGGGTTTGCAGTTTCGGGAGGGGCCGACCGGCCCCTCCCGAAACTGCAAACCCCAGGATTCCAGAGGATGTTGCATGTGGAATCATCGCGCTATAACAGGCCAGTGCGGAAATGGCCCTGGTCTCCGGAGTGGTAGTCCAACGCTCTAACGCCACATCGGCTCATTTCGCCTTAAGCCCCTTGATGTCAATAGCCCCAGTTCAACTTCTTGCTCCCACCAAAAGTGGACTCCCCGGAACCAAGGGCAAACCAACACTTCTGTAAACCCCAATAACACAATTAAGTTTGCTGTAGCAGGCTTTCGGAATTGGGTTTGGCCTAGTTCGGTGATTAAGACGGAAGATTCAGACCAGAAGTGAAGCAAATGCTTCTGTGGCCTGGTGTGTAGCTACAGTGGGGGCCAAAATGGAGGCATTGTTCTTCCAAACAAGAATGTTGCCCCCTCCATGAAATTTTTCTCCAGCCTCCAAATTTCCAGCTTTTTCAGAGAGTGAGACACTGAAATTCGTTCACACCTAGAACTCTTGCTGCGTTCGCACTCCGATCCTAACTTGGTCTGTTCCTTTTACTTGGACGCCTCCACTGAATTTGTACATACTCGGCTAAAGAAACTGAGTTCCTGAAATTTGGGAACTGAAGGAAAATTGTTGGAGCTTTGGTTCAAATATTCCCCGCTTCCTCGAGTCAAAAGCAACTACCAGCTATTCTTCAAAAGTGAGGCGAATAGATCCAGGTAAATCCAAACTCCCAGGTACATCCAGAAAAAGGGCTGGGGGGTCAATACGGGGATATGGAATTAGGAAAAGGAACTTCAGAAGGGAAGACGAAGGACCCCTTCTCCGTTCTGATCGCTGAAGACAAAACGATGGCCGGAGAACTCGTTCGCCTTCCTGTTTCTCACTTAACGCAATTTCCCACTCAAATACCAAAGCCCCACTAGGACCTAACCGCACAGTGAGCGGACCAAAGATTGGGCACAACTCACTCAAAAGTTCTCCTTTTCCAAGCTCGTTAAAAAAAAAGAGATTTTTCTACCCCAGCGGTTTTTTAAAACGAAGCGAACTGTGCAGAATGTTATCTATTTTTCATTCCTAAGCCAAGAGCTTCAAACCCGTGCAATCATATCCAAAGAACTTTCAAGAACAAATTCACTTTTAAACATGGCTATGCCAAGCTGTCGAGTGTTACAGTGGTGATTCTACAACGCAACTCTCTAATTAGCGTTGTTAATAATAACGACAACGGCCATAATAGACCCACTTGACTGTTTTCCCTCTGGTTTTAACAGTAATCGGTTAACCGATCAGTGGAATCACAACTGTATCTTGCGCGAAATATTTACCGTTGCTGTCATCATTATTATTAAAGTCTAGCATCCCAAGGTCTTGCCCTGTATTCCTGCACAATTGTTATACTTCGAAGCGATCCCCATTCTTTCCAATGAAGCGTACTGACTCCTCGGGAAATCCGCCGCCTCGCGCCTCCCCTCCCTCCCGGTCGCCCCGTCGGGTTCTTACCTGCCGTGGGCGCCCTCATGGCGAGGGGGGCGGCTCGGCCGGGGAAATGCAGCATGGAGTTGTCGAAGGGGCTGGCCCAGCCGGGGGTGCCGAACTGGGCGCCCACGTAAGGCCCGTAGTAGGGTCCGTTCAGGGGCCGGAGCTGCTCGCGGGGACTGTAGGCGACCGGATCCCGGGAGGCGCCGTTGGTAGCCGGCGGGCTACTAGCCGTGTAGGCGAAGCGGCCCGAGGCCGGGTGGCCGCACGCGCCGCCTCCGCCGCCGCCGCCGCCGCCGGAGGAGCCGTAAGCGGGCGAGGGGCTCTCGGGGGCGACCTGCTGGGGCCAGGCCGACGGCCCCCCGCCCTGCCCGGCCCCCGCGGGACTCGGCAGGTAGGGCAGCATGGAGCCCACGCGGGTGGTGGGCACGTAGACGGGCGAGCCGGTCGAGGCAGGCCCGAAGCTGCCCCCGCGCCGCCGCCGCCGCCGGGAGCGCCTCCTCCGCCGGGGGAGGAGGGGTCGTAGGCGCCGCCCTGGAGGCCCTGCGGGTGGGCGTGCGGGTGGGCGTGCGGGTGCGTCGGGTGGTGATGGTGGTGGTGGTGGTGGTACATGTCCTCGACGGGCGGCGGGTGCGGCTGGGCGGCGGGCGGATCCGGGCTGAGCTTGGCCGCCGAGGCGCGGCTAGACCAGAGCAGCTTGTTGGCCTGGTCGAGGTCGGCGAGGAGGATCACGTCCTCCCAGCTGGGCAGGTTCGACGGCGCCGCCGCCAGAGACACGAAGGGGCCCAGCAAGGCCCTGCCGTCGGCCAGGCCCAGCGGCGGCTGCGAGGCCGGGAGGCCGCCGCCGCCGCCTCCGGGCTCCTGCTTGAAAGTCCGGCTGGTGGGAGGGCCGCCCCCGCCAGCCCCTCCGGGGAGCAGCCCGAGGAGGAGGAGGCCGACGGCGAAGGACAGGGCAGCTCCCGGGGGACCACCGGGTAGAGCGCGTCGTCGGGGCTGCAGCGCTTCAGGAGGCACCAGCCGCCCTCGGCCAGGGCCATCCAGCCCCGCGGCGCTCCGCCCTCCGTCGGCTCTGCTGCGGCGGCGGCGATCGGGGCTGCTCCTGCCAGGCGAGCCTCTGCGAAGCGATTGAGAGAGAGAGAGAACGGGGATGAGTGGGTGGGTGGAAGAGAAGGCGATTTACTTACCAGTGGTCCAAAACCCAGCAGCCACCGGGGCCTTTGTTCTCCCGATCCACCCCCGCGACCCACCCACCCCCCGGGACGCCACCCATTGGACGTGGGGCGTGAAAAGTGACTCCGGGAACGTGCGCGGCGAGAAGAGTGCCTCTGAGAACGTGCAGAGTGTTCCCCCTCCCCCTCCTCACTGAAGAACCTCCAGTCAGAAGCCGAGCTACCGAAACGCCTGCCAAAGCCTTTTCAGGCAGCCAGTTCACAAAATTGGCCTCGGGCACCCAAAGATCGGACGATTTGGGGGGAGGGGGAGGTTGGAACAGCCCCAGCAAGGTAGCGCAGGAGTGTTTTGCCCTCTGAGACCATTTCTGGATCGCTGTCTGAATAGAGAAAGAGAAAGTCCAAGGACCCCCTTCTCTACTTTTTGGCTTTCCTTCTGGGGACAAGAGGGGGATCCTCTGAAAGATCCACCGGGGAGTCCGACCCATTTAGCTCGCTTCCTCCCTCCTCCCAGCTTCTCCTTCTCTCTGTGAAAAGGACCCGCAACATGTTCTGCTATAGGTGCAAAAGAGAAAACAAAACCTTGGGCTCTCAGCCCGGGAAACGGAGCGCCAGCGCTTGATGAGCGAAGAAGAGGAAGAAAAACAGAAGGAGAAGAAAGCGGAGGAGGCGGAGGAAGAGGAGGGGAATAGCAGGGACACTCTGCTTCGCCCCCTCCCAGCGCACCGGTCCCGGGTTCGAGTCCGCCTCCCGCCCCAGAGTCTACGCCTCGTCCGCTCCCGGCTGGGATTTTCCTTTTGGAGCCCACGAGGGAGAAAGGCCACGGCCGAGGCGTGGGCCCTGGGCCGCCTCCCAGCGGGGCCGCCTCGTCTCCCGTCCCCAGCAATCCTGCTTCGGGTCGGTTTCAGCCCATGAGTCACCGGACTGCGTTCCAGAACGAAAACAATTAGTAATGCAATTAAACGAGGGGTGGCCAGGGAAGGGCCGGGCAAGGGAAAGAAAGAGGGGCGCGTCCAGGGCGCAGAAATAAATCCCCCAAGACCGGAGGGAGGGCTCGGGGAGACCCTCACTCTTTTTGGAGGGCGGCTGCGATCCAGGTTCAAGGTGTTTCCACTCCTGGTCGGGAAGATCCCGGGACAGAGGCGGCCGAGAGCGAGTCTGCCAGGAGGGAGATCGCGGGGCGGTGGAGGGGGGGCGTTAGAGAGAAGCGAGGCATCCTCTCAAGGGGAGGAGGCGGCCGGTGCCACCCGGCACCACGTTGCCTTTTCCCCTCCCCAGGCGACCGCCCGCCTCTGCCCAGTCCGTCCCGGCCCGTTCTAAGCCCTCGGGCGCACCTTCGAAAGCCCGACGCGCCGGGGTCGCCCCTGCCCCGCGCCGCCCAGTCTCGCTCTCGCCCAGAAAGGGCAGAGTCCGCCCGCCACCGGGAAAACCCACCGAGACAAGCCTCCCCCTCCCCGCGCCGCCGGGGGAGCGATCCGTTTCCAATTCCGCCGCCAGGCCGGGAAGGGAAGGCGGCGACCCAGGAGAAAAGGCCGCGCTCCTCGAAAGCGCCTCGCCGGAGGCCACACGCGCGCCGAGCGCCAGGAAAGATCCGCGATCGCCCCCCCCCGTGACAATAATCACCCACAGGCGGCCTGGCTGGCCCTCTCCCCCCTGTCCTTCTCGGCGCCCAAGATCCCCCGCCCGAGGCTCAAAATTCACCTCTCGAGAAGAGGCAGATAAGGAGGCGATAAGAGCCCGGGGGTGGGAATTGAGAGAGAGAGAGAGAGAGAGAGAGAGAGAGAGAGAAGCGTCCAGGCAGCGGAGGAGAGGAGAGGACCGGGACTGCCTCCCTGGGCGGCCTAGCCGGGCCCCCCGCGTCCCACCCCCAATTCGCACCTCTCTTTTTGGACGCTGGCTCGGCGCGGATCGGGGTCCCCGGGGGCTGGGGCCTGGCTCCCTTGGCGGGCGGCGGGTTGAGGCGGTCGGGCCAAGGCGAAGAACGGAGCTGTGCCGAGAGGCGGCGGCGGCGGCGGCGTCTCCGGTCAGCGAGGGATGTCTAAAAAGCAGAGCGCGAGCGAGCGGAGGGAGAGAGAGCGGGAGAGAGGGAGGAGGCGCCTCTGGCAGCCTGGCCGGAAAAGTTCAGCCAACAAGTCCTGATTGGATTCAGGGAGCCCTAAACAAACACACCAGGGGGGTGGGGAAGGCGGGGAGGGAGGGAGGGGGGAGGGAGGGAGGTGGCGCTCGGCGGGGGTGCCAGTCCCAGCGCGCCAGACTCCCACCCCGGGGAAGACGCGGCGGCGGCGGCGGCAGCGGCGCTGGGCGATGCCTTGGCTGGGGGGGGGAAGGCGAGAGATCGACCAACCCCCCCGCCCCAAAGGCAGTGAGGTGGGCCAAGCTGCACTAGATCGATGGCATACAAATGTCCCCAGCGGTGTGGGGAGAGTGATCTCGTATGTGGCTCCCACTTTCCCTATTTTACTTTTGCGGCAAACGGGCGGTTTTAGACGCACAACCAAGCGTTCCGTCTTCCGCTTTTTGCCCTGGCTGTCTGTTCCTCCGTGTTCTAAATCTTCCTCTTAGAACGAGGTCCCAATAAACAAATTCTCCTGCGGTTTTGTTTTAGATTTCACAGAGGGACCGATTGTTCCTTCCTCACGACCACCTCCCGTCTCGCAGGATCCTGTCCTGAAAGATCCCGATTCTTCTGTGGAAGACGAAAGGGATTCTGACCATTATTATTATTATTATTATTATTTTCTTCTGAGGACTCTTTCACGGGGGGTGTGGGGGCCCGTCGCTGTTTCCAGCGGGTAGATTTGGGGAGCTTTCGGCACACTTGGGGGATGGCGGTGGGGTCGGGAGAGATGGAGGTCAAAAAACCCGGGAAGGCCCTATCCTTTTCTCCCCCGGAGTTCCTCCTGCTTTTTCTCTCCTCCGGTGCCGGTCTTCCCACTTACCCACCCACGCGGTCTCTCCCTCGCCTTTTGCTCTCTTATCTCAATTGCAAGCGAACTGATAGGTACTTAGCAGGAAAGTGACTGGAAATTGAAATAACTTCTTTCCTCGGAGGTTATCAACGAGATATCTGTCATTCCCAGTCAGCACAGAAACCAGAGGCCGTCTCTCTCTCTCTCTCTCTCTTTCTGAGCCGGTTGTACTGAGGGGCTGGGCGACGCTGAACTGGGCCCTGGGCCCGCGGGCTGGCGAGCGGGGAATTGGGCCCGATCGAAAGACGCCAGTGGAAAATCCGCGGGGAGGCCCGGCGAGAGAAGCAGCCGGGAGCCTCACTCTCGACGGGGCGGGTGGCAGTGTTTAGTTCCAGGCAAGGTAAGCGGCGAACCTCACCAAGCGTCAGACTTAAATTTTTGTACTAGGATGGACTGGGCTAGTTAGGCATAAACTGTAGGGAATACGCTTGGATGGTCTGGCCCAGAAGGGAGTCACGTAGGCTTATACTAGGCTGGTTTCATGTTCTGAATGCAGGACTAGAAGTTCAGGAGCCGCGGATTCGAATCTCAGGTGAGCTGTGGAAAGCGACTGCCCGACCCTCGTTCAGCCTTTGAACAAGCCAAACCTCCCAGGAAATTTTGCTAAGAAAACTCCAAGACAAGGTCGCTATAAATTCAATTTAACACACAGCAACAACAGACACACGCAGAGAATTTTAGCGCAATAAAATCCTCTATAACCATATACATGATTTATTACTTCATTTTGCGTGCTGTGTATTAGTATATTTCTTATTACGTTTGCACGACACGATTTTCCTTCAGGGGTCATGGATGTGAAAGAGGCAGAGGAAAAAATTGCAGTGTAAAGGACAGACTCAAGCCAGTCCCGTTGTGCTCAATTAGATTTACTCCCTGGTAAAAAAAGATATACACCTCTGCACCGCTTGAGCGCTATCCCAGCTTCCCGATTGTAGCCGAGGTGGAGTTCTTTTTAAAGAGATCGCGGTTTGCTGAAGAAAATCCAGTAAAATGATACCTGGGTAAAAAATAAATAAAATGAATCTAAATAAAATAAATCCAAGTGATCGAATTTGACTTGGAAGAGGTTAGGTAACAGAACTTGTATGGTTTTGTGTCTCAGTATATATATGCTTCTTTGTTTCCGTGTATCAATGGTGTTTTATTTGAACAGTCGAGTTCCAGGCTCTGCGCGGGCTCTCCGCGCAGCAGCCCTGTTCTCTGGAGCGCCTCACCGGCCTGACACGGATCTAAGACCCGTGGCGTTGTCCGCACCGTCGTCTTCAGCCGCTTCTGCCTTCAAAGGAGAGGAAGCCCGAAGACTACACTGTTATAGTGCTATTATTCCACTTTCAACATCCTGTGGAATCCTGGGGCTTGCAGTTTCGGGAGGGGCCGTAACTGCAACCCTCAGGATTCCATAGGATGCTGAATGTGGAATAACAGCACTATAACAGCGTAGTGCGGAAAGGCCTCTAGAAATGAGCAGGGCGACAGGCGTGGAAAACCCGTGTAGAGAGCCAAAACCAGGCACCCCAATAAAAGTCTCCTGATTTCCCCTGGGCTCCCGTCTCTTCTGGCTTTCCTGAAAGCACTAGAGATTTCTCGTCCGGGAAAGTCACGTCCCCGGAGTTCGACAGCCCTGCGATTGTCGGCCGATAAGATAACTTCAAGCCGTGATTGACGGGTCCTCTCTCTTCCCAGGACGACTGGCTTCAGGCTGGGGGACCCGGTGCAGACTGATCTCCCTTGGATCCAGTGCCCGGGAAGGGGGAGGGAGGTGCGGGAGGATCCCGATGAATCCGCAAGGGAACTATCAACAGGTTCCAAGAGGAGAGGGCGTCCCCTCTCCTCCCCAGCCTGCCTCTTCCCCCCCCCCCTCCGTCCCGTGACAGCACAGGAGCGATGGCCTAAGCTTGGGTCTGATTTCTCTCTTAATGACTCCGAGGTGACCTGCCTTTTTAACCTCCAGCCTCCCCAGCTTTTTCATCACGGGCGAGCTGTCTGTTTACTTTATAGCCAAGCCACACATTTATTTTTATTTTCGCCCGTCAGGTCTGATAAGAAACCTTTCCCTGGGTGGAATTAGCGGGGCATTTCGGCAAATGCTCTCTCTCTTTCTCTCTCTCCCTCTCCCCCTACCCACCATCAGCCTAGAACTCGTGGCTGCAGAATCACCCGACTGACAGGGATAAAATTACTGGAACTGAAATGGTTAAAGGTAAACCACCCTCCCTCCCTGCGCGCAACCGCTTTTGGCGTTCGCCCCCTCTCTTCTTTCGATGCGGTCACGCAGCTCGGACGTGAAGCCAAGAGAGCTTCGGGACGCGCGGGGAGAGAACCAGCCTCGCCTCAAGCCGATGTGTCCAGTTGCAAGACTCAGAGAGGCCAAAAATCCCCAGGGCCTTTTCGCACTACACAATTAAAGCACTGTGATACCAGTTTAACTGCGGTGGCTCCCCGAATACAACCCTTGGGTTTGCAGTTTTCTTGTTATAGCGTGCATTCAATTCCACTAGAGTTGATTTATTGGAGATTTTTCTTTGCAAAATCTGTTCAGAGGAGGTTTCGACATTGTATCTGAGGCTGAGAAAGTGTGATTTGCCCAAAGTTTCCATGGCGAAATGGACCTTCATATTCTGTTCTTTCGGTATCCTGGTCCAGTTCTCAAATCACTCACCACTGGTTCTCATTTGCAATTTAGGGATGGGCATTAGCAACAATGTAGAATTCTCAGCCACGGAGCTCTTGTGCCTCCTTGTTCTTCTTGTTGTTCTTGGGTGCCTTCCAGTCGTTTCCGACTTGTGGCGATTCTAAGGCGAACCTATCAAGGGGTTTTCTAGGGCTGTGCGGCTACCAAGATCGCTCAGTAGATCACCCAAGACCCAGGATTGTACTCCAACGTTCAAACCGCTACACCACACTGGCTCTCTTTGTAGTACTTCATCAGACGACAGAACGAGCTCAGGATCAGTCCTTAGGATCATAACATAGATTTCCCTCTGCGTGTGTGTGAGTGCGGGTGTGTAAAACTTCTGTTTTCATCTCTCTGCCTGTCTATGTATTTTCAGGACTTGGAACTGGTTTTTTTCCCTTTCAGATTATAAACTCCCACAATCCCATGGCCATGATGAGATTTTAGGAGCCCTGGAGCAAAAATTTATTTTTGAAGCCTATATACATGCCCAGCAAAGCAAACCTGCCTAATTCTTTGTCTCCTGCTTGCAATTTAGGAGGTCAGCGGCAGCTTAAAAAACCGGTGCCCCCAGTCCACTCCCATCCTTCCCATGGTTTTAAGATTAAAGGAGGTTTCTGAACCAATCCATCAGGGCTGGGGGAAGGAGTGTGCCAGTATCTCTTGCTACACAAAACTTTTCCTGTACCTGTTCAAGAGCACTTCCGGGACTCTTAACCTCGCATACCATTTACCATGCTAAGACTTAAACAGACCCACACATTCAAAGGAGGACCTCCCCAGTTCTTGGAGATCCAAAGGCCTTCCACTGTTCTAAAGTATCCCAACTGATTTTTTTTTCCTTTGAAGACAGAATGTTGTGTTGCTGTTTTAAGTGTGTGCCTTGCTTGAGTTAAAGCTGAGATCCTTGAAACAAGGCGACCATCTCAGCAAAAGCGTGCCGTGGGTTTTAAAAGCCTTTGGAAGGGCCCTAGTGCAAATCCAAGAAATGGCCAGAAACAGGGCTCCTCTCAATGGAAGCGAGAATGCGTGGACAAGGACCGACAACTGGCAAAGCCCCAGGAGTTGTGTCACCAGAAGTCACGCTGATTTAGACCATTCTAGAAGAACCCTTTCCCCACAAGGCAGTTTTTGGTGAGGGTTTATTTTGGCTGCGCTCTCTCAAACAGCCATTCAAGCCAAAGGCAGAGGGGAAGTGTGGAGGGGGTGCTGGTGGAATCAGAGCGCCCTTTTGTTGCTCACTTTGTTTTCTTTAGCTTCAGAATTCGCTTCACTTCGTCAGCAGGTAAAAAACAGGATTAAGGAAAATGAACCTGCTTTCAGAAGACTTGCTCTGTTGGGTCCGTTTCTGCTAACGCACAAAAAGAGATTAAAAGCTGCACTCTTGAAATAAGACCCATTTTGTTGTACCGGGCTGTCTCCCAGGTAAATGGGTTTTATCTGCGAGACTACATCTCTCTGAGTGCATAAAACACTTCCTCCGATGCTACAAGACCTCTGTTAGGTCTCTTTCACACTAAACGTTTATAGCACTGTGCTAAAGCTTTAAGCGCCATAGTTGCACCCCATGGTAGTTTGGTGAAGCGCTTAGATCTTTGTGCCCGAGAATTCCAACAACTCCACCAAACTACAAATCCCAGGATTCCATAGGACGTTGCCCTGGCAGTTAAAGTGGCATCAACGTGCTATAACTGTGTAATGTGAAAGAGACAGTCAGCTCTATGGCGACCACAATATACATACATACATACATACATACATACATACATACATACATATATATATATATATATATATATATTTCTTTTGGTAGGTACCTGTATTTTCCCCTCCTTTTCTGTTGTCATTTTTTTAACGTCCCTCTGGTGCCCTTGCAGCCTGCCTCTGTTCAAAGTGAGAAAGCCCACCCACCCCCCAAACTCCAGAAGACGGAAAATGCTTTGATTTCCCATTAGGCAGAGTTTTGGAAAGGAAGATCAATGATACACATGCCTTGGAAAACTGGATATTTCGCCCTACTGACAAATGGAAGCGTGGTGCCATTCACGCGCCATTTGGATGGGAAATTAAGGATGATAACCACCTACACACTGTTACATATGTTTCCTCCCATTCCATCTTCGAGGTACCGGTCTCTCAGACTCTCTATATTTGTAATCCGTCATTATAGATAGGTTTTACTTTTGTCCCTTTTGGGATACATAGTTCTCGATAGGACACTTCCGCACTACACTGTTACAGTGCTATTATTCCACTTTCAACATCCTGTGGAATCCTGGAGTTTGCAGTTTAGGGAAGGGCATTTAGAATTCTCATCCAGAGAGCTCTTTGGCCTCAGTAAACTACAAACCCCAAAATTCCACAGGTTGTTGAAAGTGAAGTAATGACACTGTAACAGTCTAGGGCAGAAAGGCCCCACAGATTGTAGATCTTTCTTTCCGAATCAAGGAGACAAATTTCTTAAAAAGGTTTCACCTAACTTTACCACTGTGACCTTTTCAACCCCGCACAGTTTTATGAAACGAATTAGAGGCCCTTGTAGGGATGGGAGCCCCACGTTTTTCTTTTCTGCAGGCCAGGTCTCAAAAGAAAGGTCTTCCCACCCTACAGGGCTGGAAAGCAGAAACTGTGACCCTTAGGTATGGCCTCTAGGGCTGGACGTGGGTGCGTCCTAGTTCTAGCACTCTTGGGAAGGAGTGTGCCAGGCTTAAGGCTGGCTTACTTGCTGGACTTCACTGAAACCCATAGGGTAGCCCTTTGGGCTTGGGTGCAGCTACCCGAAGGGGAATTGGGGTAATGCTCCCAGCTCCCTCCCGCCATGAAATTTTCTTTCAGTTCCAAAATTTCTACCACTGCAGAGGACCAGACACTGATCATTTTTCCATTTGTTGTGTTCCCATTCCTTTGAGAACTTTGCCTGTTCCCTTTCTTTGGATGCCTAAATTGTATTTCCAAATGTTCAACTGAAGTCTTAAGTGACTGTAGTGCTAGAAATTGTGGGTCTGAAGTCAAAATTTTTTGGGGGGAGAGAATTTCTTTGAGGGCAATGCTCCCTTTCTTCCCCTCGTGACCGTGGGGGGGGCAGAAATCCGCCCCCCTCCGCAACAGAAACGGGCACCGGGAGGTCCCGTTGCAAAGCCAGCAGGCAGGGCAGGTTCACTTGAAAGCACGAGAAAAATAGTCCACGACACTGTTCGGCGCGTAAAATGACCGGTTCTGGCCATTTCCTCACTAGACTGTTAATAGCGCTATGATTCCACTTTCAACATCCTATGGAATCCTGGGGTTTGCAGTTTCGGGAGGGGCCGGAAAGTGCAATCATAGCGCTATTAACAGTCTAGTGCCGAAATAGCTCTTGTTACTCAGAACTGAGGTTCTTAAAATGAAGGGTGGGTGGGAAATCAGTAAAACAGACGAGGAAATTCATCCTTCTCCTTTCAAGTTTATATGTACTGTATTGCATGCGTGTAGTCTAGTTCGATTATTTGTTTTGTACCTTGCACACGCTCAGAAGTACTCTTACTACTTCTCTCCCTCAGTGGAATTCTCTCTGCCTTAAGAGCCTTGGCTGCGACACCCAGGTATCGTTCCCCAGCGTGAAAAGCACTCTTTGTATGTTCAATGACACCCTCTTGGATGTCGTGGGAACAAATGAAACCCGGTCGGCTAATTACACGGTTCTGCGCTGAACGATTAATTCCTAAAACCCTTGCTAGTGGGTATGCTCAGATACCCCAGTGGCAACTTACTGCTGAGAAAAGTGTTCAGTTCGCAGTAGGATTAAAATGGTGGTCGCGGACAGAAGTGAGCCGTGACTCACTTAGGTCCCACGGATTTCAATGGTAACTACATTTAATCCGGAGATGCAATTCCAAACACACACACACACACACACACTCTTATGTGGCAGTAATTTCCTTTGAACCTGGTGAGGTTTACCTTCTAGGCAAACATAGGAAGGATTATTCTGTTAATCTGGATCCACTTAGGTAACAAGAGTGCACCAAAAAAAAAAAAATCCAATGTTTTTCTCAGTTCTAAGTCAGACAAATAATTATGAGGGGAGACCCATCCTCCTAACCGCGCAGTAGTTCAGACAAGTTGAGCTTTACCTGCCAGCTGAAAGTACAAGATATCCTGGAAGAGGAACGCAAGGTTTCTCTGAAGATTACTTCTGCATGCACTCCTAGTACAAAACCCCTCAGAAAAAAAGAAAAGCCCATTTATAATTTCCATTTTTATTTACGTCCAGCCTACCCCTATTTCAGTTTATATTAACTTGGAACTAATGCCACTGCGCTTAATGAACCTTAAGGAGTAAGCAGAGAGTTGAAGCTATGGTTTAAAAACTAGGAATGGAGACCCCCCCCCTCAAGTTGTTGAGACTCTAACTTCCATCAGCTCCAGACCATAAAGCGGATGATTAACGATTTTGGGAGTTTTAGTCCAACAAAATCTGGAACGTCATACGATTCCCTCGACCTCTGTTCTTCTCTGTGGTAAAGGAGCACGTGTTCCAAAGCGCTTCTCTATCAGGGCAGTTCAATCTCACTTTGACTGTCAAGACTCCATTCTGTGGAACTCTGGAATTTATAGTATGGCGAGTTCTCTAGTGCTGTAGTTCCGGCGAGTGGAACTAAAATTCTCATAATTCCATAGAATAGAACCACATTTAAAACGGTGATTGTTGTGTGCTTCAAGTCTTTCCCGCCATATGGTGACCCTAAAAGGAACGTACCAGGGGGTTGTCTCGGCAAGATTTGTTCAGAGGAGATTTCGCATTGCCTTCCTCTGAGGCTGAGAGAGTGCGACTTTCCCAAGGTCACCTAGAGGGTTCCCATCGATCAGCCAGAATTTGAACTCTGGTCTCCTTGGAGTCTTAGCCCAACATTCAAAACACTACATCATACTTGCTCTGTGGTGTCATAGAGATCATACACTCTAATGCAAAAGCCAAAACGACTCGGTCATCTCCTTTCACCAATTTATTTCTTTTTAGCTTTAAGTCGTTAAAGGCTTTCCGCTAGTGGAAGGCAAGCATACTTCCTCCATCAGTTACGCTAATTCGTTCATTTTTTAAAAAAATGCGTTTTACTGTATTCCTTGGTAAATCCACTGAGTTTTAGTTTACCAAATCCCAATAGGCTTACTTGGGAGTAAAATCCATATTGATCCCTGCCACATTCCTGCTTAGACTACAAAGGGTGGAATTTAGGAATCAAAGCATAGTAATATCAAGTAAGGCGATTTTTCCTCTGAGGAAAATTATCTCTCTCAACTGAATCTTGATTCCTAATTCCTCTTGGATCTTAGATACGAATTCATTAAACCTATTTTATCCCTCTTCTCTTTCACTCTGCCATACTCTCCCCGGCTTTATAAAATCAAATATTAATTTAAAACAAAGAGTCCCTGAATTGATCCATCTTTCGAAGGTGTCTTGACAGCTCAAAAAGGAACAAGTCTACTCTGTCTTAAAACCAAAACCAACAGAATCAGACTTTCTAGAATTTGGATGTTTGGAAGCCAATCCCACTGATATCAGTAAGGATGACGGGCGCTTCGCAGCTCCTCTCTTTAGCCTCGGAGACCGAGTCAGACGCTCACGAACCGCAACGCCTCTGCTAAATGCATGTTCCTTCCTTCACTCCTGCTCCCTTGATGAAAGTGATTCCACTTTATTCTGATCTAAACTGAAGTATTCCGGGATGATACCTTAGAGACAGATGAAGAAACGATGAGAAAGCCACTGTGGTGTAGTGATCTGAGTGTTGGAGACCAGGGTTCGAATCCCTCCTCCGGCAGGGAAACCTACTGGGTGACCTTGGGCAAGTCACGCTCTTTCAGCCTCAGAGGAGACAAGGGCAAAAGTGCTCTGAACAAATCCTGCAAGAAAACTCCGTGATAGGTTCGCCTTAGGGTTGCCATGAATTGGAAATTACTTGAAGACACACAACTACAACAGCAACAAACAGATAAATCACACAGTGTTGCTCTTTCTTTTTTAGAATGAGCATGCTGACTGCAGGATAGGGAGGGCTGCAATTCAAAAAACCCAACCTCTCCAACCTCTCAGATGGGTGGATGGACGGACAAATTCCAAGCCCGGTTTCTGAAATCAGTAGTTTATGACCTGTTTAAGTCAGTGCCTTTTTTACATTCTTCATACTGTTGCGTGTCTTCAAGTAGTTTTTGACTTATGACGACCCTACTTATCAGTGGGTTTTCTGGGGCTGAGAGAGTGTGACCTGCCCAAGGTCACCGGGTGGGTTTCCATGCTGAGCCCTAAATGGAACCCTGCTCTCCAGGCTCCTACTCCAACGCTCAAGCCCCTCTCTGATAGTTTTACACCCTATTTATGGGAAAGGCAAGCCTCCTCGATTTGAATGGCCCCTTTCTCGCTTGAAACTTCAACTCCTCTTGCTTCCAAACCACCACTGTGTTCGACTCACCGAAGAAATGTGGTTGAAGTTGTGTAAACATCAGATACAACTATTAGCGGTAATTACAATTAGAATTTTGTTATTATAATAATACATTATATAATTGTTGCTACGACAATTATGATCTCCTGAATTCAGAAATACATGTTCCATGGAGGCAGGGCAGAATCCATCTGAAATTAAGAGTAATTTGTCTCTTGAACTGTAGTGGAGAAGATTTGAAGGCATAAAACAATAAGAGATTTAAACGGGCGTTTGAAAGCTAAAACCCTACCCCAGCCCCTTGGGACTCGCTTAATTCATAGGGTTTGCAATTTTGTTGTTGTTCTGTACTTCGACTCCTTTCTGACTTATGCTCCCCCTACAGAGGTTTTCTTTACAAGATTGGTTCAAAGGGGGTTCATCCTTATCTTCCTCTAAGGCTGTCAGAGCGTGATTTGCCCAAAGTCAGCCATCAGGGCTTCCCTAGCTGAGCAGGGCTTCCAAACCTGATCTCCTAGAGTCGTAGCTCAACACTCAAACCATTACTCCACCCTGGTTATCAGTCTAGGAGGGGTGTTATATAAAATAAGATCACTCTGAGATTATATGGAACTCGTTTATTAATTTTACGCATCAAAGCAATAGTGAATTTAAACCACTAAATGGTCAAGTGAAATTTTGGATCAATAATTAAATAAATACTATGCAGTAGCAGGCAATGAAATAGAACGAAATTATTGTTGTAAAAGCTAGGACAGACGGGGATCTTAGGGTTATTTCCCCCCTACACTGTTCTAGTGCTATTATTCCACTTTCAACTTCCTATGAACTCCTGGGTTTTGCAGTTTAGGGAGGAGCATTTAGAATTCCGGGCCAGAGAGCACTTTGGCCTCAGTAAAGCGCAAACCCGGGAACTTCACAGGATGTTGAAAGTGGAATAACAGCACTGTAACAATGTAGTGCGGCAATGGCCGGTGCCCTACTGTAAACTGGGGGGGGAGAGAAGGAGAGCTTGCTTGAAAAAAGGGGAAACTTGCAATGGGTAGCAATATTGTTTAATAAATGTAATAATAAAAACTTTAATAAAGTGAGGCCATTTCCGCACTAGCCTGTTATAGCGCGATGATTCCACTTTCAACATCCTCTGGCATCCTGGGGCCGGCCGGCCCCTCCCGAAACTGCAAACCCCAGGATGCCAGAGGATGTTGAAAGTGGAATCATCGCGCTATAACAGGCTAGTGCGGAAATAGCCTGAATTTAGGGCCGGTGTTTAGAATCCTTAGAGAGTTCTGAAAGTGCTTCACCAAACTTCATCAGACCTCAGGATTTTAGAGGATGTTGCCATGACAATGAAGACTGGAATCACTGGGCTGTAACTGTGTAGTAAGAAAGGGAGGGCAATCAAAGGGAGCCCATCCTGGTCAGGTTTAGACCCTGGAGTTTTGGATCCGGGTGTGCCAAAGACGTGGAGCGTGTGTGTGTGTGTGTGTGTATGGTGGTGGTGGGGAGACTGACGTGTCTCTGGGCCCTGCCCGGGCCTTCAGTGGAGAACGAAAGGTCACCTTGGTAGCTGGCGGAGGGGAGACGAGCATTCTTTTCGGGCTGTGTTTATATAACATGCTGTGCTTTATAAATGGCTGCCCAGCTCAAAGGACCCTGATAAGAGGAGACCTGACTGAAAACTCCGCAAGCGGAACGCCGGGCTCCCTCTCACGTTCCCTGCGCCCTTTTCGAAATCCAGGGTTATCAAGGCCACCCAATGATACAAGTATTTCCACTCTCAAACTCCCCTAACAGCAGACCTTCCCCGGGGATGGATTCAAAGCAGATGGTGCGCGTGTGTGTGCGCGCCGGCGCGCGGGAGGATTCTTGGCTTGCTTTGCTGTTCTTCTTGTTCTCTAGGTTACCTTCCCTTTAAAGAAAATACTAGATTTTTTTCACAGTGGAAAATAAATCCAAGGGAGTAAATACAGAAGCAAGTATAACAATAGCAACAAGTGCTGGACAAAGGGAAGGTTCTTCTCTCTCCCTTTTGCTGTCATTTAACTCTTGAGTGTATTCCCAAGTGAACTATTTTGAAATCAATCTTTATTTTATTCCTATTTAATGGACTATCCTGGAAACTTCCAAGATAGCAACTGCAGTCACAAAAGGGACCTGGGGGTGTACTCAAGCAAAAACCCAAAGTGGATTTACTGATTGCTAGGGAGGGAAGAGTATTGTGAATTTACTTCTGTTCTCTGCACCCCTCCCTTGGTCTCTGGCCTTCTTTTCCAAGGCTAGCTGTTTGCACATGTTCCTTTCGAATTGGAAACCCTTCCCTGCTCTTCTGCTAGGTATGCTGCCTGGGGATTCTGGCAGATGTAGTAAAAAAAAAGAACTTTGCCAAATCCCAGCTGGAATTCTGTAAAGAGCCTGCATCCTCACCTGTTGGAAAGTATCTCCTATGCCACTTATCATTTAACATTTCATGCTCCCCAGGACTTTCCACAGAGAATTTTAGGCTTCAGTCCTGTGCATTTTTTTGCTGTGCATAAGTTTCATCACAAGCACTGGACTGCCTTAATGTCCTGAAGGTAAGATTCAGATCCCTCTGCAAAAAAAACCTGCTCTGAGATGGTGCTCATCCAACAGGCATGTGCTGAGACTTTTAAAACAGCAGGCATTTGGCAGGCTGTTTTTATCTGAAAGACTGACTTTTTTTAAACTAAAATCCCCAGAATCCCCAGACACTATAGGTATGGAGTTTTTGGGAACATCTGCATCCTTTTCCAATCTCTGCCTGTATCTGACCTGGTGAGTCACAAACAGTCTTCTATCACCTTTCACTGGCTTTTGCTGAAGCACATAGACCTCTTTTATACCAGCCAGTTACAGCTTTTGAAACCACTCTAAGTGCCTTGGTTTCATCCTATAGGGACCTGGGATTTGTAGTTTTATAAGTTATTTATGTAGATCCCAAACTGCAAATCCCAGAACTCTGTAGGATGTATCCATCACCAGTAAAATGGTATCAAAATGCTATAACCGTGTAATGTGAAAAAGGAAATGTGGCATAGTGCTTAGGTTAGAATTTCAGATAAGGACTGGCAGAAACTGGGTTCAGATCCCACCCAATCAAGAAAATCACCAGGCAATGTTGGACCAGATGGGGGAGGAAAGAGCACTGTATATCCTTTGAATTCTTTGATGTAAAAGTGGTATATTGATGCAGTAAATAAATAAAAGATCTGGTGGATCAATGCAGCATACCAAGGCAGGTCCTACCATTAAGCACCTTGAGCAACTGATAGATGTTGGAGCAGCAGCAACTGACCATTCTACCTATGTCATCCAGGTTTTCCTCCCTCTGAGCGGACAGAGCTGTGTGTGCTACTTTTTCTGCCCCTACTGTGCTCCTGACAGGCATGGAAGAATAATTTGTTTTCCATTGCTGGAATTCAAATAAGATCAACTTGCCAGTCCTGCCCCAGGCCATAGAAGGAATGAAACAGGATGCCATCTTGTTCTTTCCCTCAGACTGTAACAGGTTTTGGGTCAGCCCTGTGCTGTATTAAAGCTTACAATCAGGCTCAGTGGTGCCTATGGGGATGAGGAAAGCCTCTTCCGCTACCCATTTTAGATGCTGTTATGAATTTCATGAGATTCCAGGGGCTGTTCTACACTACAGACTTATAGGGCTATGATTCTACTTCGTCTATCATAGCTGCATCCTATAGAATCCTGGGATTTGTAGGTTGATTGGGCACTAAAAGTCTTTGACTGATTATTTTAAATAACTTTCCTCCAAACTGCAAATCCCAGGATTCCATAGGATGGAAACATGGCCTTTAAAGTGGAATCACATTCCTATAATTCTGTAGTGTGAAAGGACTGTAGTTTATAATGTGAATGTCCTTCATTATAATGCCCATACTCCTTTGGTGAAAGATAGTTCTGCTCAGCTGCAGCATCTGGCGTATGTTTCCAAGGTAAGTAATCTGACATGGCCAGCAAAATGTTTTGGGATAGCATGGTAATCCAGGCCCCAGTGCTGGTGAGAGCAATCCTTCATCTTTCATACTTGTTAAGGGCAAATTCCCCCATAAGATTTAAAAATCAACCCATTGGTAAATAAATTGTTGGTGGCTGGCAAAACAATAGATTTCAAAATAAACTTCTTTTTGGAACATACCAAAATGTCACCATTGCCAGATCTGTACTTTTGCTCTCATTTTTTTCTGATTGCAATTCCAGTTGGTCATTATGCTCTTTCCCACTGGTGAAAAGTGAACAGCCAACAATGCAAGTGGTTCCACCGTATTACTACTCAACTGAGTTACCCAACCATTTTACTCTCACCTGGGGTTGTTATTAAAGGGGTGAGGAACCACTGACTACTGACTTAATCTCCTTAGATATTTGGGGTATTTATTGATTTATGCTTTCAAGTCAACTTCAGCTTATAGTGACCCTATCATAGGTCATTTCCACACTACACTGTTACAGTGCTATTATTCCACTTTCACCATCCTATGGAATCCTGGGGTTTACTGTTTAGGGAGTGGCCTTTAGAATTCTCAGCCAGAGAGCTCTTTGGCCTCAATAAATTACAAACTCCAGAATTCCATAGGATGTTGAAAGTGAAATAACAGCACTATAACAGTGTAGTGAGGAAATGGCCATAGAGTTTTCTTGGCAAACTTTATTTAGAGAAAGTGTGCTACTGCCTTCCTCTTAGGCTTAGAGAGTGTGACTTGCCCAGATCACCCAGTGTGTTTCCATGGATGAGCAAGCATTTATACCCTGCTCTCCTGGAGTCCTCATCCAACAATCAGATGACTACATCACACTCTCTGGAGTGGGATGTGTGTGTGTGTGTGCATGTCTTCATGTCACTTAAAGTAACCCTATGAATTTCATAAGGTTTTCTTAGACAAGGAATATTCACATGTAAAGAGTTCAGAGGCTACCCAGATTTGCCTCATGCTGCCACTGAGATTCCAAACAGTGCAATACCACCAGCGGTACTGCAGCCTGTCCTCTCTGCTTATTTACTGCTGCAACAGAGGACTGGTTCTTAAACCAGTAACTTCATGATTTCTATTATTTTTTCCCCTCCTGCTACACAAACACAGCACATGAGAAGATGGAAATTGCATATGACCCAATCTGCATGTGACAGGTACCTCTTCTGGTTCCTTAGGCAAGTTGCAACTCTGCTTATCTATGCAAAGGAGAGATCCCCCTCACTCCTTTCCTTGGTGTATTCAAAAACTGAGAGGAAACTATTAGAGCTGTTTGAAACTAGAGGTGAGTCACATTTTAGGAATGATATCATCTTCATCTTTATCTTTATTGCTGAATTTGGAAACCTTGTGAATATGACTGTCATCATGCGAGTAATCATGTACAACTAAATGAGTGGAACTTTGGCAATTACTCCTGTAGGTTAGGTTTTGTTTTATTTAAACATACACAAAAATCTTTCTCTTATTTAGCTGTTTCAAAGAACTGCCAGGATGTGGTGATTTGAGTGTTGGACTACGACTTTGGAGTCAAGGGTCTGAATCTCTGCTCAGCCCCGGGGTCTCTTCCAGCTCTATGACTGGAAACCCACTGGCAGACCTTGGGCAAGTCACATTCCCTCAACCTCAGAGGAAAGCAAAGCCAAATCCCCTGTGAACAAATCTTGTCAAGAAAACCCCACCTTAGGGTCACCATAAGTTGGAAAAATAAACTTGAAGGCACACAACAATAGCAAAACTAGTTCAGAGTTTGGAAAAGTGACCTTTTTTTTTACTACAACTCCCAGAATCCCCCAACCAGCAAGCTCTGGCTATTCTATACTGGGCCATATATTGCTAATAGCTATACTATTTTTAGACCTGCATAATATTAAAATTCTTTCAAGAGTATTTGAATGCCCATTCATCATGTGAGGTTAGTAAAGTGAACAATTATTGCAATGTGTGGAATATCATTTTAATATTACATTGCTCTTTAAAGTAAGAAGTAATTATGATTTTCTAGGCAGTCATAAATAATTTTGCAGGAGTATTAACTCATGTATATTCAAAGAAGTGTTATCACGTTCAGCAGTATGTCAAAAATGCTAATTCTTGAAGTCAACTTACTACCTTTTGGAATCTTTCCAGTTGATTTCATCTAACTGTAGATTGCAACTATGGCACAAGCTATTTTGGTGCCTGGAGCGTAACAGTATGTACTGGCCCAAGTTCTAAGATCCTTAGCTTGTCCCTCTACCATCACAGGTTTAATTGGTGAGGACATGGGACACAGCCTACTCAGTGGCTGCTCTGAGACTTCCACGGGATGTCTGATTAACCCTCTTCCTGCTCTCTTTCCACTGGCAGGTTAAGCCCTTCTTATTTAGGTAGACATATGATTGATTTTAAAATTATACGGTGGAATAGTGGTGGCAGTAGTGTGATCTGTTTTTAGCCTGTTTGTTTTTAATCAAGTTTTGAATATATTTTTAAACTGTGTGTTTTTAATAGTTTTGTAGTTTAATTGTTTTTTAAACTTTTGTAAAATACACTTTAGTCAACTTTCATTTTAAGTTTTGCAAGCTGCCTTGGGTATCTTGGTAGGAGAAAGGCAGGGTATAAATTACATGAATGAATAAAACAGTAAAAGGTTCTCACTTAAGTTAATGTTCACGACACCCAAAACTGGTCAAGTTTTGAGTGTCATGAGAGTGGTTTTGGGTGTTGTGAACCACAGTTCTCACAAATGCCTCTTATTACCATCACAGTAAATTAAATAACTAACGATTTGCTTCCCTTTTAATCAGACGTCTGAAACTGGCCGCCTGAAGGAGCCATCCAAATCACTTGGCTGAAGGGAAGGGCCAATCCTGCAACTGGGTCCCTGTGAAAGAGGCGCAGGGCAACCTGGCTGGAAGGCAACCAGTCATAGTTCAACAAGGCTGTAGAGCTGAAGGGAGGGCTATAGAGATTAATATATTATTCTCATGTGTTTAATAAACCCATTCTTGTTGTTGTTATACAACTGCTTCTGGCTGTTTCTGTCAAGCCTGCATTGGAATCCAGGCCATGAATACTAATACGAACCCCACACAACAACACAGCCACAAGTCCACATTTAAGGAGTTGCCCTGAGGCCCAGAAACCCAGTCTAAGGAACGGATTAAACCAGAAAACAAGGGCAGGGTAAGTTGCAGGATTCCTAGGGTTGGAACTGCAGGGCCAGCCTGGGTAAAGGAATCCATCACACTCCCCGTCGCTGGGAGAGCAATTTACCCATGACATTGTCAGCTCCAGTTAGGCAAGTTTGGCAGAAGCCATTTTGCTGCTTAATGGAAAATACAAGATGGCAGCTGCCCACAACCATTCCGTGTACAGAAAACAAACAGTGGCCACTGAATCTTCTTTTGTCACTGTTGCATCCCCCAGCAAAAGACTAGCTTGGGCTAAAGTAAATGGTAGGCTACGTGCCACAAACAGCTTAGTCCTCCAGCATCTCAATGCCACTCCCCCACCCCACCCTGCTTAAGGCCAGCTCTTGCAATTCACCCTCATTGTTTCTTTTGTTTGTTTGTTTGGTAAATGCTAAACTGTCCTTCATCACAGGAGTGTGGGGGAGAAAAATGTGCTGTAAAATAAGGGAAGGGAGAAGATACATCAGACTTGAAGAAGGTTTCAGTTCTCAAAAGCTTATGTTAATATAAAACTTGCTAGCCTTTAAGTTGCTGGTGACTGTGGTACCTGTGACTGTGAAGATTGGTCAAAGTTTAAAACAGCACTTGGAATGTCTGTGCAGCTTAAAATAAATCATGGCCTCATCAGTGTTGGTATCAAGCAAACTTCTTGCTGAAAAGATTTTGAATATGAAGGGCTGCATTTAAGAAAATCTTACTTTCATTCACCATCCCTTTGGCACCTCAGGCTGAGAACAACAGGATGGAATCCTTACGCTTAGTCCCAAATAGAACAGACTTATTGAATCAGTGGTTAACATGTAGGTCCAATGCTAGGTATAGCTATAGTGGAGCAAAATAGCACACTGCCCCCACAATAAGAATTTTGACACTCAAATGACATTTCACTCCCTGAATCTCTAGCACTGCAGGCAATGAGATTCATTCATACCTGTAACTTTTGTATGTGCTGTGTTTGCATTTCCTTGGTAATTTTGCCTGCCTGTATTCTTTGGATGCCTAAATTGTACATCTAAATGTCCAGGTAATGTTTTACGTTACTGCAATGCTAGAAATTTGGAAACTGAAGGAAAATTTAATGAGGAGAAGAATTCATGTAGGGGAATCAACACCTTCATTTTGCAGTGCCTGCAGTTTGCCATAGGATTCAAGCTATGGAATCTTGAGATCTACAGTTTAGGGAGAGACATTTAGAATTCTCAGCCAGGGAGGTCTTGAGCTAAACTAAAAACCTCAGAATTCCACAGGATGTTGCCATGATGGTTAAAGTGGAATAATAGTGCTCTAATAGTGTAATGTGATAAAGACCTACTCATCTCAGGTCCTTTGGGAAATAGGTTGCTAAACTGCAGATCTCAAGATTCTATAGGCTGTTGCCATGGCAGTTAAAGTGGAATGATAGCACTTTAGCAGTATAGTGTGAAAGGCTGTATATGGCTATCTGAAGCAGCCTGTTTGAACCTTATAGCTTGAATCCTATGGTAAACTGCAGGCAGTGCAAAATGAAGGTGTTGATTCATACTTGGAAATGGGCTTGGAACTATTGCAGCTCTTTAAGTACTGCATGAGGGTAATAATTGTTGCCCTGCTTGAACTGGAGTTGGAGGATTGGCCCTGTAAGGGAAGAAAAGTGAAGTGGCAGCAGATGCTGGATGTCACAAAGGAGAGCTACTTGTTAGGTTATTTAACTTTTTTCTATTGTAGACCTGCAGGAGAGGAGCTTATGAGAATTTTCTTCTCAATATGCCAAAATAAGAGGACCAGCTTTCATGCCTGTGCAGCTTGATTTGGGTGGTCGAGGGCCACGCTTTCTAGCAAACATTCCTCCAGTATGAATCTCATGTATTCAGGACTTGCCATAGCAAGAAACAACCAGGAAAGTTAAGCTTCAGGAAATTAGGTCTGCTTATTACCATTTCTTTCTTTGAAGACTCCTTAGAAATATTTGGGGGGGCTTTTTTGGGGGGGCAGTGTTTCTTTCAGCATACTTTAAAAAATTGTTCTAAGGCATACTAATTTTCAGACTTGGAAAAAGTATCTTGGGGAGGGGCATAGTTCCAGCTGGGGTAGATCCATTGAATCAATGGGAATTTGTTTGCCAAGTCTCATAGATTCAATAGAAGGAACTGATTTGGAAACTCTCCAGGGCACTAGAAAAAGAAGGAGACCAGTGGATTGATTCAATCATGGAAGCTACAGCCCTGAGTTTGCATAAACTGAGCAGGGCAGTTGATGGCCAGGGCTTTTGGATATCTCTCATTCATAGAATTGCCATTAGTGGTAGTCAACTTAATGACGAATAACAACATAATAACAAAGCTTGGATTTAGGCCTAAGGTTTTAGTTCTCGAAACCCCCAGCCAGCATAACCAGTGGCAGCTATAGTCCAAAAGAAGCATAATTTCCAAGGCCTGCTACAAAATATTTTTTGTATTTTGTACAAAAGACACAGAGAGCTAGTACGGTGTGATGCTTTGAGCACTGGACTAGGACTCTGGAGACCAGGGTTAGAATCTCCACATGGCCATGGAAGGCAAGCCATCCTCTCTCAGCCTCTGTGGAAGGCAAAGGCAAATCCCCTCTGAATAAATCTTGCAAAGAAAACTCTATGACAGGGTCATCTTAGGGTTGCCATAAGTCAGAAATGACTCAAAGGCACACAACAACACACTACACAAAAGACATACTTAAGGAATAGGGAGCTATTTAGGGAGCAGGGAGCCACCTCAAGGTGCCCCCTCAAGGAGTAGATTACAGACAGCATTTTTCCCCCTTTTTCTTCAGTTTCCAGCAGTACATATGTACAACTTTATGTTTGTCCATTAACATCATTCATTCATTCATTCATTTCTTCCATTCCTATACAAATGACTTCATTTATTCAAGACAGTGAATTGAGATTTACTTAATAGCACGAAGCACTGATCATTAGTCTAGACTTTCAGCTCCCTTGTAATAATGGGAGCTGTAGTCCAACACATCTGGAAGTGATCCAGTCTGGAAAAATTGCATTAATTGATGTTCAGGGAAGGGAGAGGAAAGCAGGTATCTGTTTTGCAGGTTCCCTGAAAGCAATGGAAGAGAGGAAAGGTTTAGAAATGAAATCAAATATTGTCTTGTTGTTTCCAGTATGGATCCATTCCCACTGTTTTATTTGAAGAGTGGGTTAGTCATAGGTTTCACATGACAATCCCATTTTTCTAAAGGAAACTCCACCTCTCTTGAGTTTGTGCTTTTGGGTGATTTCCATGCATATTTTGTTCAACAAACATGAGATTTTATTATCTTGTATTCATTTGCTGTCTTAAAGTAAATATCTCCCCCCTTTTTCAAGCACTGAAAACTTCTGGGGGTGGGAGGATTATGAAGCCCATTCAAAGTTTAGCTTTGTGTTAAAGATTAGCAAAAGAGATTGAACAGATGGTCAGTTGATGGCCTGAAATAAAATCACACTCGGTATCATCACAAAAGGGAGATATTTTGTTAAGCATAACTATGTTAGAAAAGACAGGAATTTTTGGGTTCTATACAGCAAGGTCATGGTAATCCAGATGGACTGCAATTTCTTTCATTCCGAAACAGGGTGAATAGTGGTTGACATAATGGGAACTGTAGTCCAAAAATTCAGGCAGGCCACAGATGCCCCAGCTCCGCTGTGCAAGGACCCAATAAAGAAAAAGCTTAAAAGACAGGGAACCCAAAGCCCATGCTCTGAAGAAACTTAATATAAATTCCTCCCATGGAGCTGCACAGTTAAAAAGTCCCTTGCTTGTTTCCTTTGAATTTTTTTTGTTTCCTCTGTGGCATAGGTTTCATTTGCCAGACTGTCCTGAAGGGAACCCCATTTAGAGAACACTGTGATACTCCAGTCAGAAAGTTATCAGAATATTGACTACTATGGTCAGGTTTTCCCAGTCTAGGAATAACTGCAGTTGCCATAAACATTCCTCAACTTTAAGGTCAGGGATGAATCAAGAAATACTCCTAGATAACTTATCGGTTCTGTTGGTGAGGATGAGTGGGTGAGAGCTACCTCATCCAAAACAGTCTCTCTGATTAAGTACAGAAACGAGAAACTATTCATAGATCCATAATATTGTCAAGATTTGACAGTTTATTGGCCCTCATCTGTTACACCACTGCCTTAGTTACACCAGTTTATTGGCCCTCATCTGTTACACCACTTGCATAACCTCTCCTAATTCAGTTGGAATGGGAAAATAGAGCTGGGTGTCATCTGTGTATTGATGACACCATGCTCCATATTCCTGGGTGACACACACACACACATATATAGTAGTTCCATAAGGATGTTAAATAGAATGGGGGACAAGATGGAACCTTGCATAATCCAACAGTGTAAGCACCATGAAGCTGACCAGAAGTCCCTCAGAGCTTTGATCACAACCCTGAGGGCAGGAGCAGAACGAATGCAATACAGTGACTCCTAAACCTAAACCACTGAGCTATTCCAGAAGGACTCTGTGGTCAATATTATCAAAGGCCACTGAGAGGTCAAGGAGAATCAACAGGGCAACACTTCCTCCATCTCTCTCCTGAAAAATGTGATCAACCAGAGCAAACGAAGCTGTTTTGGTGCTGTGTCCAGGCCAGAAGGCAGAATGAAATGGTCCTAGGTAATCCACTTTATCCATGAACAGCTACAGCTGGTTGAGTATCACCTTCTCAATCACTTTGTCCAGGAATGGGATATTTTGTAACTGGACAGTAATAGCCTAAACACCTCCGTACAGAGCAGTAATCAGCCAACTGAATCTTCTGTTTATACCCACAAATGCTTAATAGCAACCACAGTAATTTGAAAAAGTAGCCCACTAAATTTATTCCACACAGATAACTATCATTCAATCTACATGTTTCTCTTGCTATCCATTTTTCCCCACAAGTTGTATGTACATGTGCATGCACACACATATGCACAACCTTAATGTTACTCAGCATCCAACACATTCAGTTTGCATAGGCATGTGAACCAAGCAGTTATCATGTTTTCCCTGTCCTCAGGCAGTCCCACTCTTATACAATTTCTGACCCTTGTGTGAATTCACTGAAATGGCAGTCCTTAGGTCAGCCTTTTCCAACCTGCCACACTCCATATCACGTGCTGGCTGGGGATGATGGAACTGTGTTTTAATACATCTGGAAGACATAAGGGAAAACACAAGGGAAGGCTACCCTAAATGTGGGAATGTGGGTAGATTTCCTTTTTTTAAAAAAAAGTCCTCACCTTGTGATTTTTAACAATTACATTCTTATCATTAGTGAAGCTATCAAGAAGAAGAGGAGGTCCAGGTCTTCCTCCTGCTTTATTTTTGGATAAAACCCTGCCTTTGACAGCACTGATCTTCTTTTGGCTTGATTTACTCCATCCTGCCATTTCTCTGCTCTTTACTTTCACAATCACACATTCAAACCTGATAAAGTTCAAGACCTCAAATGCTTCAAGAGCTCCTAGATTTACAGGGTCTCAGTGTGGATGTCTCTTGAGTTCCATCAAGGCTGATTGAATCCTCATGAATTTACCAGGAGACACGAGCAGAGAGCTGCTCAAAGCTATGGGAGGGAGAAACCGAGAAAGCAGTTTCCATGCCCCCAGTAATCATCTACATCAATCAAGACTTCCTTTCAAAGGTGAAAGCATCCATCTTTCTGAAAGCTTCCAAAATTCTTCTCAATGTTGTAGATATATTTATTCCTATTTACATTTTTCAAGAAGGAATGAACAAGGAAAAAAAATTCCAAACAACTAAGGCAGTTTTCTTCAACCTGCTGTCCTTCAAGTGTTTTAGACTGCAATTCTAATCACATCACACTGCCTGAGGGCTGTAGACCCACACCTCCTGGGGGTGGCAGATTGGCTACAGCAGACTAATTTAAGACTGGTCCTCAATATTAACTTCAGTGTCATTGATTTCTAAAGATCTTATCCAATGCTACTTTTTCAGCATCATTATTTGGAAGACGGGGGCCCTGTGAGACTGGAAATGTTACATGTGGCACAGCCGGTTGTTACCATGGGAGGGCATATTGTATGTAATTAAAGGATGCTGGGTGGGAATGCAGGCAATTAGGCTGACCATTTCTTGAATTTGCCTTAGAACAATGATTCCCAGCTTTTCTAAACTACATATCATGCATATCAATTTCAGAGTGAGTCATCAGTCTAACAGCAAGGGATGTCAGATATTGTGAGCAGCATGGTGCCTAGCACACAGTACTAAATGCATTTGTCACCACTTTAGAACTCTGTACATTCCAACATGAATATAGATTTAATACACTCACAAAACAGTGATGGAAAGTCTACACATTGAAACTTCTGCATGCAGTTGTCCATTCTTTGAAGCCAAAAGCTGAGAATGAAGAAGCTCTGTCTTTTAAAGTAGTTGTGACCCTTCAAATGTTTTCATCTAAAACAAAACAAAACAAAAACCTTTAGACTAAGCCAGCATAACCAACAGTCAGGAATTAGGGGAGTGGGTTTGGGCAGCCATAGTTGCCCACCTCTGCTTTACAGCCACAGTCAAATGTTTTCTTAGCACAAGTGTCTGGAAGTAAATTCCATGGAAAGGAATTGGTCTGGAATTTTCATGAATAAGATCAATTAATATATAAAGTAATTGATACAATTCTTACATTACACAGGGTGGTGGATGAGTTAGGGCTCTGCTTAAAAAGTACTGCCTTGTTTAGCACAAGGCCACAATTAACAAGTAAATTCAAAATTATATACTGGTTACATTTATGTTGATTGATGATGGTGATGATCTTTTCAGAAAAAAATATCTTGCCTAGGTGGCTTACAATAGCCATTGGATAGTACCAACTAGCAGGGCTTTCCTATACATTTCTACTCATAAGAAATTTCCACAGGAACTGATTCCCACAAGATGGAAAGTGATTCCACTTCCTGGAGAAAAACATGGGAAGACAATTCATATGTATAGGACTTGCAAAATATAACACCCATGCAGGGAATAACACCCTGAATGTCTCTGATCTTGTTTGATTTCAGAAGCTAAGCAGGGTAGAGCCTAGTTACTAATACATTCAGAAATGCCACAGATTTTGGGGCAGGACTAGGAAAGAACACACTTTGAAATCGTGGGGCGCCATTGCTACCAGTTGAAGTTGACAAGACTGGGCTGCATGGACCAACGATCCAGTGGCGGAGCTTGGAGTATGTGGAGGGGGGGCGGGAGGGAGTGAGGCTACAGTGTTAAGGGTGTGGCCACTGTGTGTATGTGTGTGTCTGCGGTGTGTGGGAGCATGGCCAGGGTGCGCGGGGGCATGGCTATGGACAGGGATGCCCCCAAAATTGCCACCTGGGGCAAACTGCCCTTCCGCCCCCCCGTCCCTATACAACTGCAACGATCTGATTCCGTGCAAGTTTTCTGTATTTCTAGTCATCTTGATGTTCTTCCTGTTCTGTTTCAAGTCAGAGTCATCACTACCACTAGCCAGAGGGAGACAGCCATCTCAAGCAATAGATTTTAGCTGTCATGAAAAGGCAACAAATTGTTAGTTATTGATTCATTATGCTTTTGTTTTTATTGGCAGAAAGATAAGAAGTACAAGTGGGATTTCTTCCTGCAGGTGCCAAAGTAGCTTGGCTGTCCTGGGGTATTATGCACACTGAAACTGGGAGGAGGGGCACAATTTGCAGATCAGGAAGAAAAATGTACTGAGCTCATCCTGCATCGAGTCCAAGGCCATTTCTGCACCAGCCTGTTATAGTGCTGTTATTCCACTTTCAACATCCTATGGAATCCTGGGGTTTGCAGGGGCCTCAAAGGTCTTTCCCTAAACTGCAAACCCCAGGATTTCATAGGATGTCGAAAGCGGAATAATAGCACTATAATAGGCTAGTGCAGAAATGACCCAAGAGATCCTCAAATGTTTAGGAAGCAATGAACTGGTAAAAAAAAAAATTGTTCATCTGCAAATTTATTTTCAAAGGGCATCTGAAAGCATAAGCATGGGACAAGAAGAATGATTTTGTCCATTCTGAGAAGATGCTATAATTTTGGGGAACCGAATATCTTTTCTCCAAGCAAAGCCACCAAAACAGTTTCTTCTGTGCTACGAACCAACGACACTTTCCCATCTTAGGAAATAAATATTATGGGAGATATGTGTGTGGCTGTCTTCTCAAGTATCTTGCACAAGATCTAGCTCAAGTATCTTGATTAACATTTTAAGTCTTGAAATAATTTTTCTTTCTGATAACTTTAGCTGAAGTCACTGATGGTTATTTCCATAAGAAGCCTTCAAAACAGTTTTATTTCTACTGCACAATGGGAAATGGCTTCCGAGGAATGGAAAAACACATTCAATTTGCTTTTGCTTGCAGTAATGAATGGCTTTCTCTTGGGCTTTAAAAAGGAGGGGAGGAAACCAAAATATCACATACAACAGTTTCCTGTTTTTTTATTTTTATTTTTTTAAAATGTGGAGTGGATGTAGTGGTGAGTTGCAATTCCTGACCTTAAGGAAAACAGAAGTTCCTCTGACTAATGTTATAATAGCATTTTTTCAACATTTTTGGATGTAGGGATAAGGAAGACTGAGAGGAAAGACAGTGAGGCCATTTCCACACTAGCCTGTTATAGTGCTATTATTCCACTTTCAACATCCTATGGAATCCTGGGGTTTGCAGTTTAGGGAGGGGCCAAAGGATGTTGAAAGTGGAATAATAGCATTATAACACTCCAGTGTGGAAATGGCCTATGTTAATTTATGAATAAATAATCTCATACAGAATCTGCATTAATGAGTTAAAGAATAATACCCATGCATCTAGGGCATTAGATATCAGTGCTACTTGATTTTAGCACAATCCAAGTTAATTTTAGTTTTGATTCTAAGCCGCTATTACTACTACAGACCAATATTAATAGGTAACAAAGACTTATTAAACATATGAGGTTCCTAGGCCATGCAAACTTGGTCTAAAATTAAGTCTGGCCTCATTTGTGATCTATTTCTAGGGCTCTGGGTACTAAAATTAGGATACTGGAGGTACTGATCTTTGTATAATGTTTTCTTAGGCTCAGCAATAGTTCTCTGGACCATTTTCAAAGGGCAGACAGTGTGGCGTAATGGTTTGAGTGTTTGGCTTGGACTTTGGAAGACCAGTGTTCAAATCCCTGCTTGGCCATTGAAAGCTACAGCATGATCTTGAGTGAGGCCCTTTCCGAACGGCATTTGCCATGCTAAAGGGCACCTGGAGCATCACACAATTGTGAGGAGCGATCTGCATGATGCAGTCACAATTGTGTGACACTCCAGGGGCCGGCAGGCGCCAATCACACACCTTTTCATTTTCGGCTAGAAGCCGAAAATGTTGCATGATCACTCATTGCTCCTGGGCCCCATGCGCACTTGCCTGGTGTGCGGAGCCTCCAGAGCCACGCCAATCATGCTTCCTGCCCCAGTGCAGCCTGGGAAGGTCCCAGGCTGCACTGCAGAAGGAAGAGGTGGGGCTCTTGCTTGAGCAGGCAGCTTGTGCAGAGCCAAAGGACCCTGGACGCGAGAGCCTCTCGCCAGAGGCTGCTTGCATGATCCCCGCACACCAGTGCTGGAAGAAGGTAAGGTGCAGAAAGGGCCTGAGTCATACTTTCTCAGGTTCAGAAGAAAACAGGGCAAACCCTCTCTAAACAAGTTGGAAATCACTTGAAGGTACACAAAGTCAGGCTCTGTTCATCTGTTTCAGCAGAAGAATAGAGTGTTTTTTGCCACCTTTAAGACTAAGATTTATTATAGCACAAGCTTTAGTGGATTGCAGTCCACTATTAAAGATGCATGAAGTATAATCTTAAACCATCAGGCTTCTACACACAATGTAGATGGATGGGGGTTAGGGTAAAGTGAAACTGGATACAGAAACTGACAGCTATATTATTGACACAGACCATTAACAAAATTGTTGGTGATAATACAAACAGTACAAACATCCTAGCAATAAAATAAGGCTGTTATTTTTTGTGTGTATTTTTAGCCAATATTTCCATACTTCTCTTTTACTTTTCTCAGGCCACTTCCGCACTAGATTTCCGCACCACCCGGCCCCTCCCAAAACTGCAAACCCCAGGATTCCATAGGATGTTGCAAGTGGAATCATAGCGCTATAACAGTCTAGTGCGGAAACGGCCTCAGTGCTTTCAAGTGCTTTTAGAAGCACACTAACCTGATTTTGCATATTTACTTGTTCAACAGCTGAGGTCCCTTTTCAGCATTCTTCTTTTCTTCTGGGTTTGCACATGTCCAAACATTTTCATGGGGTAGAGATTTTATTTTAAAAGTTTCAGCGCTCCCTACCTGTCTTTTTTTGCGGGTTTTGCATATCGTAGCACAGCTAATATTGTTTTTATTATTATTATTTTTTAAGGACAGGACATTTCCATCTGTACAATGGCATGAACTAAAAACCTTTTGCATTTGGTCAGAAAAGTTCATTTTCTGGACTACAGCTCTTAGGGTCTCTTAGCCAGCATAGTCACTGAATTTGGTGTACCACTGTCTATTCTCTGACTTTGTTATGATTTAAAAACCTACTAGGAGCTATGCACCCAACACAACAATAAGCCCAGGAGAAAGCATATATGTCATAAGAACATAAGAAGAATCTTGATGGGTCAGACCAGGGTTTTTTTAAAAGGAAAAGAAAATCAACTGTGCTGTGGTGTATGATTCTTGTTTGCATGCATGTGACACACATTTGCATTTTTTGGTGCTTGAGAACATACCTTGTTGCTTAAAATTACATTCCCTGATATCTAGTAGCCTTTATAGAATGGGAGACCATCCTTAGAACTAAGTAAGGCAGGGAGAGATTTCAGTCCATTAGGAAAACACCACACAATGGTCCAAATATTTCATGTGTGTTTACTTTAAACATGTAGGCTTTTTTGAAAAAAAGGTAAATAGCATTCATTGGGGATCTAAAAATAGTCTTGGGCCATTTCCACACTAGCCTGTTATAGCGCTTTGATTCCACTTGCAACATCCTATGGAATCCTGGGGTTTGCAGTTTCGGGTGGGGCGCCTGGTCCCTCCCGAAACTGCAAACCCCAGGTCCATAGGATGTTGCAAGTGGAATCATAGCACTATAACAGGCTAGTGCGGAAATGGCCTTAACCTTGTAATTCTGGGCAATTTAATCTTTTTTAAAAATTTTCTTCTGCTGCGGTCTTGAGAAAAAATTCTCCTCTTAAATTTATACTTGCATGTGGAGGATATCTACTATTGAGGATAATACACAAAGATGGCATTGTATAATTTTTTTTTCAGTACTTTTATCCCACTTTTCCTGTAAGGAACTTAGGGCTTACATGATTGTTTCTCTTTCATCCTTATAATAACCCCATGAGATAGGTGGACCTGGCTGAAGGAGACCTATTGAACACTACCAGTATGCCTATTGGTTGGATGAAGACTTGAACCTGGGTATCTTGAACCTGGGTTTCCTCCTTTTTAAAGCCCAAGAGAAAGCTATTCATTACTGCAAGCAAAAGCAAACTGAATGTGTTCTTCCATTCTTTGGAAGCCACTTCCCATTGTGCAGTAGAAATAAAACTGTTTTGAAGGCTTCTTATGGAAATACGCAACAGTGACCTTAACTAAAGTTATAAGAAGGAAAAACTGTTTCAAGAGTTAAAAGGTTAATTATATTCATTGGATTAAAACTAATCATACATCCAAGCACACAAAATAGCACACAAAACCAATGAGATTGTGGTTTATAGCAAAAAAGAACACTAATAGGAGTGAGAAGCCATTGCATTGCATCCATATAATCTAACAAATTTATGAGAGGAAGGTAGAGTTTAGCAATGTTAATGTTAGACTACATCTCGCAGAACCCACTGGCCATGGGGGTTGGGGGTTCTGGGAGCTGTAATCCAAAAAGAACTTTTCTAAATTCTTGATTTTGGAATTTTCAGACCAGAAAAAGGGCATCATGTTATAGTAAACTCTTGATGGGATCCTTAAAGACACATTATAAACACAACTTCACAAAGACAGATAACCATAGGGGTATGTACTTTTGCGTTTATGTGTTTAACTCTGGAAGGAAATGCATTAATCATTTCAACGAACTCCATGTCTGAGTGCAAAGTGTCTGATGTGTTTGGAAAGGAAAATCACTTAATTACTTCAGTTGCTACCAGTTATGCATTGGGAGCCACCAGGCATTAAGAGAGTTTTAACTTATTGACAGAAATATAAATTGGATCCTTGCCCACTGTATTCAGCAAAAACAGTGTGCTGAAAAAACAATGCAGAGAAGAGGTCAATTGTACAGAGTTCACGAGACAGTTATATCATCTAATTGTGCCATGAAACTCACGTCAGTGTGTTAAATGGAGTTGTTTAGTCATGTGGAATCCAATATCACCAGATCTGGAGCAGGTCATCTTATTCCTGCATCTTGGAGCCTTTTTACAGTACAGAAACAGATTGCTATAATTCCTCCTCAATTGCCATAGCTGCATCCTATGGAATTCTGAGATTTGTAATTTGGAGAGGTACCATAGCCCTCTGGTTGAGAATTCTGAATGCTCCTCCCTGCACTGCAAATTTCAGTACACCTTGGACATTGACATGACTGCTAGTGCTAGAATTCTGCAATGTGAAAGTGCCCCAGGGTTACCCATCTCTGTTCCTAGCAGGTGTGTTTTATGCGCTTTCAAGTCACCTGTCAACTTATGGTGACCCCATGAATTTTATAGGGTTTTCTTAGGGAAGGCATTCTTAGAGGAAGTTTTGACAGTTCCTTTCTCTGAAATACAACCTTCCTCACAGGTAGTCTCCCATCCAAGTACTATCCTGGACTGACCCTGCTTAGCTTCTAAGATCAGATGGGAACTGGTGCCCTTAACATATTTAGGCTGTTGTTGTTGTTATTGTGTTCCTTTGAGTCATTTCTGACTTACACAGAGACCCTGAAGTGAATCTATCACAGGGTTTTGTGGGGCTCATAGCATGTGATGCACCCAAGGTCATCCAGTAGGTTTCTATGGCCGAGTGGGTAACAGAACCCTGGTCTCCAAGGCTGTAGTCCATTGCTCAAACAGATACATCATGCTGGCTCATTTAGGCTCTTAGAACAACTTAATTTGAATGGCTGCAGTTTCTTCTTACTTTCGTCTCAAGACTTTGTTGGGACTCCATAGCTTTAACTACAGCCATGCTTTCCCTTTCCTCTCTTCCTGTTTTTATATTGTTTTAACATCTTGCCAGATTAAGAGTTCAATGAATACCAGGTGCTCTGGGCTGTATTTCAGAGGAAGGAACCGGCTAAACCACCTCTGAGTATTCCTTGCCTAAGAAAACCCTATAAAATTCATGGAGTCACCATAGGATGACAGGTGAGTTGAAGGCACATAAGCATACATAGAACTGAAAAGGTTGCATAGAATTTTGTGGCCTTTTGGTTGCCCTAATAAAAGTTATTATCCCAAAATGGATTTTAAAATGCACATGGGACTATCAATTAATTTATTTCACAGACCTACTCAGTTTCATTGTAATGAGCAGAAAAAAAATTGGTAGACACATTACTTTGTGGGGAGCAAGGGCTGGAATCTGTTAATATAAAAGAAAAACTGTATGCAACTGAAGTGAAGGGGAAGGAAGTCTCTGTGCAAGGTGGGCAGCTGTGAAAGCCTCAGGGGCTGCATTAACTCTCCAGGAAAACTTGGAGGGCTACACCTGCTTCCACAAAGAGAAAAGAAACTCACAGAACATCCTCAAGGGGACAGGGAGGTGTGTTTTTGGGCTTTCCTGGACTCCTGAAGGGAATTTGGAGACATTGTGAGGTGGGGAAAAACCCCTCCAAATTTCATTTTTACTCCTAGGAGATCTGGGGGAGCCAAACATGTGGAAATGCCCTCTAAACCCCCTAGAGATCATTTTTGCAGATTTTGAAGCAATCTTATGACATCTGGAGGGCCATGAGAACCACAAAGGTGGCCATGGGGGGGACACATGTGGTCCACTGGCCATTCTTTGCCATCCTGCTCTATGCACTGGAGAGCAGAAGAAGGCAGATGAAGCTCTGGATTGGGGCAGTAGAAGAAGTGATGGCAAAGGTGTGGATAAGAGGTTTTTGGTAGGTTTCCTATTCTTTCTCTTTCTTTCCAGCCTCCGAAATATAGCAGCAGAAAGATTGTTTGATTATCTCTCATCACCTCACTTGCCTAACCAGGGTGGTTTTCTCTGAGGTTTGTTGCTGCATGCCTTTACGTTGGTTTCAATTTACCGTGACCCTCTCCCAAGGTTTTCTTGGCAAGCTTTATTCAGAGGAAGTTTGCCATTGCCTTCCTTGAGGCTGAGAGCGAGACTGGCCAAGGTCAAGCTGTGGGTTTCGAGACTCAGCAGGGATTCAAACTCTGCTCTCCTGAATTCCTAGTCCCACACTCTAACCGCTGATATTATACTGGCTGAGTTTCTCTGAGGTAATCTTCTTGAATATTATTCATGTTTAAGTCCCCTTAATTGCTTAACCGTATATATAAAAGCTTTAAGCTAACTGAGTTACACTTTATAAAGCCATTGATGTCTCTATACCACCATAGGAGGAGGTTGTTTCTGGGTCAGGAGCCATTCTACCACACAACATCGTTGCTATCCAGCTGCTATCCCATCCGCAAGTGTCACCAAACCGCCCTATTCTATTTCCAGAAAAAATCCGTTAAGTGCCTCCTATAGCACTTCAATCCCATCAGCCAGCTCGGTGCGGTACTGTTATAGTGCTTGATAGTGCTTCCAGTCATCATGAATCCAGCAGTAGGTGGGCTGGGAGTGTGCCCAGCTTGTCCCTCCCTCAGTGATTCCCATGGCGTGGTAACTTTGAAATCTGTCACCTCTCTGTGTTTATTTTAAATTTCTCCTTTGCGTTAAAACTTTTTATTTTTTTTAAATACATTTTTAGGCATTGTAGTGTGAAAATGCAATAGTGTACCGCCATGTTTAGTATGGCTTCCAAATAAAAATAAAATAACCAACCAATCAGGCGTGATGGGGCAGAGTGAAGGTGGGGATGGGGAGTGGCCAAGGACGCTGCGGAGCAGAAGGAACACTGGTGACAATACCGCTACTCATCTGCTGAAGGCAGAGGGGTGTGGAAAACAGCATTCCCAAGTCAATGGCATTACATCAACGGTAATACCACAGTTGTGATGGTGTATTGTGCTAATGGCCTCTAGAGCAGAAATGGCCTAAGATTAAGGGCCTTATCACACTACACTGTTATAGAGCTATTATTCCACTTTAACTGCCATGGCAATATCACATGGAATCATGGTATTTATAGTTTAGGGAGAGGTGTTAAGAATTCTCAGCCAGAGAGTTCCAGTGCTTCACTAAACTACAAACTCCAGAATTCCACAGAGTGCAGCCAGGGTAGTTAAAGTGGAATGATAGCATTATAACAGTGTAGTGTGATAGGGATTTGACAAAAACACACAAGCTTTTGAAAAAGAGCAGCTAGGGAACTGGGTATGTTTAGCCTGGAGAAGAGAAGGTTAAGGGGTGATGTGAGAGCCATGTCTAAATATTTGAAGGGATGTCATATTGAAGATGGAGAAACCTTGAGCAATGGCATCCAACTACAGGAAAAGAGATTCCAGGTAACCTTACAAAGAACTTCCTCGTGGTAAGAGGACTTTGACAGTGGAATACACTGCCTTAGGCCATTTCTGCACTAGACTGTTATAGAGCTATGATTCCACTTGCAACATCCTATGGAATCATAGCACTATAACAGTCTAGTGCGGAAATGGCCTTAAAGTTTGGTGGAGTCTCCTCCTTTGGAGATTTTTAAACAGAGACTGGATGACCATCTGTCAAGACTGCTTTGATGTGTATTCCTGCATGGCAGGGGGTTGGACTTGATGGCCTTTTTAGTCTCTTCCAATCGTATGGCTCTATGAAAAGCTACTCTGCTAATCCTTTCATGCTATGCAAGTCTGGTGTAAGAAAGGATAAATGAAAACTAATTTCAGCTGAAAGCAGTGTCTGCCAGTTAAATGTTTGCTTCAGGTAAATGATTTTGAGTGTTGTGAAAGGGCAACAAGTCCTGGAGGGGGGGTTCATGCCAGAGAAGGAAGAAGACACTTGAGAGATTCTTGCCCTCAGACATCATCTTGACTGGAAGTGGGGAGGGGAGTTCTCTTTGCTGCCATACCTCAAGCAGCAAATCATCTTAGGCCAAGCCTGGCTGTTAGAGATACAGTACTGCTAACAAAATTTCTGAAGATGTCCCCCATGCTAGCTGTATATTTCAGAGGCAGAACAGTGGTAGTGTTGAAGGCCTGGCCAAGCCAAATACAAGAGTAAGAAGTGGAATGGTGTTCATATCTGTACTATAGCCTTTTGACCTTTAAAAAAATTGTTCTTTGAACATTAGTTGTTTGGCTGAAGAAATACAAAAATATTTTCTTTGTGAGGCATCTAATGACACCTTTTATAATAAAGTCTTGCACCAAGGCAGTTTACCATTTCCTGCTCTGAAAATGACAATCAGTGGATCCATTTTGTACTTGTACATTCCACTGCGGGTGTTTAATTTGGCAAGTTATAAGCCTATAACTGTCAAATCAATGGTCTGTGTCCAATGGGAGCAATTATACTTAACATCCATTTATAATCTGGCACAAAGAAATGCCACTTTCTCCTTATGCAGAGAATAATGGTTATTGTTGTTTTTTCACGCCTAAAGGTCTATAAAAAAATAAAATAAGAGAGGTGAGGGCAAGTAAATGGAGATGCAGGAGTTTCACTGATTCTTGTATCAGAGGTAATATAGCATACAACTTTCACAGAGATGAGCAACACAACAGAGTTTTAAAAACAGCTCAGTCACGTGTGCTAATTCTTTAAGGGGATGTTTGACGAAATGTTGTTGAGCAGAGAAGATATAAAAATCTCAGATGTAAAGGTCCTTTCTTGAATTTATTCAAGATACAGTTGCTCAGAGCTATGCATTTGAGAGCATTGGTTACAGACACTTAAATGGTTCATAATAACTGTAGCAATAATTTTGTGTAACACATGGCAAACCATCACCCATTCTTAAATTAAAAAAAAATGTTTGAGAAGGTGTGGTTTTCCATCTGTTGTATAACTTGAGTTTCCATCGGCCCTCTCTAGCCTAAGCATTGATGAAAACTCATAGGAGCTTAGTTCTTTCACATCCAGATCCCATCTTCCAGGGAGAGTTCACATTTGATTTGCCCCAGGATCCATTTACAGTCAGCCCTCCACATTTGCGGGTCTCACTTTTGCAGATTTGATCATTCAAGGATTATTTGCTGTCACCTCTGCTGCCTCCCTATGCCATTTTTAATAGGGACTGCAAACCTCATGAGACTGAGAAACTGCGAATGAGACTTGCAAGTCCCTATGAAAAATGGTGTGGGGCAGCCACGGAGGTGGCAGTCATCCCCACCAGTCCCCCTGCTTCTGCCTTGTGAAGGAACCCTGATGCTTCAATGGAATCCATGATGGGTTGAATATAGTGATCATACTTTTTTGTGAGTTCAGTATAGTTTGGGAGGGCCTAGAGCAGAGCTTTCCAAACTTTTAATGTAGGTGACACACTTTTTTAGACATGCATCATTCCGCGGCACAGTAATTCAGTTTTACTAGCAAACTGGAAGTTAAACTAACCCCTTATAAGAGATACAGACATATACATAAACTGTAATAACAAAACGTATGGGGACACATCATAGCCCATCAAAACCTTTCATATATTTTAAAAAAATATATGATTTATAAATAATAACATACATTTCCAAGATTGTAGGCGACACATCTACACACTTCAGGCAACACACTAATGTGTTGCGGCACAACATTTGGAAAGCCCTGGCCTAGACCTATTCACGTTTTTTCCACTTTCACAGGGGTCCTGTGTCCCTAACCCTAGCAAATGTGGAGGGATGACTGTATTTGTCTTTTTCGCAGTCCAGGGTATCTGTAGAACTCTTTTGCAGCACCACATTTCAAAAGAGTTGATTTTCTTCCTATTAGCTTTCTTCACTGTCCAGCTTTCACAACAATGCATAGAAACTGGAAATACAATGGCATGAACAATCCTAACTTTAGTATTTAACAATACATCTTTACACTTCAGGATCTTGTCTAGTTCCTTCATGGCTATCTTTCCAATCCCTATTCACCTTCTGATTTCTTGACTGCAGTCTCCATTTTGATTAATGACTGAGCCAAAGTATGGAAAATCTTGAACTACTTCAATGTCTTCATCATCTACTTTCTAGTCATTTTTGTTTTGTTTTCTTAATGTTCAGCTGTAAACCTGCCTTTGCACTTGACTTGCTTCAGTAATCATTCACAGTCTTTGCTGTTTTCTGCTAGTAGTATGGTGTCATCTGTATATCTTAAATTGTAAGTGTTCCTTCCTCCAATTCTAATCCTGTTTTACCTGTGGTATGTTCAGCATACAAGTTAAACAGATAGGGTGATAAAATGCAGTCTCGTCGCACCCCCTTGTCAAGAGTCTACTGTTACTGCTACTTGTCTTGTGTACAGGTTATGCATCAGAACAATCAAATGTTGTGGCATATCCATTTCTTTAAGATTGATCCAAAGTTTTTCATGATCTACATAGTCACAGGCTTTGCTATAGCCTATGAAGCACAGACTGATCTTTTGAAATTTTTTGGTGTGTTCCATTTTCCAAGGTATGTTTGCAATATAACCCGTAGTGCCTCTTTCTTTCCAGAAGCCAGCTTGGACATCTGGCATTGCTTGCTTCATATATGATAGAAGTCTGTGTAGTCTTTGTGTAGAATTTTGAGCATGACTTTATTTCCATGGGAAATTAATGCAATGATCTGGTGGCTACTGAAATCCCTGGTTTCCTCATTCTTGGGGACTGGAATGTATATCAAGCACTTCCAATCTGTGGTCCATTCTTTTGAGAGCATATTTTATTTAATTTGAGTTCTTCAAAGAGAATTCAAAAAGAATTCTTCCAAAATTTGCAGGTAAAAAAAATGTTGATGTGAGGCCGTGTCTTAAATTGATTAAAAACATGTCAGTTGTGGTGTTGTCCTGCTTGTGTAAAAGAAAAATGCAGTTTTAAATGCACTTGGGTCAAGTTTTTAAATTGATAGATGGTAGTGTGCAGCATAGATGTTGGATTAATACCGGTAATCACATCCAAGCTTCCTTGCTTTCTTGTGTTACCTGTGATAGGTTGTATGTGAACAGCATTTGTACTCTTCTATGCACTTTTTTCTCCCACAGAGTTGTACACATTTTGGGAATGCCTTTTTTAAAACAACATTTTAACCTCTAATGTCCTTGTCGGGTTGAACAGTGTCTCCTTAGTCACTCTTAGCAGTCATGAAATGCCTCTCTTATCTTTTTCTTCCTCTTTTTCTGCTGTTTTCGACTTCTGCCCATCTCAGTGCTCTGACGAAACAGAGGAGATCTGAGAAAACCCTTATCAATTTGATCAATGGTGAATCAATTTCATTCTTTCCACCTTCTCATTTTCATGGATGTTCAACCCTGGGGATTGTATTAGTAACAAGGAAAAAACCTGCTCCACCTAAAATTCACTGGCATTCAGAGAGGGATATTTAGATGAAACTTGTGAGGTCTTCTCTCTAGTCATGTCAGTTTCACCAACAATCATAGGAGAATGTGAAAGTGGTTGCACAGCTCATAAAGCAATTCTGAAGAATCTGCAGGAAGACATTCACCAACCAGATTTAGTTTCAGTGTATGGTAGGCTACCATCCAGGAAGGCATGAGACAACTAGAGCAGAATCTCATTCTTCCCCAGCAAAAGCTTTATTGCATTGCTTACTACAGACAAGCTGGTCAGTTCCAACATTGAAAGCCTGTGTTTCTCCAGCTCTCCTTCCTATCTTCTCAAAAACTTCCTGCAAGAGAGAGGACAATGAGGAAAAGAGGGGAGCAGGAAGTCTTTGTAAAAAGGAGCTTCTTCATCAGAAACTTTGTTAACTGAAACATTTCTGTATAAACAGTCTGACATAACTCTCCTACAGTCTAGTTATCAACAATAAGCACTTTAAGCTAATATCTGCTGGTATTTTGTGGTCCCACCCTTTCCCCTTTAGTCTTGTCCACCACTGGAATTCATCCCCTGAGATGAATTTGCTGAAAGAGGTTCCCCTTCCTTGCTATAAAATGCTCTTTGTATTTAGCCATTAAGCAAAAGCATGGGAAAGAGAGGAATAATGTGTTCCTTGAACCAGGTCAAAATCTGTCCTGAGTTCAATGTGTTGAGGAAATAATTCTGATCTGTGGATTGCCTTAAGTCTCAGTGACTCAGCCCAACCCATGTCCATCAGCATCATTTATTTGCTTTTGACCAGTAGTCATTGTAAAACAGGAAAATAAATTTTAGGCTTTCGGTATATCAAACAATACACAGTATACCAGCACAGAACCAGCCATTAAGTGTATGGTGTAAAAGAAAATTTTACATTGGCCTGAATCCAATGGATAGTTCCAGCCTGAGTAAACCCATCAATCAAGTGCTGAATCAACACTTGTGCAAATCCCATTGATTCAATGGGACTACTGCAGGTAGAACTTTTGGCTGGATTTAGGCCATTACCATGCAATAATATCGTGCTCTTCCAACACTGATGTCGCAGTCCTATATATAACTACTCAGAAGTAAGTCCAGTGGGGCTTACATAGAATCATAGTTAGAAGGAGCTGATGGGCCATCAGATCCAGCCCTCCTGATCAATGCAGGATCTCCAGCTAGAGCACCACCAGCCGACATCCAGAGAAACAGACCTTTCTCAGAAATTGGCTCTGTTACTGAGCCACTCTCATTGTCAAAAAGTTCTTTCCAATGTTCAGTTGAGAGCTACACTCCTGTAACTTAAAAACTATGTGAGACCTAGGTTTACCCTCTGAGGCAGCACAGCACAAGCCCACACTCTCCTCTTTTTAGCAGCCCTTGAGGTATTTAAAGAGTGTGATCACATCACCCCTCAGTCTTCTCTTCACCACGCTCCTGTAAGTGACTATAGGTGTGTGTTTGTGGCTTCCAGTTGCTTATCAACTTATGGGGATCCCATGAATTTCATAGGGTTTTCTTAGGCCAGGAATACTCAGAAGTGGTTTTGCCAATTCCTTCCTCTGAAATACTACAGCAGCTGGTATTTGTTGATGGTCTCCCATCCAAATACTAACCAGGGCTGACCCTGCTTAGCTTCCAAGATCAAACAGGATCTAATGCCTTTAAAGTATTTAGGCAACTGACTACAGCCTATTTTGTGCATGTAATGGATTTCTAATATTTATGTCAGTTTAAATAGTCTTACATCTATCCAGATATTTTATAAATCTATTTTCCCACAGAATCCAAAATATGAAATCCTGGATTCCTTGCAATATCCCCAAAGATGTTGGATGTACCTCTCATTTTGTGGCTATATCTACTTGATGTCTGAGGCAGTTGCAGCTTTCTAATCCATGTACCTGTCCTATGTAGTTATTTGACAGGACAATACTGCAAAATGGATGCAACAGTGAAATGTGTAACTTGCAGAAGAGAAGGTTAAGAGGGGACATGATAGCCATGTTTAAATATTTGAAGGGATGCCATGTAGAGGAAGGAGAGGGCTTGTTTTCTGCTGCTCCAGAGACCAGCACAAGGAGCAATGGATTCAAGCTGCAGGAAAGGAGATTCCACCTGAACCTCAGGAAGAACTTCCTGACAGTCAGGGCTGTCCGGCAGTGGAATATGCTGCCTCGGAGTGTAGTGGAGTCTCCTTCCTTGGAGGTTTTTAAGCAGAGGCTAGATGACCATCTGTTGGGAGTGCTTTGAGGGTGTTCCTGCATGGCAGGGGGTTGGACTGGATGGCCCATGTGGTCTCTTCCAACTCTACATTTCTATGATTCTATGATTCAAAATCCTTTGTTGTATGCATACACTGAGAGTCAGCACAGTGTAGTAGTTTGACTATTGGACTGGGACTTTGGGAAGCTAGGGTTCAGATCCATACTGGGCCACAGAAATCCATTAAGTGACCTTGGGAAAGCTGTAGTCTTGCAGCTTCAGAGGAAGGCAAACTCCTTCTGAACAAATCTTGCCAAGAAAAACCCATGGTAAGTTTGTCTTAGACTCACCATAAGCTGAAAATTACTTGAAGGCACACAGCAACAAGTGTAGACACAACAAAGTAATGTTTAGAACCGTTCTTCAAAGAAAGCTGTGTACCTCCTGAATCTCTAGCACAAAAATCCCATTGTCACCATAATTGTAGAAGTAATATGAATATGATAGCCAGCATGGTGTGATGGTTGGAGCATTTAACTATGACCCTGGAGACCAGAGCCATTTCCGCGCTAGGCTGTTAGAGCGCTATGATTCCACTGTCAACATCCTATGGAATCCTGGGGTTTGCAGTTTCGGGAAGGGCTGGCCAGCCCCTCCCAAAACTGCAAACCCCAGGATTTCATAGGATGTTGAAAGTGGAATCATAGCGCTCTAACAGCCTAGTGCGGGCATGGCCCAGGCTTTGATTCCCCACTCAGCCTCACTGGGTGACCTTGGGCATATCACACACTCTCATCCCCAGACAATCCAGTGATGGGTTCACCTTAGGGCTGCCATAAATCAGAAATGACTTGAAGGCACACAACAACAACAAAATTAATACAAAAGGACCGTGTAGCACCTTGGAGACCAACTTGAAACAGAGGCTATGGAAGTTTATACTACAAACTTCTTTCTCTCAGTCTCAAAGGTTCTACAAGATCTCTTTGTAAGCTAATATAGGCTGGCACATCAAATTCTTTGAAGTAATATGAAGTCACTCCTGTAATTTTAAGTTTAAACATAGAGATACATTTTATTGCAAATGAGTAAAAAGAACAGGTTGCTTACCTGTAACTGTGGTTCTTCGAGTGGTCATCTGTGCCATCATACACTAGGAGCTTTAGCGCCTGCGCGGTAGCGTTGGAAACTTCTAGAGCTTGTTCGCTTGGCGGGAACCCCTCCCCCACGCCGGTACTGCGCATGCTCCTCCCGCCGAGCAACGGTCTCTCCTCAGTTCTGTCGTCCGCCGTAGAACCTCAGGGACCTGAGAAAGAGGGGAGGAAGGGCGGGTGTGTATGATGGCACAGATGACCACTGAAACCACAGTTACAGGTAAGCAACCTGTTCTTCTTCGTGGTCTCTGTGCCTTCATACACTAGGAGACTGTGTAGCTTACCGGTCGGACGGCGGGTCAGGTCCTACAGCACGGAAGCCAACACCTCACGTCCAAACCGGGCATCTCTGCGCGACCGGCAGTCGAGCCTGTAGTGGCGCACGAAGGTCGATGGTTGGGACCAGGTCGCCACACGGCAGAGTTCATGCAGGTCAACTCCTCGCAGGAGGGCCGCAGAAGTGCCACCGCTCTGGTGGAGTGGGCTCGAAGCAGGACTGGCGGAGGCTTCCTCGCGAGCTCATACGCCAGTTCAATAGTCCTCACCACCCACTTGGAGAAGCGCTGGGTGGACACTTTAGGCCCCTCCGACGTCGCCCATAGCAAACAAAGAGATGCGGCGTCTGTCGGAAGGAAGCAGTCCTGTCCTTGTAGAAAGCCAATGCCCGACGCACGTCCAGGGAGTGGAGGGACCGCTCCAACGGTGTCGTCGGGTTCGGGAAGAAGGCAGGCAGGATGATGTCCTGGTTGAGATGGAAACTGGACACCACCTTTGGCAGGAACGAGATGTCAGGTCTCAGGACCACCTTGTCCCTGTGGAAGACCGTGAAGGGCTCATCGGAACGAAGAGCTGTATCTCACCCGCTCGCCTCGCTGAGGTCACCGCTACCAGGAAGGCAGTTTTCATTGTCAGGAGCCTGTCATCCGAGGTCGCCATCGGCTCGAAGGGCGGCTTCGTCAGCTGCGAGAGCACCAGCGAGAGGGACCACGGCGGTAGCGGCGGCGATACCGGCGGGTAGAGATGATGAAGTCCTTTCAGGAACCGCTTAACGGTATCTTTTCCTGAAGAAGGCCGAGGCAGCAGATCGTGGCGGTTGGTATGCCACGATCGCGGAGAGATACACCTTCAGGGATGGAAACGCCAGGCCCTGTTGCCGGAGGTGCAGGAGGAAGTGCAGGACGGTCGAGAGCCCCGCGGGCGATACCGGCTCACTCCTCTCGTTAGCGAAGGTCAGGAAGCGTCGCCACTTGTATTGATAGTTGCGACGGGTGGTTTCCCTTTCCTGGCCGCGACGAGGACGGTACCGGCACGGGATCGTTAGTGCGATATCCTCCAGGCATGGAGGGCCAGGCGTGGCAGGTCCGGATGGAGGACTCGGCCGCCGGAGTGGGAGAGCAGGTCCGGTGTCGGTGGCAACCGGAGCAGGTCGTCTCGCGCGGCTTGTAGCAGGGGTGCGAACCAATGTTGCCTCGGCCAGTACGGGGCTACCAGGATCGCGTCGGCTCGGTCGGCGAGGATTTTCGATATCGTCCGGCCGAGCAGCGGGGAACGGCGGGAACGCGTAGAGGAGTTCCCCGGTCCACGGAAACTGGAAAGCGTCCCCGATGGAGGCACGATCGTGGCCCGCTCTGGAACAGAATCGGCGACACTTCGCGTTTTCCCTGGTCGCGAAGAGGTCGATCGATGGTTCGCCCCAGCGGTCCCGAATAGTCTGAACGCCTCTCCGGAGAGAGACCATTCGTGATGGGATGAGGTGTCCCTGCTGAGGGCGTCTGCCGTGGTGTTCTCCTGCCCGGCCAGGTGAACCGCCACGGGATGCGTGTGCAGGCGAATGCACCATTCCCACAGGCCGAGCGCGATGTCGAGCAGGGTCGTGGAATGAGTCCCACCTTGTCTGTTGATGTAGCAGACGGCGGTGGTGTTGTCCGTCAGAATCAGGACCGTGCGCCCCGCCACGGCATGGCGGAACGCCCGTAGGGCTTTCCAGACGGCGAGCAGCTCCAGCGCGTTGATATGGAGAGCGGTCTCGTCGTCGGTCCATCTGTCGCGGACTCTGAGATCGCCGCAGTGGGCACCCCATCCATACAGGGAGGCGTCGGTCGTTACCGTCACCTTCGGTGTCGGCTGTTGGAAAGGCATCCCCGACATGAGATTGCGTCGCGACTGCCACCATCGGAGGGATGAGCGGACGTCTCCCGGCAGCTGCAGTCGGAGTGTCTGTTCGTCTCGCAGGGGGTCGAATATGCGGACGAACCAGGTGTTGAAGAGGTCTTGCTCTCAGCCTGGCGAGATATGTCACAGCGGTCGTCGCAGCCATGTAGCCCAAGAGCTGCTGGACGCTTCTCGCAGATAACGTCGGGGCCGTACGAGCGTGAGCGGCGGCCCGGATCAAGGTTTGTGCTCGAGACTCTGGTAGGTACGCCCTGGCGGAGGTCGAGTCGAGCGTCGCCCCGATGAAGTCCAAGTCCTCGCCGGCTCGAGGTGGGACTTCTTCGGATTCACTCGTAGACCAAGGCGGGTCAGGAGTGACAACGTATGTGGACGTCGTGGTAAAGTCTCTGTTTGCAGGACGCCACCAACAGCCAATCGTCGAGGTAGGGGAAGACGGAAGCGCCCTTCGTCCGCAGGTAGGATACCACCGGGGCCATGCACTTGGTGAAGACCCTTGGGGCAGTCGAGAGTCCGAACGGCAGCACCTTGTACTGGTAACAGGTGCCGTCGACTGCGAAGCGGAGGTACCGTCTGTGCTGCGGGCGAATGGCGATATGGAAGTATGCGTCTCGGAGATCGATGGAGGCGAACCAGTCCCCTCGATGTAGGAAGGGGAGGATCGACGGTATCGTGACCATCTTGAACCTTTTGGGGCGGATGTAGTAGTTCACCCCTCTGAGGTCTAGGATCGGCCGGAGGGTACCGTCGGCTTTCGGTACCGTGAAATCCTGGAGAAGAAGCCGGTGGTCTTGGCCTCTTGCGGGAGCCGCTCGATCGCCCCTTTCTGGAGGAGGGATTGGATCTCTTCCCCGGAGGGCCGGACTCGACGGCGTGGAGTAAAAAACGCCGCGAGGAGGAATATCGAGAAACTCGATGGCGTAGCCAAGACGGACGATGGAAAGCACCCAAGAGTCCGTAGTGACATACTGCCACTCCGCTAGGTGTCGAGCGAGAGTCGGTCGGTCTCCGAGCGCTGATGGTAGGCTGAAGAGTGGGTATTGGTGGGTCCTGCCAGGCACGTCAAAACCGAGACTTTGTCTCGGAGGAGGGACTTCTTCGACGAAGGCGGGCGCCGCCTAATCGTGCGTCTGGCCGATGAGCCGGAGGACGGTCTCGACTGTCCAGACTGGGCCGAACGCTGGAACGACGAGGTGGAAGATCGTCGCCAGGATGGTCGGAAGGTGGAGGCCCTGCGGGTCTGCGTGGCCGGCTGCAGCCCGATCTTTTTGCGGTCAGTCTCGCCTTGACGAGATTGTCCAAAGCTTCGTCTGTGGACGAATTGAATAGGCCTTCACCGTCGAAGGGGAGATCTTCAATCCTCCTTCTGGTGTCCTCCTGGATGTCGGCCAGTCGAAGCCAAGCATGGCGGCGAAGGCCGACGGGTCCGCCATGACCCGGGAGGCGATCTCCACTGCGTGCCGGGAGGAGGCCATCTGGTGCCGAGCGATGGAGATAGCCTCATTGAAGATCACGGAGGAGGCTTGGCGGATGTCCTCCGGTACCGCTCCATCGCCGGTTGCAGGCGATCGAGAACTTCTTCAGGTATGCCGCGAGGCAAGCCTGAGTGTTGGACAGCCTGATCTGCAAGGAGGCAGCTGAATAGAACCTCCTTGCGTAGGCGTCCAACTTCCTGCCCTCTTTGTGGCGGGGTGGTGTGTTGCCTGCCGGAGCCCTTCGTCTGCGCGGCTTTGACGACCACAGAGTTCGGTGCAGGGTGATTAAATAGATAACCGGCGTTATCCTTCTGCACCCGGTAGAGGTGTTCTAACCGCTGCGGTATCGGCTGAGCCGAGGCCGGTCTATCCCAGGCGGCCTTCACCAGTCTGGATACCCGGGGCAGGAGAGGCAGCGGGGCCGTGGAAGGTCGCTTCTCCTCGAAAACGGAGAAGGCTGGATCGTCATCCTCCGGCTCCGCATCGGCGATCTTAAGGCCGAGGGTAGTGGCCATGCGGAGCAGCATCGCAGAGAACTGGTGGACGTCCTCTGGAGCAGAATCTGGGATCGGGTCCCCGAATCCCAACGGAGGAGACTCCTGGGAGGCCGCCTCAGACACCTCAGACTCCGCACTCGAGTCGTACGACTCCGAGCTCGGTGAGTCCTCTCGCCGCTCGCTCTCCGGCTCCTTCGTAGTCGCCGCAGGTGTTGCCTTCCTAGGCTTCTCCGCAGCCGGGGCGGTGGTAGCAGCAGCGTCCCGCTTGGGATGGCTGACCACTGACTTCACCCTCTTGGTGGTGACCGGGGTAGTCTGGCAGGCTGACGTCGTCGTAGCCCGCTCAGTCACCACCGACTCCGTAGGGCGCGTCGCCGTTGCCGTGACCCTAGGAGGTGGCGATATCGCCCGATACCGTGGTGAAGGCTCCCTCGCCCTATGATATCGAGGGGAGGGAGAGCGGCTGAAGGAGCGGCGGTCCGACGGAGATCGGCTTCGGCGTCGACGGTACCGAGCCTCGTCCCCTCTAGGCGAGCGCGATTCGCGCTGTCGACGAGGTGACCGGGACCTCCGGAAGGTCTCCCAGCGACTCGGGCCACGATGGTACCGATCCCGGTACGATGGCGAATGCGACCGATAGGAGGCCGGGCGCTCTCTCCATTCAGATTCCCTCGCGTACCTGGCCACGTAGGACGCCGAGGTGTATCTGGAGGCAGACGAGCGAGGTTGTTCCTCTCTTGTCTCCCTCGGAGGCGGCGAGGCCACCGGACGCTCGGAAGAGCGGGACCGGGACCTGAAGGAGGTCGAACGCCGCTCCGGAGAAGCAGAGGGCTCTCTCTGCTGCAGGTCGGCCGACCTGCGACGGCTAAGAGGGCGGTGGCGCTCCTCCACCAGGGTTGGAGGGTCTGCCACAGGCGAGTCCGGGCGCTGTTGGGGAACGTCCTCGATCTCATCCTCCGAGAGGTCGACGGACTCGCCTCGCCCTTTGGAAGGCTGCTGAGTAGGAGGAGGAGTAGGAGGTTGAGCGTCCCCAGCCGGGGAGCGCTTCTTTTCCTTCTTCTTCTTCTTCTTCTCCTTCCCCTTGCCTCCGTCCGGAGCAGGGCGCTTTTTTGCAGGCGTCTCCGTAAGGGGAGCCTCAGCCTTCCTCGCCGTCGAGGATCCTTTCGCTGACTTGGCAGCCGCCGACAGCTTCGGGATCCTCGGTAACGCCGAAATCGGCGTTTTCGCCGGTACCGAGCCCGATACCGACGAGGTGGACGGAACGGCAGCCGCCGATACCGTCGATGGCGTGGTCGTCTTCTTGTCGGCCATCTTGGAAGTGGAGGTCTCGTCTATCGCCCGCAGAGACTGTTCCCAACAATAAGATTTGAGTCTCGCGGAGCGGTTGCGAAGAGTTTGCGGAGTAAAATCCCTGCAAATTGGGCAAGTCCGGATGTTGTGGGACTCGCCCAAACAGAAGAGACACTCCTTATGGCCGTCGTTGAGGGCAACCTTGCGGCCGCAGGACACGCACTTCTTAAAGAGCGCGGACATAAGACGAAGAAACGCCAAACTCCGAAATCCAAAAAGACGAAAACCGAAGGGGGAGTCCGAAAGAGAGGTCAAAGACAGTCCGAAAATCCGTAAAACCGTGAAAAAACAGCAAGCCAAGCACGACGTGAGAGGAACAAACTAAAGAACCTTCCGTACGCGGCGGCGGACGAGAAAGAACTGAGGAGAGACCGTTGCTCGGCGGGAGGAGCATGCGCAGTACCGGCGTGGGGGAGGGGTTCCCGCCAAGCGAACAAGCTCTAGAAGTTTCCGAACGCTACCGCGCAGGCGCTAAAGCTCCTAGTGTATGAAGGCACAGAGACCACGAAGAAGAACTACAGATTTTTGTCACCTTTTTTTTTAAAGTCACTCATGTAAAACATCTGCACATTACAATCAGAAGAAAAGAGCATTTTCCCCCTTGACACTGAATATTTTAAAAGCAGTGAATAAATATATTTGGGCATTGTGTAACACTTGCTTTAAAAAAGGGAGAGAATATTGACACAGCTACCATTTTTCTTAATAAGGCACATAGCAGTATCTTTCCTGGTATCTGGTAGGAGGTGCAAACTCTTAAATGAGCGGATAGTTATAGCACTCTCTGGTGATATCCCAGCGTGAAGCCATAGTGTTGCTTTGCTCATTGAAGCGAATGCAGTAGGTGTAGGGGGAGACCAAATACTCTCCTTTGGCTTTGCCAACAAACCTTCGTTGGAATAAATCATTTTAAAGATGAAAGCTGTGTTTAAGCTTGAGTGCTTTACTGAAATAGGTGTTCCATAAAACATGCTAGCAATAAACGACTGAGATAAAATGGGAGAGCACATTCCAAAGGAGTGGTGAGCATGCAGGTAACTGAAGGGCTGCCATTCAGTGCAGGATGAACCAAAAGCAACTGCAACAACGTATAAGTGGGACCTGGAGGAAGATGGAAGAAAAAATTCTGAGTCTCTTATTCACACTTCATGGATGTTCATGTGACTAATATTTAACTTTTTTTAAATAAGAGACCTTGTTAATGCAGAAACCTCTGTGCCCTATTAATACGGAACTCAATGAACACACACACATCAGAGTTGGGTAATATTTTTATTGGACCAATAAAACATTGCAAAGGGAAGCTTTTGGTTCCTTCAGAACTCCTCAAACTTGGCATGTGTATTTGCTTGTGACTGCACACGTGTATGTACATGTACACACACACACATACACATACACACACGCACTGACTTCATTGGTATGTGTTTTTCCCCCTGATTTCTTGATAGTAAAGTTCTTAAGATTCAGGTCTTTGTATTCATGTTTATATCGGTATCAATATCAATCTACACTCCCTCCATTAAAAATACACTTAAGATAAATTATATAACATAAATTTAAAATATCATAGTATAATCAAATTTAATCAAATCAGGACACAGACATATCAAATAAAGAATAGCATCAACACTCATCTTCAGGGACTGAGGAAAAATGAGGCACTTGCTGGGTCAAATTTTAGTCAAAATGAAAGTTCCTGATGAAGTTAGAGACTAGTCGTTGCAGCCCTCTCTAGGCTTGCTATTGTTAAGTGCCTTTAAGTCTTTCCAACTTATGGCAAGCCTAAGGTGAACCTATCACAAGGTTTTCTCAGCAAGATTTGTTCAGTGGGGTTTTGTCTTGGTTGCCTCTGAGGCTGAGAGAATGTGATTTAGCCAAGGTCACCCGGTAGGTTTTCATGGCAGGGCAGAGATCTGAACCCTGGTCACTCAGAGCCCTACTCCAAAAGTCCAACCATTATACAATGTGGGCTTATAGGGAACTCCAAATGCTAGGCATAGTCATGGCATGGGGATGGTACTTTTGGATTACAATGCACAGAATCCCCCAGTCTGCATGACCACTAAGTTCTGCTCCTAAATCGTAACTGTTGCATGCCAGAGTTTGATCTTAAGGTGTGGGCAGGTTCACAGAAAGGAAAGTTGTCCTTCAGGTATTCAACATATGTTGAGCCTTCCTGTACCCTTGCAAGGACGCCTTTGTTGATTTTTAGGGAGAAAAAATAAAAATAAGAATACGCTATTCTACACCCCACCCTTTAGATTTTAATGGCATTTCATGCTGAAGTACATGAGTTGGTAGCTTTTAATCTGTAAATCGTGAACTGATGGCTTTTGTGTTCATGTTAGGAAGATTAAATAAAACTGTTTAAATTCTGTATTTAAAAACAATATTCCTGTTCTGTCTGAACCACTAAGCCTAGAAGCTGTATTATGGTTCGTAGCAAGAACATGGACAGTAAGAACAACCATTTTGATTCCCTTTCTTGAACCTCCTGCACTTGAACTGCATGAAATCCAGGCATTTTTATTTCAAAAAGAGATTCAGACCCTCAGACACACAGAGTCTGGAGTAAACCTCCACTATTCATAGTCCAGCTAATGAACTGCCAAAATAGGAAATGTCTAGGCCAGGAGCTACCTACTGTGGAATCTATGAATAGGCTGACCTTTTCGCCATTGTTTTTCCATTTTCCATGTGGAAAACAAGAACAGGTTGTAATAATATTATTTAAAGGCAAACGCCGGTACCTAATTACTGCTCTTGAAAGCTATGTGTTGAGAACTTTAATACTCTGGCAATGCAAGTCACATTTCTGGGGAACCGAAAGAGACACACAAAAAGGAGACATAAGACTGCTCAAAAAAGTCATGGCATTAAAAGTAGCTGGAAACAGGGCACTCTTTTGACCTCGAGATAAGGGTACCATGTTCGGACTGTCCTAGGACGTGAGATTTTGGGGCCAAAGCCTGTGGACAAGCCTTTTTGGTGTTACATGAGGAAGGCCCTGATGATGATACAAGGGTGATGTTGCAAGGAACAGCCCTTGGTTATGTCATTATGCAAGGACATACTAAGGTTCACAGGGTATGCCATTGAGGTGGAGGGGAAACAAAACAGGGTTTGCAAATGAGGGAAATATAAATACATGCATTTTTCAAAGCTGAACTCACACCCTGAAATTCCTCCTCCTCCTCCTCTCTTGGAGGACTAGACAAGATGAGTCAAGCTGTGAAATGTGGGAGCACACATTGGACTGTAAAGCCAGACTCTGTAATGGGGTTCCTGTGTCTTGAAGAGCTGTGTAGAAGAGAAATTCTAACACAGGAAGCTTCTCATTGAAATATGAATAGCTACGGGGAGCTTTTCCCTTCAGATGTTGGGGTATGGGAGCCTTTGAAATCCCTGGTCCTTGGATAGTTATAACTACTGTGCAAATAAGAACAGGGCAAAACCATCACTGAGATGATCCTCAAAGTTCTTGGCCCTGGAGGAGGTGCTTTCATTTGTTTGTAGACTCAGGGAAAAGAAAAGTTCATGGAACCTACTCCTCTAGAGCATTGCTGATATTGGCTATTTTATCTGATGCAACAGGGACGTGATATGTCAAGACTGGAAAGGGTGAGAGACAAGCTCACAGTCATTCCCCACTTTGAAGAAGCTTGGCTTTACTACCTGCAGGGGAACTTGAAATGAACAAATAAAACTAGTATGCCCATACTCAAAGTTCAATTCACAGCCTGGAAAGATGAATTTTGGACTATAAGTTCCAGAATCCCCCAACCAGCACTGCTGATGCACTGGTTTCCATACATCACTCTCTTTTCATCATGTGATCACTGTTATTATGAATTGTATACTAATATGTAGTAGTTTCAGAGTCATAGTGATAAATATAATTAGGTCAGATAATTTGGTTAGTAGTAATAATTACATCAATTAAATCAGAGAACATCAAATACATTTCTTCAGATTAATTAACACCTGTGAGCTTGCCATAATATTTTGAAGCAATGATAGCTCCATTAATTCTTCTTAGAATCAGCAAGATATTTTACTTTCTTGTGGAACACTTAGCACTGATTCAGATAGTTTCTAGTTAGAAGAAATAGGTAGCCACTTACGTTTTTTAAAAAATTAAGCAGTCATCAGGCATTTGATCATCTAAATAATTCGTGCAGCAAAAACTTTATAAGAAAAAGGACACTTGTGAGTGTCTTTCCTATATTTAAGATCTCACATATCTTAAGAGGAGACATCATGGAAAGAAGAGGTAGTGGAATGTCTATTAAACCACAGTATCATGATTTTCTCTGAAGAATGGTTTAATAATGCTAATCTCATCTCTATGCTTTGACAGAAGTTGTCGGCTTCCTTCCTTTTCTGCTTCCTAAAGCTGATTTCTTTTATAGGGCTTGTTTTATAAGGGGCATTATTATTTTGCTAATTACCTCATCTTTCTGAGAACAAATATGCCCTTGAACTAAGAGAATGAATGGCTTTTGCTAATGTTTGTGTGAAAGAAAGAAAGAAAGAAAGAAAGAAAGAAAGAAAGAAAGAAAGAGAAAAAGAAGCCTGAATTTCAGGAAAACGTTGGTGCTCCAGGAGTCATATCCATTCCATTGGTCAGTTTATTTTGACACCTGTGGTGTAAAATCCCGAAAGGATCACTCCCTCATAAAAATATGATGGCAGTACATTATTAAATAATTAACCATTTGCCAGGTCACAAATCAATGGATTCAAATTTCAAGAAAAGAGATACTATCTAAGCATAAGAAGAACTTCCTGAGAGTAAGAACTGTTTGACTGTGAGATGGGCTGCCTGAATTGTGGTGAACTTTTCTTAACTAGAGATCTTTTAATGATAGTTGGGTGGCTATGTGCCAGGAATAATTTAGCTGTGTATTCCTGCATGGCAGGGGCTTGAACTAGATTCCTTCAATCTCAATGGTTTTCTGTTATCTTTTCATGATTTCCAAACCAGCTGGCTCATTCTACCTGATGTTTTGCAGAATTCTTGAGTTCACTGATCTGGGACAATGAAACTCAAATGCACGTATATTGCAGAACTGCATCCGCCAGTCCCGCTGTCTTTGGATGTCCTGGACTACAACCTCCATCATCCTCAGGCAGCATGACCATTTTCTCTTCTGTTTAAAGATAATGGATGCTTTTGTCCAACATATGTAGAAGACATCAAGTTTGGGAAGTCTAAGATAGAGCAGAAGTTACAAAAGGAATGTTTTGATGGAACTTTACAAATGTTTTCAGAAAACTAGAGCAAAATAGAGAAGGGATAAAGAATTCCTGCCATTTTCAGCATTGCAGTCTCCATATCATTCACTTTCTGATGCTGTATGGCAATGATTATAGAATTACAATTGTAAAACTGTATTTTAAACATAGAGGACAACACTATATTTCATTAGAGAAAAAGTTGCCATTTCAACTAAATGAGGTTGGTGTGGTGTAGGCAATTCTTCTTTCTGGGCATGTCTAGTTTTTGCTTGGCTGTACAGTGGGCCCTCAGTGTCTGCTAGGGTTTGGTTGCAGCTCTCCTTCTCCCTGTGGATACCAAAATTTGTGGAAGCTCAAGTCCCATTATGTACAGTGGTGTAATAAAGTGGCATCCCTCTTATAAAAAAAAGTTTGCTTTTTGGAATTTGTTGGGGAGAAAATAATTTCAAGTCATGGTTGGTTGAATCTGTGGACATAGAATGAGTGGACATGGAATGCCAACTGTATTGCAACATATTAATTTTCTATTAGAAAGACCTCTGATATTTATAGACCCTTATTTACTTTTCAGTTATATTCCCACATCTTAGAACTTAACTGATTGACATTTGGTTGGCTTCTGCATGTTCTGACTCTTGGTTGGTAGGTACGGCAAATACTATCCATTGTTCAATAGTTATATGATCTGACCACTGCATATAACTATGAATATGCACCTTAAAACAACTTAAAGCAGTTTTTTGGGGGAGGGAGGGACATAAGGTCTGTTTATATAAAACTCATGGTATTCTTTTATATTATCATCTCTCTTCTTTTTCCCCCTTCTTAGTTTCCTCTCTCCAATTTTATTTTTTCTCTCTTATTTTTAAAGTTGTAAGTTAAATATTAATTAAAAGTACATCAGCCTGACATCAATATCAGGAAAGATCCTAAAGCAGATCATTAAACAATCAGTTTGCAATCACTTAGGAATGCTGCAATCACTAAAAGTTAACATGAATTTCTCAGAAATAAGTTATACCAGACTAATCTTATCTTTTTTTACGATAGAGTTACAAGCTTCATAGATGAAGGGAATGCTGTGGATGTAGCATATCTTGATTTCAATAAGGCCTTTGACAAAGTTCCCCATGACATTCTTGCATAGAAGCTAGTAAAATGTGGGCTGGACAGGGCTACTGTTAGTTGGATTTATAATTGGTTGACCGACGAAACTCAAAGGCTCACCAATGGCTGCTTTTCGTCCTGGAAAGAAGTGACTAGTGGGGTGCCACAGGGTTCTGTCCTGGGCCCAGTGCTTCATCAATAACTTGGATGAAGGAGTAGAGGGCATGCTGATCAAATGTTCAGATGACACCAAATTGGGAGGGGTTGCTAATACGCCAGATGACAGGATCAACATTCAAAATGACCTTGACCAATTGGAGAGCTGGGCCAAAGCTAACAAAATGAATTTCAACAGACAGAAATGTAAGGTCCTACGCTTAGGAAGAAAAAATGGAATGCACAAATATAGGATGGGGGACACATGGCTGGATGTGTGAAAGGGATCTAGGAGCCTTGGTAGATCACAAGCTGAACATGAGTCAGCAGTGTGAAACAGCAGCCAAGAAAATCAATGTGATTCTCGGTTGCATCAATAGGAGTATGGTGTCTAGATCAAGAGAGGTAATGGTACCATTGGTTGGACCTCATTTGGAATGCTGTGTCCAGTTCTGGACACCTCAATTCAAGAAGGATGTTGACAAGCTGAAGCGTGTCCAGAGGAGGGCAGCCAAGATGGTGAAGGTTCTGGAAGCCATGCCCTATGAGCAGTGGCATAGGGAGCTGGGTATGTTTAGTCTGCAGAAGAGAAGGTTAAAAGGGGACATGATAGCCATGTTTAAATATTTGAAGGGATATCATGTTGAGGAAGGAGCAGGCTTGTTTTCCATTGCTTCAGAGACTAAGACAAAGAGCAATGGATTCAAGCTGCAGGAAAGGAGATTCCACCTGAATGTCAGGAAGAACTTCCTGATGGTCAGAGCTGTCTGGCAGTGGAATATGCTGCCTGGGAGTATGGTGGAGTCTCCTTCTTTGGAGGTTTTTAAGCAGAGGCTGGGTAGCCATCTGCTGGGAATGCTTTGATGTGGGTTCCTGCATGGCAGGGAGTTGGACTGGATGGTCCCTGTGGTCTCTTCCAGCTCTTTGATTCTATGATTCTACATTAACATACATTAAAATGTAGATTGTATTCATTTGTAGTCATTCATTTTTCTCTCTTCCCTATTCCGTGCCCTTAAGAACTTGTAAGACTAATTATTTGTTTTCTTGCTTGTTTGACAAACTATGTAGGCATGTTTGGACTGAAGAATATTATAATATCTGTAGTTTTGAAAGAAACAGATAAGGCAGGATAGAGGAGAAATTAACAAAGATGCTTGCCTTGAACACAAGATAAGTCAGAGCTACTGATGGTGGGCAGATAAAGCAGAAAATTACACATTGAATAAAAGGAGTATAGGACACATGCATACAAGACAAGCAGGTGGTGGTGGGATTTCTTCTGTTGCACTAGCTAGATGAGCATATGGTGATGTTTAAGCCAGGAAAACACAACTGGTGAACAGTGGAAACACAGTTTAACTGAAATGGGCAAGATTCCTAAGTAATCATTAAGCCCCTTTAAAATACAGTACATGCCTCGTTTTGTTTATGTAAAAAAATACATGTTGTTGAATTTAGTGGAGTTTGCTTTGGGTTTTTTTTTTAACACTGAATTTAGTTTAATGTATTATTTGATTTTGAAGTTAAGTTCTACTGAAATGAATAAGACCTTTGCTTTCACCTCCTTCCTCTCCTCCTTACTTTGATCCCTTACAGAAAATTATCTGGTCTTCAGATAGCTTAAGAGACCTATACCTAAGAGTATATTTCTTTGTACTCAACAGTCAACATGCATTGGGTTGTACTGTTAATTGCATTAATAATGAATTTTGTTTCTGCTTTTGGATCACACACCAATTTTTCCTTTTTCTTTTATGATTAGTTGCACTCAGTTCCAATAAAATCAGTGTAAGCCTTTTGTCATGATTAACTTGAAGTCCCCTATATTTAAATGGATCTAAGCACATTTTCTGTGCCCTTTACTTATTAAACTTGGACTTTAAAGCACTTCACTTTGGAAATGCACTACCTCATATTTGAAAACCCTGGAATCTTTATTCAGCCCTATCATTCTGCACAATGTGTGGTTTGTGGAGAAAAATTAACATTTATTTTTTTAAATGTTTAGAAAACGAAACAGCATTCTAAAAAGGTGGAGTTTTTCTTTCCCTATGGCTATCCAACCTCTAAGTAGGTAATATTGAGAGTGCGAGCTATGCAGTTTACATAGCAGCAGTGCAGCAACAGGACAGACAGGAAGCACCTCTCCTAAAGATTTGGATCTACAGTAGGTGGACTCTGGACATTTCTGCACTAGACTGTTATAGTGCTGTTATTCCACTTGCAACATCCTATGGAATCCTGGGGTCTGCAGTTTTGGGAGGGGCCAGGTGACCCCTCCTGAAACTGCAAAACCCAGCATTCCATAGGATATTGCAAGTGGAATAACAGGACTATAACAATTTATCAGAGCTGCAAGAATTCCTTTTAAGGACTACAAAACCTAGAATCTTCCGGCTCACATACTGCAGTTCCCCATCCCCATATATACAAAGGGAGAAAGTGTGCAAATTTTGATTCTTCTGAGGGCTGTAGTTAATAGAAAAGTGCTATCTGTTCATTATGTATTGTCTCTGTTCTCTTGCAAATGTACTCTGTTTCTTGGAGCTCTCTTTCTCTCTGTCTAAAAGCTCATGCCAAAGAGAGAGAAAGAGAGATGAGTGGATAAGTAGAAAAAAATCATTTTGAACTACAACTCCCACAGTCTCTACACAGTATGGCCACTGGCTGCCTGAAGATTTACGGAGCTGTAGTCCAAACATGGAATTTCCCCAGTGTATCTGTGTCTGGCCTTGCTGGCTGGAGGATTTTGTTTTCTGTAGTCCCAAAAAGGAACTTTTCCAAGCTCTGAGGGACGTGTGGATATGGATGTTGAAAAACCTTAAAAGCAAAACCTTCAGAGTTTGCCTACTCATCCAAATCACACCAAGGTAGCTGGATTTGCTGGTTAACCAAACAGAGCACCTCCACTAGTCAGTTCCTAAACAAAAGCCTCCAGAAATCTTGTCTTCTGGATGCAGTCACTTTCATCTCAAACTGGGAGGACACACAAAGGATACTTGAGACTGATATGAGGAAATGTAAATAGTCTGTTAAAGCAAAGCGTCTGCTTTCCATGTTTTCTGTGGTTTGCAATGCACAGACAGTATGTGTGTGCTCCCAAGGCACTCCTGTCATGATGACAGAGACTGGTTGGATCTTTTATTTTTTTAAAAGTTTTGTATCAGCTTCCCTTCCATTTGTTTACAAGGACTTGAGTCAAAGGATAGCATCAGAGAGAATGACTTGGAGTAGATTGTGGCAAGAACAAAAAGTTATATGCATGCTTCAGAGTTTAGGAATGTGTGAGACTGTGTGTGTGCAACATTTATTCTGAAGTTGTTTTGAAGTGCTAACTGTTTCTGGCACAGCAATAATACTTAAATACCACTTGGAATGCAATTATCATGCTAGCCTTCCAGCAGTCTTCTAAAGGGGGTCCTTTCTATATTTCAAAGTTTGGACTGAGGCTAAATAAAAACAGCTTGCCATGGGCCATCTAGGCATAGGTGAGATTTAAACTGGGAAACTCCTGACTCATAGCTCATGGCTAAACTAAAAGCCTCATTAAATAGGTAGCTTGCATTCAAGTAAAATTCAGATCAGGATTGTCATAATAGGCGGGGAGGTTTAAATCTCCCCAAGCTAGCTTTCTTCTCAAAATCCTCTCCCGTCCACTATCTTAAGAGAAAGGGGGGGGAGCCTCCACTGAGGACCAATGAAGATTTTCTCCCTCTCTCTCTCTCTCTCTGTGGGTGGGTGGGCATGTGGAGATATGGAGTGACTAGGGGAAAAGTGTGAAACTATCTCACTTGCATGCTAATACTGATCTAGATCTGATCTTTGCATACAGGAGTCTAGCAGTGGGGCTTGGATCAGAGCGTTGCCAAATTTCTTGCAAAGCAATGGCTTAAAATTTCCGTCAAGTATTTTACACTGCAGATTAGGTATCCAAATAAAAAGAGCAGGCAAAGGTACCAAGGTGATGGAAACCCAACAAATATTAGAATTCTAGGTGTGAGCCGTTTTCAATATCTCACTCTCAACAGTGTTAGAAATTTGGGGACTAAAGAAAAAAAATCACTTTGGGGGCTAAAATCTTATTTGGAGAGGCAATGCCTTCATTTTGCCCCCCTCCCTGCAGTTATACGTCTGCTTATGCCAAGTTGAAGGTAGAAAAGAAAGTGATGCTAAACTGCATGTCAGATATCTAAAGCAACATGTATTATAGTTCCCAGACTCTTTGTCTATAGACTTCTCCTGCTTCAGCCAAAGTATAGTCAAGGATGACTTGTGCCTCTTAAATTAATGAGAAACACGTCACTGTTTGCTAGCCAGCATGGGTTTGTGTTTTGTGCTGCTGTGTGAAATGACTAAAACAGATGCATTAATAACTAAACCTGCATTTTATTTAAATTGGGAATCAGGTGTCTTTCCATTCCATCTTCAAAAAGAATTATATGTAACTTGAAATTTCATGTTGCCACTACCTGATGGAAAATGAAATTTATGCTGAAACCAGTATGACAATTTTTCCATATGCTTGAGTGCTCCAATGGTGTCCTGAAAACTGCTGTTCCTCAAAAGAATGATTTCAAGGGAACTCTAGGGGAAACTGGGGAAAACAATGGAGTTTTATTCTATTTGTTCATGTCTGAATATAGACAATGGTTTCTTACTTCACTAAAGGTGCTAATTTAATCAACCATTCAAAGATGTTATCCCCAGTTACTTTTGTTCACTGCACTTATTTTACAAACATTTGAGATCTGATTGAATTATCACCGGTTCTTTGCATTTCTTTGTTACATAATTCCATATGTTATACTTTCTTTTCTTCCAGGGCAAAGCTGGGCACATGTCAGGCTTGCAAAATCTAATTTGTTTTTGAGATAGCCAGTGAATCCAACAACCCAAACCTACTACAAAAAGATACAGTCATTGTGTGTCTTCAAGTCTCCAATGTATAGTGACCCTAAAGTGACCTTGACAAGATTTATTCAGAAGAGGTTTGCCACTGCCTTCCTCTTAAGCTGAAAGAGGGTGAGTTGCCCAACGTCACCCAATAGATTTCCATACTTGAGCAGGGATTCAAGAGTCTCCAAGGATCCTGGTCCGACACTAAAACTATATACCACATTGGCTCATAGACCACGCTGGCTCGTTTTGCTGTTTCTCTTAAATAACTGAAAGCTTGAAAGTCTTGAAGATCTACTGGCAAGGCACCCAGAAATCTACCCAAGTCCACTTTCAGGCCACCTCCCTCTCCAGTTATATAATGGTCCTGTCATGAACAGTGCTTCATACATGATTAAGTGAATTCCAGTGAATTAACATGAATGCTAGCTATTTCTGGTTTTGCTACAATATACTAATACAGCAGTAATTTCATGCTGTATATCTCATTCATTATGGAGTCAGAACAGAAGTTAGAGTAGACTCATACTTTTTTCTTTTTAAAAAAACTAATTCTTTTCAGGGTTTTTTTTAAGTCCAAGAAGAAACCAGTGCAAGATAGCCAGTTTTATAAGACATTTAAGATGCAATTTTATAACTAATTGTCTAAGAGGAAATCTTATGGAACTCTATGATACAATATATCTGCATAGATTTGCACTATTAAAGTATGGAATTTGAGAGGTAACTGATCATCTATAGAGATGATCCTGTCCCAAGAAAAGAGTTGGATTTCTGATAAAGTGAGCTACAGTCCACCAAAACTTATGCCAATTAAATTTACTAACTTTTATGGTACCACAAGTTGCGTGTGTGTGTGTTTGCGCATATGTGTGCATATGTGCTGCACAGACTAGCCTAAATTACCACCCCGGAAATCTTCTAGCAATGTAACTTTATAATTATTGAGAGAGGGTTGTCTCCAACAAAGCACTGTATGGCAGTCCATTAACGTGAGTGATCATGGATAAATTCTTTCTCTGAGAATCCCTTCTGATTAGATTTTAAAGTCAGGAGCAAAGCACACCAGCCTGCAGATGACATACTGATGAAGAAGGAAGAAAAGCGGTGTTAGCCATTTCTTTTTAAAGAGGAACAATGTATCTTTAAAAAACAAGAAACAGCATGGTCTAATGGTTTGAATTTCAGACTAGCAGTTTCAGAGACTAGAGTTCAAATACCTGCTCAGCCATGGAAACCCACTAGGTGAGCTTGGGCAAGTCACACTTGTTTAGCCTTAGACAAAGGCAGTGCCAGACTTCCTCTGGATAAACTTTGCCAAGAAAATGCTAAGATAGGGTTGCCATAAGTCAGAGTTGACTTGAAAGCATATACCAAAAAAATCTTCCACCAGCACAGCTTCAGACCCCTCTTACTGTGCCAAGAGTACAAAGAGGTATGGATATTGCCAAGCAGATCTTGCAGGATCACACAATTCAAGTAGAATTCTAATATCAAGAGTCACACATCTATGGCTCTGCCAAGAGATTTAAAAAAGAAAACACCTGTTGAATTTAATGTTGAGAGCAGGGATGGAAGTTTTTGGTTCTCCAAATGTTTTGGACACAAATTACCAGCCCTACCTAACATAGCCAATGGTAAGAGATTCTGGGAGCATTTGGATGTCTAAAACATCTGGAAAGCCCAAAGTTCTTCAACTCCTAGCTAGGATTTTCTATCAATAATGATCACTGTTCTCTTCGGAAAAAACCTGGGATAATGTATGAAGGCAATAATCTGATAGACAGAAAACATGCCTGGCCAAAGATCCTCTTCTGAGCCCAGCACCATATTTATTTTATTTTGTTGTGTTATGTTGCACTGCATTGCATTGCATTTGTATGCAGCTTTTCTCTCAGAGTCTGGCCCAAGGTGGCTTTCACAAACAGTCAATCAAGAAACATTGACAATCAAATTTGAAAACAATTAAAATCACCACATTAAGAACAGTATAAAATAATTTTAAAAGTTTAAAAACTGTACTTTAAAAACTCTACTTTCAGGAAGAGCCTTTTTCTTCTCAGAAGTGTTGCCATTCAGGGGTTAGGCACCATTAAGGATCACCTAAGGAAGGATCATCTAAGCAAGTAGGATGAGGGACTACAATGCTTTCTGCTCATTTAAAGGGTGGTTCCCCAGGAATTCCCCAGGCTTTTGCCCTTTGTTTTGGAAAAATGAAAGAGGACCCTGGCAGTGCTAAAAATTCTTGGCTAGAGAGGCCAAATGATCTTAGTAGCAGATAATATATTAGGATTCAGAGTCAAATTAGATGAGATCACGGATAGGATGCAGAAAAATCTTAGTGAGACACAGCAACATAATAGGAATAGTGCAATATAATAGGAATACTACAAGAAAGGTCATATGAAATGGGAGACTTTCTCTTATTCTAGGCCTTACATTTGTAGAAAATTGACATTTCAGGCTAGCCGGGAAGGATGCTTTGTCAGCAGGCACCGGTTGGATGTTCTGGCTATGCAATATCTGTAAGAAAGAAGATAAAACATAAGATTGTACATGTAAATATGTTGAAACTCTGAAGAGGCAGGGAGCTCCAGGTATTGCAACTGACATTTTCTGAGGCCATTGGCCCAGATCTGACTGAACTATTGTATCAAAGGAAGCAGCATAGAGTTTTGGAGCTGATAAGAGTGATCTGAGGGAGTGAATGAGCACGTCAAAAATCAAATCTTGGCACTTATCTTTAGAAACAAGCCAGAAAGAACCACCATTTTTTAACATCATATAGATACTAGAAATCACCTTTCCATGAGGACAATAGTATATCTAATGAGTTATAATGTGCTTGAGTCTATAAGGCAGGAAGTTTGTGGTATGTTGGAACTGTCATTAAGGATCTGAGTAGCTCTTATTCATTGAGAGCAATGCTAGTCCCTAAAGAGGACAATATCATAACCTCATACATAGAGTGCCAAGTAACTGTCCTAGATGTCTGTTCAGATGCTTTCCTACACTGGAAGCAAATAGCAAGAAACCAAAGTTATTCTTCAGAGAACTAGTTGGCAATTCCCAGTGTCTTAAACAGAATGTGTTGTCCTGTGAGGAGATGAAGGATCACCATGTTGACAGACCACTGGCAATTATTTGGCTGGAGACACTGAGCAATACCACACTGCAGAGATGGTTGTGGAGGCCACAGGAGTTGCAGACAGACTTCAGTGATGTCAAAAGGATAAAAAAAGAATGTCGTCACAGATGGCTTGTCTAAATTTGAGGGAAATACTGAGAATGGAGTGTCAGGTTTAAGGCTGCATGGACTCTTCTCCTCACTGAGAGAAAACTCTAGTTTGTCTCTTTTGTGGGAACAAGAAGTATACTTACTATGCTTCAAAAATGGAGGTGCATGGTGTTCTACAGGTTTACAGATGTTATGGCGTTTATATTAGAATGTGGCTATCACAAAACATGCAGTAGACAATACAATAAACCAAAACAACATAAAAAGCCAGGGACGTGCAACAGGATAGCATTTTAAAAGGAACTGTCATAGCAGAATATAGGTGCATCTCCTTTTTTAAATGCAAAAAAAAAAAAAAAAAACCCAGGCAAAAAAATGTCTGTCAACTTAGAAAAATTTGAAAAACATTAAATAAAGGATTGGAAAAGATTCACTGGCATGGGAATCCCACTGCAATGGGCAAACACTGAGAAGGCCCACCCTCCTCACTTCACAAGTTGAGTCCTCTTTGAGCAGCCATTCCTGGGAAGATCTAAATGTGCTGCACTCAGGAACAGTGAATTAACTGAGCAGTGCTCCCTCGACATCAAACACAACCCTCCTAATATTTTTTTAACTCCCTTGTGCTGCAAAACTTGCTGTGAGTCCATGTTTCAAGCCTTGCTAGGGAGCTGTATATAGCCTTGTTTAATAAACCTGTTTAACAAACCTGTTATGTTACAAACACATGCATAATTTTTGTTTTCAATGGTTTATGCCTTGAGTTGAATTTAAAGTTTTGGTAGTTGAATTACTTAACTTTTGGATGCTGTGAGTTTTTAAACTATATTTGTTTAAATGTTGTAAGCTGCTCTGAGTCCTGAGTTGGGATCATGGTGGGATACTAATACTAAGGACAATAAACAGAGTTAGAATGTGTATTCAAGTTTCAACTACATGGGATAGATTATGTAAGTTTTCTATACCTCTTCCAGTGATGTAGACTCGAGTCGGTAGACTTCGACTCAAGTTGGACTTAAGTTGCTTTAGCGATTTGACTTGGACTCAACTCGGCCATAAATGATGCACTGACTCGACTCGATTTGAGACTTGTATATTTTTAATGACTGACTTGCTGCCCTTGGTTCAGTAACATAACACATTCATCCAGAAACCTTACGACTTTGAACAATGCCTCCATCTCTTTTTGCCTACTAGTCACATGACAATCTCTCTCAGGCCCAAAGTGTGGGCTCATTTCTCGGAGGGGAACAGCAAACAGGTTAGGCAATGGACTTGAGGCAGGCTTGAGGTCTGCTCCGCAGCCTGTCCCTGCTGCATATCAGAGGAGCTTTCTAAAATGTTTCCTAAGAGCAAAAGACATGCAGGGTGCATTTCTCAGAGGGGAACAGCAAATGTGTTAGGCAACAGGCTTGAGGAGGAAAGATCCTTCTTTCTAAATCTTTTGAATCTTCAGTGATGGGGAGTAAGATAGGATCCTATTCCCCACTTCCAAAGATGCAGATGGCAAAATTGCAAACGTAGACAACCAACTCTGCTTAAATTGTTAAAACTGAATTTATTTCACTCTATCCAATAATTCTGGAATTTTGGTTGGAGTATAAAGTTGGCTTCCAGACTTGAGACTTGACTTGAGACTTGGAGTAAAAGACTTAAATACATCACTGCCTCTTTCTGTAACCAGCCAGACACTGTATGTATTTCAAATGAGCAGTATACTTGAAGTGCTGAAAAACCACTAGTCTAGGAACACAGTAGTCTATAGTAGTAGTAGTAGTTCTCAGTCCATATTAGGAGTGTAAGCCCTTGCCTTCCGCCGAGTCAAACCACTGGTCCATCAAATGCAGTATTTTCTCCACTGAAGGATTCTCTAGGGTTTGTCAGTCAGTCTTTTCCAGAACTCAACCCCATTTGGCGATACTAAAGACTGAGCCTGGGGCCCTTTGCATACAAAGCTGGTGTGCTCAGCCTCTGAGCTAGTCTCTCATGCTGTATTGAAAATCTGGTCGAGTAAAGAATAACCCATGAGAACTCTGCTCTGGGGCAGGGGGCGAGGGTGGGGGAAGGAGTCTGAGTCATGCAAACAAACTCCCACATGACAGAAAAACCGGCTGGCTAGGCACACATAAATACTTCAGGGAGGAAACCACATACCTTAGCACATTGGGACTGCTTACAATGACTTTTGTTGCTGATGGCGCATGTTTGGTTCCACTTGTTAAATGTTGTTAAGCAGGAAACAGGTTTTGAGGCAACAGGGTCCTTGGGAGTTCAAGCTACTGCCTCCAAATGTTCTTACAAGATGCACAGTTGGCATCAACTTACAGGAAATATTTAATTTGATTCGGAAGGCACTGGCTCCACTGACCTTGTATTTATATTCCCTGTGTACTCTTTGCTACAATGACTTTTGCCGAGATAGTTTACATTGGTGATTTATTTATATCAACCAATGGAAAGTTAAGAAGAATCAAGGAAGATGAGAATGGATGGTGGGGGTGCCACAGGGGAGGGGGTTGAAGAGCAGTCTGCAAAGAGTATTCTTATTAAAGGGAGAGGTTGAGTAAAAGACGGAGAATGACATATTTATGAGTTCAGTATCAGTTGCCTGCACTGATAAGCCCCAGTCATTAAAGGAAGGAAAAGTCACTTTTGTGTATATAAAATATGCAAGATACATAGCTTGAAAAGAGTAGACAGGAAAACTTTGGGTAAATAAAGGATATCCCATAAAGCATAATCTGAAAATGAAATTACCTCACTAGACAGGAAAGCTGTCCATCCATGCAAAAGGAATTTAGAGGAAAAGAGAGAGAGAGAGAGAGAGAATGACATCTTTGTGTTTGTTTCATTTTTCTTCTGTCCCTCTTCCAAGGAGATCAGGGCAGTTCGTATACATGGCTCTCCCTGACCCCATGCTTTTACCTATACAACAATCCTATAAGGTAGATCAGGCTAAGATTGCTTTAGGTCACCCAGCATTGTAATGTGGTGAAGTAGTGATTTGTACTCTTGCTGTCTTGGGACCTCTGGCCAAGTTCCTCTGGTCATTCTGGGATTTGTAATTCAAAACAATAAAATTTTTACAAGCTCAAATCTTCATTAATGACAATCTCTACAGAAGGCCTGATGCTGTGGTGGAAAATATTCCATTATTGAATATTATTACGCTGGATACATCTCTCTCCTTTTCCTAATCTTTTAATCAGAGGTCTATTGTGTCAATTAAACTGATCCTTCTTATATGAACAATATCTTTCACATGATCGCTTGATTAGTAGATTGATTGATTGATTACCTTAGTTGACTTCAGTTTCTAAACTGCTAAACATTTGTTGTGAAGCTATGTTTCTTCATGTGAAGAAGAGTCCTATGAACATGAGACCAAAAATATTTAGGGATTTATGCAAAGAATTGAATTGTTTTTGCCATTGAAAATAGTATCTATTTTTAAATGCATACACTACATGTCAACCATTGCAAGTGATATATTGAAATAGTCAGGTTCTCAGTGGCAAAACATCCCTATGCCAGGAAGATCGGCATATCAATCAAAGTTTCCTCTTGGATTCGCTTGCAGTAGGCCTAGCTCTGCTCTGCTCTGCTACCTCAGGCAAGATGCCACTCTCGTTCTTGTGACTCAGACAGTGGGTCAAGATGCCCATGTTTAAAGGTGTATCTCCTTACACAAATCCCAAGGCATTTTGTAGATGGGGGACTAAAGTTGGTGATGGCTGAACTATGTTTTGGACCAAAGTGTGCAAGGCATCCAACATCCTATTCATTAACTAGACTTTGTGATTAATCATTGCTACTTTTGAATTGGTCTGTATTCACTAAAAAAAATCATTTTAAATAATTAAGCGCACTCCAACAAGAATAAAAAATCAGATTGTTTTAGAAAGATACATTTAGTCCATGCTGTTAATTCAAGAAACTGGTCTTGGGGTTTTTGATTTCTCCCCTGATTGTCTTTAAACCATGGGATTAATAAATATTTCACACAAGCAAATGCAGTGTGGAATATTACTGATGACAACTAGAGGGGCCCAGAAATAGGCCAGGATGGAAGCAGCATCACCTCCCATGCTTGCAGAGCATGATTTCTTCCTGATGAAGGAAAGGGCCATTGGCAGCACAAGAAAGGTCATACAGAGCCACTTGAGCAGCAATTCTGTGGGATGGTTTCCTTCACCTTTCTGCCAGAAACTTCCTTTTTTTTTCTATAGAAATATCAGTTCTTTTCTGAAACAGCAGCCTGAAACAAACCAATGGATGTCTGACGATAATGGGCATCCTGTCAATGGCATCTGAGGAAGAACAACAGAGTAAAATAAAATCAGAGCTTGGAAAAGTTACTTTTGTAGACTTTAGTGCCTTGGATTCCCCAGCCAGTCTGGCCAATGCATGTCCAGTCTCTGATTATGAAAGTGTCAAGAAACCGTATAAAGTAAACATCTTCAATATTATGGAAGGGACATTTGATTCTCTTGCCATTCCCTAGATATTTTGCTAAAACATTTCTGTGCTACCCTTCTGGCACAAGGCAGCTTAACAGATTTTGAAACAGTTTTAAAATTCAAAAACACAGTATCAAAAAAAAAAAAAACCCCAGTGGGAAGTAAAAGCATTTGCAATGCACCTATAATTCCAATTCCAGGCAATTTCAATAGCTATTTGCAAAGAAAGGAAATAGCAAGGACACTGTTGCTGCTGCTGCTGCTGCTGCTGTTGCCGGATGCCTTCAAGTCCTTTCTGATTTATGGAAATATTCAAGGGTAGCTGTGTTAGTCTTGCAGCAAAATACAACAAAATACAAAATCCACAGAAGAGTGATGCCCTTATTGGCCAGCCAAAATACTTGCATAGAAATCCCTCAGTGCCATCTTAACTAGCAACAGAGCAGCATCGGAAACAAATGTAAACCTGTGATTCTAAGGTTTTCATCCTTTCCCCCCACTCCTGTATGATTTTTAACTTCTTTGTCTGATGAAGAAGCTGGTGAAGCTTAGAAAACTTAGGCCATTTCCACACTACACTCTTATAGCGTGATTATTCCACCCCTCCCAAAACTGCAAACCACAGGCTTCCATCGGATGTTGAAAGTGGAATAATCACACTATAAGAGTATAGTGTGGAAATGGCCTTACATGATCAATTTTCTGCATTTTGGTTCACTAGCAGAGGTATTACTGTTTTGTAGATTTTGGATTTTGTTTTATTTTTCAACTTTCAACCTCATCATGGGGTTTTCTTGGCAAGATTTGTTCAGAGGAGGTTTGCCATGGTCTTCCTCTGAGACTGACAAAATATGACTTACCCAAGATCACCCAGTGGCTTTCCATGCCCAAGCAGGGATTTGAACTCTGTTCTACAGAATCATCGTCGAACATGCAAAACAACAATATACCACACTGGCTCTGCACTCCATACAGAGCAGTTAGCTAAAGGATCCATAACAAAAACTATACAGAAGAATTTATTAATTTAAGAAAAATGAGTGATCACTACGAAAAGCTCTGATCATTATAAGAGTCAAGGCAAAGAAAATACTTAAAGATGGAGAAAAATGTAAGGTAGTAAATACAATTTAAACAAAAACAATAGAAGAAAAAGATTAAAGGCTAGGCTTATTCTAATCCTTCCTCACCCCCAAGTCATGAGAAGCCAGCTGGCCAGCACCAAGGAGAAGCTCCTCCTTGATCTGCCCAGCACCACATGTTACTGGTATATGGCATGACCAGGCAGTGCATAGTAGAAAATGACAGGAGAAAGGCTCACTGAGACATTGGTTGAAGAAATGTTGGCACTGTCCCTGACGTGCGATGGCGGCACTGTGGAATGAACCAGAAATGAATGTCATCAATGTGAAAGTCCTTATGAACTCTGGTTATGAAAACCAGGACTTTCTAGCTGCCACTGAACTCTGTAGCCATGGTGCAAAAGGAATGCTGGATGCAGTTAACAATACCTGTAGCAACATAGCAGGATCCAGGAACAGCTCTGTTGATATACTGTCTGTTCCTAGTGTTTGTTTTTTCTCCCAAATATTTTGAGAACAGCTTCCACTTCACTTTCAAATATTGTAGATTCTTCACCCAAATGGTTCTGCTTTGAAGGAATCTGTGATTCTTTCTTCTTTGTTATATAGTTCTTCAGTGTAGTGTTTCCACCTTTTAAATTTTTTGTCCTGATTGTATAATGTGTTCCTCAGATGATTATTCAGCATCCCTACTCCTGGTTTAAATTTGATTTCTCAGATTCAAAGGAGGAGGTCTCTTGTTCTACCTTCTTGTTGTCTTCTTCTTTGCACTTCTTTAGAGGTTATTCTGTGGCAATGATGGGTGCCCGAAGACAACTCCCCTTCTGCCACCTTTGCATTTGTTTCTTTTGAATAGATGAGGAATTCAAAGGGTAGAGAGGAGCATGGCCCCTTATCGTGTTCAACATCTACATAAAATCACTGCCATTGGGCTGGAGTGTGACCAAGGATTTGGAAATGGGTGCCATCCATATGGAGATAGTGGCCTTTTCCCCCACACTTCCACTTTTTTTGTAATGCCAATTAAGCTGGGGAACATCTGGGTACAGTGATGGGTTGCATATGGCTCGTTCAATAAAAGATTAATCCACAGAAGACAGTAGTCCTTCTCTTCAATGTATGATAACTGATCTGGTCTTGGAACCATTTCCAATTGCAGGAAAGTTACAGGGTATGCCTCCTGATCTTGATCTGTTTTATCAGAAGTTCTTCCTTGCTCTTACTCCATACCTGTAATTAAGAAGAATCAGATGTGGCTACCCATTATACATTTTGTGCAATATGTATTTGGAGGAGGGACACAACCTAAAGTAAAAGAAACCAGCCACTGAGGAATATCTTGATGTGCTGTAAAGGGCTGGCAGATGGTGCCATTGTTACTGCAGTTTAGGCCTACTTGGAGATACCCCTAGATATCATTTTGATATCAATAATTTGGCTCTCTTCTACCACTCCTCTCCACGTGTTTGTGAGGCCCCTGGACAAGCACAGACTAGATGCCGCCACTAATTGCTGGACATTCCATTCTCCACCCAGGCAGGCCAGAAATAGCCAGATCCTTGCTTTAGGAGACCTCTCTGTAAACACCTTCATTATGTATGCACGCTGTTTACAAAGGACTCCCTGCCCCAAGCAGGCAACCTGGCAAGCTGAATACTCAACTGCCAAGTACTGAGCATTTGCATACCAGCTAACTCTCTGCCAATTCGGACTTAACTCAATCATGCTAAATTCTGACCTTTCCAAAGCTTTGTCCTGCTCCTAAAACGCATTGTCTTCCCCAAGTATGGCATAGCCTGCAGTCACATTTCTCCCTATAAAAACCCCTGATTCCGAGACCTTCCTTGGATCACTCCCGAGTTCCAGACCATCTTGCTGCCGCTTTGCCTGGCGAGCTTCCCCTCAGCCCCACGTGCTGAACTACATCGCACCCCAGCATTGCTTTCTATCTTCTTTCCAGACTCCAGGAACAGGTTCTGCATCACCCAAATCAACTAGCCCTCTCAAAAATTCCACTATCCAACTCAAACCTTTATTTTCCTTAGTTATCTGTGTGTGTGTGTTGCTTACATTGTGTGCCTGTGTTTAATAAAGATCATTCATTATTTTCAACACGGTTTGCTCCTTGACTTGGCCTAACCCCGTAAACATTGGGTTACAAGATCCTGCTGCACTACCCTGCCTCTCGTAGTGTCAACCAGTGCTCTAGACTAATTTCCCCATCTTTTGTAAATTATAAGGTTATTTAGGTGTCCCTCCCGGGACCCACAGCGAACAGGGTAACACCATGACCTTATGCTAATGTTTTGACTCTATTCCATGTCTTCATGTCCAGCAATTAGCTCTCTGTGATGGTACCTACAGCACTGAAAGCCTAGTAGCACTGCACCAGGGAGCACAAATCAAGCAGTGCTATTGCTGCCATACTGTGAAAGGAGAGTGGCTTTCAAAAAAAAGGTTGTCTAGTACCGCAAGTAAGCAGGTATATGTGGAGGGATGTAGCTGGATGGAATGAAAGGATCTAAGCAAAATAAAATGCATTTTGGGACATGATTAGGTCGGATTGTTGTTCTTATGTGCCTTCACGCTGACTCCAACTTACAGCAATTCCATCACTGGGTTTTCTTGGCAAAATTTATTCAGGAGAGGCTTACCATTGCCTTCCTCTGAGACATGTGACTATGACTTGCCCAAGAATTCTTGCCTTGGTTTCCAAAGTCCTTGTCTAACATTCAAACTGTTATACCACACTGGTTCTCTTAGGTGAAACAGGGATTGTTTGAAGTTGTTACCAGTTCCTTGGAGAAGTGTTGCCTGAGTATTCACACCACGGAAATGGCAAAATCCACACAGTGTGGTTCTCCAGCTGTGTTCTCCACTCTTGTCTCAAGGAATCTGACTCTTACCTGCACACTTCACAATAGTGCACTGAAAAATACATTTTCAAATCCTGAGAGAATAAAGCTGTAAGGGGTGAGGCAATGGCTCAGAAAAGAAATGTCATGAGACTTCTGCTTGCAGCTATCATGGACCTTTAAGAAAACACAAGAATCCACATAAGGAAGGCAGGAAGCAGCATGTTAAATAGAGTGGTTTACCAATGAGATTCAACTAGTGCCTACTTTGTTGTCCTCTGAGCAATAGGTGCAGATCCATTTATTTTCTCAAGCTTCCTACATGAAGTTTTTATCCTGCTGACTCTGTTATGCTGCTGTTATCATTTAGTGTTATTTTATTCATTGTATTTCCATTTTTTGGGGCAGGGGGAGCCAGCATGGAATAGCGGTTTGAGTGTTGGACTAGGGCACCAGAAGACCAGGATTCAAATCCCTACTTAGCCAGGGGAACCCACTGGGCAGTCTTAGGCAAGTCACACTCTCTCATAGGAAGGAAAGGGCAAATGTTATCTGAACAAGGTTGCCACAAGTCAGAAATGACTTGAAGGCACTCAACAGTGACAACAATTTCTGTTTTAACTGAGAAGGGCTGGAAAGAATGTGTTGTGAGCACATAATTCAAAAATAGAGCTCAGAGAAGGATACCCTAGTCAGCGCTTGGAGTTGTCGGTGGAAATATAGCTCTGACAAAAATACCTAGAATCCCCCTAAGCAGTATAGTTACTGATCCAAAAATTTAACTTTAATTCAAACATTACTATTGTCCCAAAAGTACCTTTCCCAAGCTCTGTTCACAATGCTGCCCACCACCACACCACCCAAGAACACACCTCCTTAAGTCCTTCCCAAATACAAGCACTCCAGAAAGACTAGAGTCACGTATTTCTGTGGCTGAGGTATTGATGCTGTGTCCAAGGTAAAAAAGGAAGCGAGGTACTGGGGGAGGCAGTAGCAATATAAAGGATGAATGAAGCAATATGTTAGAAGCTGGCAGACTCATCTCTAAACCTTTTGAAGTGTAGCCAGCTTGACTGTCACCACTGAGCAAACCACCTTTTCATCTGGGCTCCCACAAACAATAACATAAAAGGTGACCATGCAGATGACTCAAGTGCCCACTTCAGTAATCTTAGAAGAAGAACAATAGAACCTGGACCTCTTATCCTTTCGAAGAAAGAAGATAAACCTGAAAGCAGAGAAGAGGACAAGCAAAAGAAAAATCCCCCCTCTCTCTTTCTTTCTGTGTGCCTCTACAAAACTGCTCAGGAGAATAAGTTGATGATTAATGTCAGTAGGTATAGGCCAGGACTGTTGAGTATTATCATGAATTACAGTGCAGAAAAGGTTGAAGCTGCCACACCAAAAAGCATGCTAAAGCCTGATATTACAAATTAACTGTCCAAGCCATTCCCAAAGGGAAACCATTTTATCAGATTTCTCCATCTCAATGGTCTCCAGATGTATGAAATAAAACACCATCATCCCAACCAATGTGGTAATTAGCCATGCTGCCTATGGATGCTTATGCTTATAGTCTAAGACAGTGGTTCTTAGCCTGGTGTGTGGGGACCCCTCGGTATCCACAGAGCCCTCACAGGGGATCCGTGAAGCCCTGCTGCTGGACACCAACAACTGCGGCAGCAACAAGGATGTAGCAGTTTGTGGGTGCTGAAACTGCTCCTCTGAGGCTGTGACTTGCTGAAAGTCACCCAGTGTCTGAGCAGGGATTTGAATCCTTGTCTCCAGAAGCCCTTAGTAATAAATATTTGAAAATTTAAATCAATATTTGAATATTTAAATCTTGAGAGAAGTCTTGGTGCAAAAAATTGTATTTTCAGGAGGGTCCCTGGTAAAGAAAAGGTTAAGAACCACTGGTCTAAGACATCTGGAAGGTGTCAGGCTGGACTGAGGTAGTTGTACAGTATTGTTATCTGGTAATTGCACAGCTACACCAGACTGGCCTAAAGCATTTTGCTGCTGGAAATGGAACAATCAACAACTCTTCCCTGGTCCCTAAAAATGGCCAATCTGCTTCCATATCCAAGGAAGAAAACCTCAGAAGTGAAAAATACAATGAAAAGAATTTAGATAACAAATGTGTTAGCTTTTCATGACACCTCAAATCAGCCTTCCTAGCCAGTCACCTAAGGCTTCCTAATGGTAAGACAAGACAAAATTTGTACTGCACTGAAACATTCACAGGCAGAATATAAAAATACAATGAAACACCTGAATGAATACATGCTGGACTTTTAGTGTGTTGTTAAGGTGGAGTCAGCATTATGTAGTAGTTTGTGTGTTTTTCTAGGGATCCAGGAGACCAGCCACAGAAACCTATTGGGTGGCTTTGAGCAAGTCATACTCTCATAGTCTTAGAGGAAGGTATTGGCACACCTCCTCTGAACAAATCTGCATGCAACCTGAAGGCACACAACAACAGCACTGTTATTAAGGCAGTCTTTAGAAATGCTTTGGTCACTGGCCAAGATCCTGCACCATTCTTGTAACTCCGTAACTGTCAGTGTACCAACAGAAGCATTTATGAGGCACTGGGAAATCGGGGCACTAGAAAATGAGGTTGGAAGTACATTCCTAGCCTGTGATGACACAGGCTAGGAACACACAGGGTGTCTTGTGACAAGCGGTTGTGGCAGAACCACAAGAGTTCTCTTTATTTGCTTATTGTCAAGGCACCCCACAAGCAGGAATGCTCTGCAGACATCATTGCCCCAGCACCTTGATTGCTAGCACTCTGGAAATATTTCAGTAGTGATGCTGCCAGGCTGCAAAGGTAGGTTTTTGGAGTTATGTTCATGGACGTACATGCAAATCCCCGGCAGTTATATCATAACTGCTGAACAGGATGCCAGCCACTGCTTTTAATTAATGTACAATTTTATATTCCTAATTTATTGTGTTTTTTAGAGATTTTAACATTTTAACCTTGCATCTCAACCCTAGAAGGAAAGTTACAAATCGAATTAATAAAGGAAGTATCATTAAATGTAGGTACTCCTCTACACAGGAATACTCTGCTTGGTCTCAGTCAAAATGCTGAAAAGCAGCCTCCAGATAAGCTCAGAATCCATTTGTAGGTGAAACAAGGATAGTCAAGAATAGCCAAACTGGGATGTAGAGGAAGCCCTTCCTTGAAGATCATAAGACTCAGGCAGCACATATGAGGAGATGCAGGCTTTCAGATAGTCTGGGAGATCTGTCACTTAAAAATCCTTGCAGGTAGATTTCAAAATAGATTTCCCATGAAGAAAGCCATGCAAATATTGCTTGACCAAAACCTGTTGTGCTATTTATTGGAACAAAGACTGATTTTTTTTTTCTATTCAGAGACTCTGACTCTCCCTCACATGAGAATCTTTAAGGGGGAGAGCCGTCATTCCTTCCCTAGGCCCTAGGAGGTACTGTTTGGGAGAGCCTAAATAACTCTACTGTGGCCCAAATACCCCTAAAGGCAACAGATCCCATCTGATCTTGGAAACTAAGCAGGGTCAACCGTGATTAGTACTTATATGAGAGACTGCCAACAAATTCTGGATGCTCCAGGGCTATATGTCAGAAAAGAGAACTGGCAAGACCACATCTGAGCATTCCTTGCCTAAGAAAATCCTATGAAGTTCATTGGGCCACCATAAGTCAACACACAACTTGAAGGCACACACAGGCAACTCCTTGGGTCAGCCTCCCTCAAGCGGTGGTGCAATGGCGGAGCTTGGAGTGTGTGGAGGGGGAAGGGACGGGGCTATGGTGTGAGGAGCGTGGCCACTGTGCACGGAGGCGTGGCTGTGGTGTGTGGGGGTGTGGCCAGGGCATGCGGGGGGCATGGCTATAGGCCAGGATGCCCCCAAAACATTGCCGCCTGGGGCAAATCTCCCCCACGTCCCTACACAACTGCAGTGGTGATGAGAGGCAAAGTTCAAGTCTATGCTTACTTTGAGGTTGAAGTACCAAATGGTTTAGATCTCTGAATCAATCACCTTAATGTCTGGGTTGTTGCTCTGCTGAGCCAAGCAGTACCATATATGAAAGAAGTAGGAAACCTCAGGCGCTGGGACTAAATTCTGCCACACGTATGTTTTCCAATGACATAAGAGCTTTGTGCATTTTGCAACCAACACCTTTTCATGATAGTGGTAGTGGTAGGTTTTCAGGTGCATCAGGGATAAATTTGATCCCTTCCTGTTTGTTTATAAATTTTATCTTCTTTTTTTCTTCCAATGTTGTACCTTCAACATGATAAGCAGAGAGCTCACATTGATCAGCTACGAAATCTCAACACTTAACTGCACTGAAGCAGGGAAATAATACATACATAAAAATAATGCATTGTGCATGAGACAGGGAAAACAGTCAAGTCAGTACTTTATTGTAGAGTCTTTCAGGAAATGCCTGTGAAAACAGGTTTAGAAAGTAACACTCCATGGACGCTTTCAGAGAAAATAAATTGCTAAATTCCTAGGCTGAAATCCAGCAGATGTCATTTGTGATTAATTCCTACTGAAGCAGATGATTACTTGCAACTAAGCAAAGTCTCATTGCTTTCAATGAGATTTATAATGACCACCTTTAGCTGGATTGGAATCCTGATGTTTCTTTGGGTTGGTTCCAGATTTAGTTATATTGAAGAGACCTTTTGAAATCAATGAAACCATTATTGCTACTTTAATTCCCATTTATTTCAATGAGTCTACCATACATATGACTGACATTTGGGACAAACTAGTTTCAGAAATAGAAGGAAGGTGTCTGTCATTTTTTTTACAGCACATAGGTAAACTTGGTATTTCTAAAATTTAAAACTATGTAGTTTATTTTTTATTTATTGATGAAATTTCTACCTCATGTGGAAAAATAAAAGCAGAGGAGGTGTGCTGGATTTTTGTCTTTATCATGTTTTTAGCAAGCTTTAACATGTTTTCAAGGGCCTTTCCACACTACACTGTAATAATGTTGTTATTCCACTTTGAACATCCTGTGGAATTCTGAGGTTTACAGTTTACTGAAGCCAAAGAGCTCTCAGTTTAAGCCCCTCTCTAACCTGCAAACCCCAAGATTCCATAGGATGTTGAAAGTGGAATAATAGCACTATAACAGTGTAGTGCAGAAAGGCCCTAAATTAACTTTTAATATGATTATGTATTTAATAGTTTGGGGACTACCACTTCCACAGTGTCAGTATAGCATTCTGGGAAATTCTGGGACTTCTAGTCTAAAAAAATTATGTTTCCAAAGTAGTTATTCCCCCCCCCCGCATCATACAATTCTTTCTAAAATGCAAATACAGTACCAGGAACTCTGAGAAAAACATTCTTCAGTGTCATGTAAATTGGTGAATACAGGTGAAATGTTTAACATAATGGTGCAGTTAAGTAATTTTAGACCACAAATTAAATTGTTTCATTAGTGTTGAGACTGTGGATTAAAATGGTTTTATTGGCATTTATTGGTGTCTGCTTTAAAAAATGTGGTAAGCTCCCCTAACTCGGTAGCTGCTCATGCAGTTGAATGGCTCTGTGATCTTCTGCCCCAAGTCCTACCTTGATGGCACTCCTGGGCCCTTTCTGCATTGCACTGTTATAGTGTTATTATTCCACTTTCAACATCCTGTGGAATCCTGGGGTTTGCAGTTCAGGGAGCAGCATGTAGAATTCTCAGCCAGAGAGCTCTTTGGCCTCAGTAAACTACAAACTCCAGAATTCCACAGGATGTTGAAAGTGGAATAATAGCACTATAACAGTGTAGTGCAGAAAGGCCACTGGTTTTGCCTCTATATTGACCTATTTATTGATCAATATCATTCCGCCTTGCTGGTGATAAAGCAACTGAATATGAATGGACATAACACACACACACACACACACATACACACACCAAACCAAAGGAGACTGGTGAAAATCAGCAGCAATAAATAGCAATAGTTTCTCTTTAAGAGGTGCTCAGAGAAACTCGGAATAAACACACCCAAGTGTTCAGAAAAGCAACAGAATAATCTCTTTTTGTTCTTTAACCATAGTTCTTCAGCCAGAGTTATATTTGTCAGTTACTGCCCACCCTTCTCCTCTACCCCTAAACTGCAGGGAAAACAAGTGGAGGATCAAATGGATTAGACACTGAGCAAAGTACTTTCGGGGGACGGAAGATGTTTGAAGCCAAACCACAGGCTGCATGTGTCAAGCTCTTAAAAAATAGAAGTGAAGGATCAAAGCCGCAGCCTTTGACAAATATTAACGTTTTGTCATCTACTATTACTTTTGATGTGCTCCATTTTCAATTTTGTAAAGAGAACCAAGACCTTTCTACAGGGGGAAAAAATCACTACACCTTTAGGGAAAAAAATGACAGAGTGGCAAAGCTGACAAAACAAGGAAGTCCTTCATGAAGATAAGGAACTCAGTATCCTTCCTCTTGCCCCCCACCAGCACCACAAAGTAAAGTCAGCCACTGACACATAAGATCCTTAATAAGTACCTCTGTCTGATGATTCTCCTACTTATTATAAATTTAGTGTGTTTTTAGAAATACAGTTAGTTTGTTTATCTTTGTTATTATTAACACTGCTGTCTTAGATGAGCCTACTCAAAAATAAGTCCCACTGAGTTCAAAGAGAGGCTGTGCTAAGGTAAGCCTACTTAGGATTTCAGTGTATCAGTGAAATCTCAGCTGGGTGTACATGCATATCTGAGTTAACAAAGCCTCTGACAAAGAAGTTGTTTTTCACAAAGTCTTTTTATGTGTGCCTAGCTCCCATTTTCCTCATTCTCTGCCTAGCTAGAAGGTTTTTAGCAGCATCAGCACTGGGAGCATGGTGAAGGAAGACTGGAGAAAGACAGGTTTTTGATGTCAGATTGCAGCAGCATGTCTGAAGTAAACAACGCAATGAAGCTTAAACCAGAGGGAAGCAGGATTCTGCTCTAGCCAATCCTACTGCCTTCCTCTAACACGCAAGGTAACCAGACGCTCCCTCTGGAATCCCTTAGTGAGCATGAGGAAGTGCCAAACAGGAAGAACAGATAAGCCTGCTTTACCAATTCCCTCTTGGTATGTTAAAAAAAAGAGCATAGATTCATAAGTTTGGTCACCAAAATGGAAATTGTAAGAAATGGTACAGCTGGTGAAATTAAGAAATTGGCTCTGGATGCATTTTGGAAGAACAATTCAAGTGGTCTCCAGAGTTGAAAATGTTTTTGTTTACTTCTGCAAGGCTTGCTCGACCAGGCTGTTTCATTACGTATGATTGGATAAATACTTTGCTGATTTTTTTTTTAATTACTGCACCTTTTTTTTTTTGGTGGTATAGGAACCTATTCCTATTCCTTCCATATTATTTCTGCCTCTGGTAACAAATTTTCTGTGAAATAAGTCATGCCCAGAAACATTTTGTTAATTGTATGCAGAAGTAAATACCATTGGCTGAGACCCAGCCTGGTATAATGGTTTGAGTTTTGGACAAGGAGTCTGGAAGACCAGGGTTCAAATCCCTGCTTGGCCATGGAAACCAACAAGGTGATTTTGGACAAGCAGCACTCTCTTATCTTCAAAGGAAAGCAATGGCAAACCCCTCCTGAACAAATCTTCCCAAGGGATATCATGTTGAGGAGGGAGTGGACTTGTTTTCCATTGCTCCAGAGACTAGGACAAAGAGCAATGGATTCAAACTGCAGGAAAGGAGATTCCACCTGAACCTCAGGAAGAACTTCCTGACAGTCAGGGCTGTCCGGCAGTGGAATCTGCTGCCTCGGAGTGCAGTGGAATCTCTTTCTTTGGAGGTTTTTAAGCAGAGGCTGGATGCCCATCTGTCGGGAGTGCTTTGATGTGGGTTCCTGCATAGCAGGGGGTTGGACTGGATGGTCCCTGTGGTCTCTTCCAACTCTATAATTCTATGATTCTATAATCCCCATTATGCTTGCCTTAGGGCTGCCATAATCCAAGAACAATGTGAAGACACACTGCAAGAAGTACCACTGAATTCACTGGGTCTTACTCTCAAGTACACATGCACAGAACTACAGTCTGAATGGATTAATCTCCATTTAAAACACTGAGTTCAACAATTCAACCAATCTTGTGATTGTAGCATCTTAAGTACATTTGTTGTTGTTATTGTTGTTGTATGCCTTCAAGTCATTTCTGACTTATGGCAACCCTAAGTTGATCCTATCACTGGGTTTTCGGGGGTTGAGAGTATGTGATGCAGCCAAAGTCACCTGCTGGGTTTCTATGGCTGAACAGGGAACTGAACCCCTGTCTGCAGGGTTGTAATCCAGGGCTAAAACCACTACACCATGCTGTATCTCTCAAAAGTATTTTGTTCCCTTATAAATATTTTAACAGCTCTTTCTCCCTCTGTTACCACCCAACTAATGTTAAATACTGAGGCCATTTCCGCACTAGCCTGTTATAGTGCTATGATTCCACTTTCAACATCCTATGGAATCCTGGGGTTTGTGGTTTCGGGAGTGGACATCTGACCCCTCCCGAAACCGCAAACCCCAGAATTCTATAGGATGTTGAAAGTGGAATCATAGCACTATAACAGGCTAGTGCGGAAATGGCCCCTGTGTAACTTAATGGTAAACGTGAAGTTAAACATAAGTTGAAGGCAAAAGGAAAGGAGGAAAATGACATTATGGATGGATGGATTCAGTAAAGGAAGCTATGGCCTGGAGTTTGCAAGATCTGAGCAAGGCTTAATAGTAACAGGACTTTTTGAAGGTCCCCCATTTGTAGACTTGCCCTAAGTCAAAGCCAATGTGATGGCACACAACAACAACAACAACAGCAACAACAGCAACATTTAGCAACAAATGACTTTGTTAAGCCAATGTTGTCTGCCAGTTTTCAGATGTATACTGAATTCACATGTATTCTACTTTCACAGATACATCTGGTGGGAACACAGATTGAGCCTCATTTGGTGGCTGCTTCTGTAGAGTTCCTTTCCTAGAGAAACTAGACTGATCCCATCCTTGCTATCCTTCCATAGGCAGTGGAAAGGTTATTTTATTTCAGCAGGTCTTGGAGGACTGACTGTTCAGAGGGAAAGGCTGTTTCATAATGTCTATATTTGTCTATATTGTTGTTCTTCTTCGTGGTCTCTGTGCCTTCATACACTAGGAGCTTTAGCGCCTGCGCGGTAGCGTTCGGAAACTTCTAGAGCTCATTCGCTTGGCGGAAACCCCTCCCCCACGCCGGTACTGCGCATGCTCCTCCCGCCGAGCAACGGTCTCTCCTCAGTTCTTTCTCGTCCGCCGTCGCGTACGGAAGATTCTTCGGCTTGTTCCTTGATTTTCTTGCTTGGCTTGCTGTTTTTTCACGGTTTTCAGACTTTTTGGACTGTTTCTGACCTCTCCCTCGGACTTCCCCTCGGATTTGGTGATTTTGGATTTTTCTCTTGTTTCGGCGTTCGTCTTATGTCCGCACTGTTCAAGAAGTTCGTGTCCTGCGGGCGCAAAGTTGCCCTCAACGACGGCCATAGGGAGTGTCTCTTCTGCTTGGGTGAGTCCCACAACACTCGGACTTGCCCAATTTGCCGGGATTTTACTCCCCAGACTCTCCGCAACAGGTCCGCGAGACTCAAATCTTACTGTTGGGAGCAGTCTTTGAGGGCGATCGATGAGACCTCCATTTCCAAGATGGCCGAAAAGAAGACAACCACGCCATCGATGGTATCGGCGGCTGCCGTTCCATCCACCTCGTCGGTATGCATTTCATTTCTCTTAATTCTCTTGACAGTTTAATTATATTTTGAACTTTGTATGATGTGAATTTTTATTTCTGTTTTAACTTTTGTAAGCCAGCTTGTGTCCTGGACTGGGAAAAAGATGGGAGGACGACGACGATGATATCCTCATCCGATTATCCTGGAGATATGTGTAAATGTAAATCTATGTACATTACATGTGTTTTTAACTAGAGAGACAGACATATACTAGAAGCAAAGATAAATGTTTTGGCCAGGATTAACATTCTAAAATCCATATTGCAGGAATATCTTCATGAGGTCAATTGGAAGAGCTTACAGTATTGTAGCCTGTTTAGAATCAAGGTTACCATTCTCCTCCCATCCCTCCTTTTAAGATACAGCAATTGCTAGCGGACACTGTTCTGTTTCAAAGCTGAAGTATTTCAAAGAGAAATCTTCAAAACTAGGTTTATTTTCAGCATTTGAACTGTCTTTGTCAACTATGCATTTCTTCTCCAGGCAGACTAAATAAGAGACAGAAAGTCAGATAATTTCTAGGCCCAGAGATGTGCTGAAGTCTCTACCGGCTGGGCGCCAGTTCTGTTTTCCTCACCCCCTCAATCAGGTGGTTTTCAAGTCTCTGCTGACATCCAGAGCAGCTGAAATCCAATTAGAAGCCTCAGCCCTGCCGCTTGTTTTATGAGCGACTTGATCCATACTGAGAGATTTACTAGTCTAGGTCCTGGGCATTTCTCTGCATAATGTGAGTGGCATAAGAGCAACAATAGCTCAGCCTTAATTTAGGAAATCTAGTCACTGTCAAGTGTGGTAAATCATCTTTAAAACAAACACTCTTAAAGTTTTCAAGATAAAGTTCATTCCCTTGTGATGATGTGTAGTATGGAATGCTGTGAGCGTCTGGGCAGAGATTCAAAGCAGTAAAATCACATTAGGTACGATATCGCTGCTTCATTGCTGGGATTTCAGAGAATGTTGGCACCAGGTTGACATGCTGGATAATCCTTAGCAGGGCAAGTGTGTCTGATACACATTCTTTGTTCCAGTTTCACCTTCATGCAATAAATGCAAATAAAAGTTTACTGGTTTGGTTTAGGGGAATCCATACCTCTTTTCTCCAGAGAAAATTCTGCTGGGGAATTTCCTGATGAGAAAAAAATTAATTTAAATTCTGTTGCTGTGATGTCCTCCAGCTGTGAGGAAAAATCTGCTCTTCAGGTTACTCAGACTATTCAGTGAGAATTGTTTATAGGAATGGCAGAGGCATTTTTGGACTGTGTCTGTGCCATAGTTGTTGTGTATCTTCCAGTCATTTCCAGCTTACAGAAACTTTAAGGCAAACTTATCATTGGATTTTCTTGGCAACATTTGTTCAGAGAGGGGTTGTATCTTCCTTCTTCTGAGGCTGAGAGAATGTAATGCTCAAGGTCACTCCTTGGGTTTTCATGACTGAGCAAGGATTCGAACCCTGATCTCCAGAGTCATAGCCCAGTGCTCAAACTACTACACCATGACTAATGCATACCAAATTCTTCCATTACCATGCAGCCCTTCAATAATAAAAATGGATAGAGGCACTCCAGGTCTATAGGGGGAAATTTTGTAGCCATTGGCCATGCTGGCTGGGAAGTTTATATATTTATTGAAATATTTATACCATACCCTATATCCAAGGATCTCAGAGTGGCATATAAACCTAATCTGCTTGCTTGCTTGCTCGCTTGCTCATTCATTCATTCATTCATTCATTCAATTTATGCCCCATAAAGCAGCTTACAATATTTTAAAATGAACATTTAGCTAAAATTTTATCTAAAGCACATGGTTAAAACAGTTTAAAATACATTTAAAACATAATAGGAAAGATACAAGATAAAAACACAGCACATCACTTTCAAACACTTTTTTGGTGGATCATTAAAAAATTGAAGGTTTGCCTAAATATAAAGATCTTACTTGTTGGCAGAAAAAGTGCAGAGACAGGGCTAACCAGAATCTTCATGGGACAGAGTTTGACAGCCCAGGAGAAGCCACTGAGAAGTCTCTCTCCTGTGTTGTTACCAGCCATGCCTATGATGGTGGTGGAACTGAAAGTCCCCCCTCCCATGGCAATCTTAAAAATCGGGCAGATTCATATAGGGAGATAGTCTTTTGGATGGTCTGGACCCAAGTTGGGTAGGTCTTTAAAGGTCTTAATCAGCACTTTGAATTCTGCCTGGAAACTGACCAGTAGCCAGTGAAGCTGTTTCAACAGGGAGTTTCATGTTGCCTATAATTGTAATCTCTGGTATGGCACCCTGAGTGAGGACCCCCAGATATCACTTTGATATCATCTAATTCGGCCTTAGCTGGACCTGTTTCAGTCACCTCACTCCACGTGTTTGCGAGGTTCTCCGGACAAGCATGGACATGAATGCGGCCGCTAATGGTTTCACATTCCAGACTCTATTGAGGCCAGCAACCAAATCTTCGTTCCTCACTTCAGGGAACTTCCACTTGCAAACTTCACAATAGCTGCGCGGCTCTCAGCAGAGCCAGCCCGGTAAACAAGACATTTAAACTATTGTCATCAAGCGCTAAGCTCATCGTGTTAAATTTGACCTTTCCAAATCCTTTGTCCAGCGCCAAAACTCCTTTTGTCCTCACCTGGCTTGCCATAGTGAAAGGGTACCCTCTCCCCTATAAAAACTCCTCATTTTCAAATGGTCTTCGGACTACTTTGGACTTCCATCCAGCCTTGCTGCCAGTTGTCTAAGGGAACTCCCCTCAGTCAGCCACACTGAGCTTTCTTCCTTGGAACCCCATCTCTCTTTCTCCAAGGACAACGAGACCAGGTGTTGTATTGCCTATCCTTAAGCTTTCCAATTCCGTTTCCCAGCTAGTTAGTGTGGGTGTGTTATTTATTTTCTGTTGTTTTTCAATAAAATCGTTATTTTTGGTTACTTTTAAACTGGCTTGCCTGTTCCCTGACCTGAAGCCGTAGACATTGGGTTTAAAGATCCTTGCAAAGTTACCCTGTCTCTCGCTAGCCAAGAGAGTACTCCAGTTAATTTTCCCCCAATTGGTATTTTATTTGGCAATCTGGGCGCCCCTCCCGGGACCCCCCAAAACATAACCAGGGTAACATAATGAGCCCCAGACAGCGGCCTGGCCACGGCATTTTGAAGCTGCTGAAGTTTCTGAACAGTCTTCAAAGGCAGCCCCATATTGAGTAAGTTTCAAAAATCCAAATGGTATGTAATGAAGGCATAGTTCACGGTAGCCAGATCTGGCATCTCCTAGAATGGAAATGGCTGGAATGCTAGTTTTAGTTGTGCAAAAACATTACTGGCCACCACTGAAACCTGGGCTTCCAGGCTCAGATATGAGCCTAAGAGTATGATCAAGTTGCAAACCTGAGATTTCAAGAGGGAGGATAATCCCATCCAACACAGGTTGAACCTCTATAGGTTAGCTGAAAAAATTGTTTTTCCCCTCCAACTTATTTACTGCATAATAGGCATAATGAAAAGTCTGTGTGTGGTAGTCCAAATTCTGTTAGCATTATTTAAGCAGTGGTCTAAAAAAAGGAAGTTTTCCATGCTGTAACTACAGCCTACCATTTTATACATAGGTGAGGCTTATTCTGAAGTCTCAGTAACATACTCTTGGACAATTATGGTTTTCCAGTTTGTCTTCTTTAGACAAAAGAGCACACACTGTTGGATTTTAAATCCAGACAGAACCAATAAATCAATACAGATTAGGTACATCACAACACCCCACATACACATACAGATTCCTAAATTTAATAAACCAGGTAAATGCAGTCACGTAGGAATGGCGGGGGGATGATGGAGGCGGTTCACCCTGGGTAGCAATTCTTTGGGGGGGTGTCCCACATTGTAGCCATGCCCCTGTGTGCCATAGCCACATCCCCTCATACCTTAGCCCTGCCCCATGCACTGTAGCCCTGCCCCACGCACTGTGGCCATGCCCCCATGCACCATGGCCACGCCATGCCCACCCACCCCTCTATGTACTCCAACCTTCGCCACTGGGCAAATGTAGCTACACATTTTTATCACCACCTAACCTATCTTCCAATCTTGGTTCTAAGAGTTTTGTAGCAGTATCAATGGTTGGCTACAAATGTTCTTTAAAATGCACATATATTTTAAAGGATTTGATTCGTTCTGATGAGATAAAGACTGCTATTTTCCAATTGGGTTGGTCCCCTGCAAAATAGAAAATGAATTTTTACTCCCCCATTCCATTTTCCTGGTTCTTCAGTTTCAGGCTGAACCCCATTACTGCTGGATCTATCCAAGTACCAGATGTGTTTGACATTCAAGAGCTGACAATCCTATCAACTACGAGGTTATTTTCCATATAAGGTGCTTTCATACCACATTAACATGACAAAGTACACAAGACATATTCCTGATCTTAAAGATTTTTCTTTTTGTGCATATTCTCTTAATTATGATCTGATTGATTCTGGCTGTACAGTAATCCCATGCAAGTTTACTTCCCACTAAACATGCAGTGATTTTGATTCAGTTCCTTATCTTTATTTTTTTCCTAAATGAAAAGGCTAAAAGAAAGCATAGGTGTTAAGAACATACTGGTGGCTAAAACTGGTCCTGCAGGTTTTATCTATCTGCCCTTGTACAATGTCGCCCTTGTAAAACCTTGTACTATAATATGTGAACTTGCACTGCCCTCCCTACTTCAGGTTCAATTCCTGGGCATTACCTCAAAATGGTTTCTTAGAGACTGTAAAAAAAAAAAAAAAAAATGAAGGTCCAGGAAGACGTGACTCAGAACTGTTCTCTTTTTAAGGTGGGGAACATTACTATAAAAACACTCCAATGCAAATACTAGAGGAAGTTTCTGAAAACATGTTTCACACCTATGTACAACAAGCTGACTACTGAGCATAAAATGGTATTTGCAATAAAAGAGATTTATAATGGGAGGAGTTGTGAATGGGCTGAAAGGATTGTCCTCTGATATAGTATGCAGAAATCTTGCTTATATCAAGATAGCCAAGGTTTCTGTGTTACACACCAGGGAGAACAAGATCATGTTACTTCAGTACATGACATATTTAGGAGGGCGTAAAAACCCAAACATAGCAGAATGGGTGTGAAACAGCCATTTTGCAAATAAAATCACTGCAAAAACAGGGATGAGTTTGTGACACTAGAGAGCAGTAGCTTAGAAAAATACACTCCTCCAGCGCTAACATTTTATTAACCTTATCAAAAGCAGAAGCCATTCAGAGCAGAAAGGACTAGAATAGCCTTTTAAATATTTTTTTAAATTTCACCCTCCCACCTGTGTTAGTGAATAATATTTTGATTTTGAATAATCCAGTTTGTTGTTTTGAGTGTCTTAGAACCCAGAATTTAGTTCTTCTGTCTTTACAGACAAAACACATTAAAAAGAGAGAGAACAGAATTCTGGGTTCTAAGATATTGAAATACATTCCAGGCTCTGGGCTGCTTTTCATTAAGTTACTCGTAACCCTCAGTATATATAGGAATATGAAGGTGGGTTTGAGGTGGGAGCTATTGTGGCTAGCCATGTTATTCCCATCTACTGTTAACTGACTTGGATGCCAAAACAGTTGTGTGCAAGATATATTGAAAAAAGTGTGCCCTGTATTGTTGTTTTGGCCATATTTGTTCACCAAATTATTTTCTTCTTTTTCCACACTGTGTGTCAGTTTTGGCATGAGCAGAGCCACAGGACATAGCATTTCTGACTAGGACCATTTCTGCACAAGTTCGATACATCATAGTAGCATTGAATTCTTACCCTCCCATCTTCACATTGTAGCGTTTTAGCGTCATAGTTTTCCTTGTGGTTCTGCACGTTTTCAGGTCCTAGCATGGTTCACTGAAATGAGAAACCACTGTATCAGAAAATCAGAAAAACTCCGATGTAAATCTCCCAAACTGGTTCTGTTTCATTTTTTCCTTCATGCAGAAGCATAACATCAATTCACAATGCAAAAGTGGCTGGCTATGGGCATTCCCAGACCAAAAACAGACCAGTCAGCAACAGTGGGGCAGAGTGAAGGAGGGGAAAGGGAGTGGCTGGGGACATGATGATGCAGAAGCAACAACCGCCATTCTCCAGTTTAATATGGTGTAATTTGGAGGGGATGCAGAAAGCTCAGTTTAAGAATCTGAAACCACTCTTGAAACGCGGTTAAACGCTCCTCCCTTCTTGTGCAGAAATAGCCTAGGGTTCTCTCCCGCCAAGCTTAAAATATATGACAAAGACATTGAAATTGTTAAGAGATTTTCTATACCTTTGCTCAGTCATTACTCAGAATGGAGGCTGGAGTCCAGACTTGGCAAGACAGCTATGAAGGATCAAGATAAGATCCTCAAGTATAAAGATATATAATTAAATATCACAGTATCATGAATGTCATAATATTTCTGATTTCTGTGCATGGTTGTAAAAACTGGGCAAGAAGAAAACTAAGAGGAAGAGGATGAAATCATTTGAAATGTGGTGCTAGAGAAGAGTTCTAAAGATGCCATGGACTGCTAAAAGGACAAATGAGTGGATCTTAGAGCAAATTATACCTGAACTCTCCCTAGAAGTAAAGATGATTAAACTGAGTGGGGTGCCACAGGGTTCTGTCCTGGGCCCAGTGCTATTCAACATCTTCATCGATGACTTGGATGAAGGAGTAGAGCGCATGCTGATCAAATTTGCAGGTGATAACAAATTGGGAGGGGTTGCTAATACGTCAGAGGACAAGATCAAATTTCAAAATGACCTTGACAGATTGGAGAGCTGGGCCAAAGCTAACAAAAATGAATTTCAACAGAGAGAAATGTAAAGTCCTGCACTTAGGCAGAAAAAATGGAAGGCACAAATATAGGATGGGGGACACATGGCTGGATAGCAGTACGTGTGAAAGGGATCTAGGAGTCTTGGTAAATCACAAGCTGAACATGAGTCAGCAGTGTGATGTGGCAGCCAAGAAAGCCAACACGATTCTTGGTTGCATCAAAAGGAGTATGGTGTCTAGATCATGGGAGGTAATGGTACCACTCTATTCTGCATTGGTTAGGCCTCATTTGGAATACTGTGTCCAGTTCTGGGCACCTCAATTCAAGAAGGATGTCGACAAGCTGGAACGTGTCCAGAGGAGGATGACCAAAATGGTGAATGGTCTGGAAGCCATGCCTTATGAAGAACAGCTTAGAGAGCTGGGTATGTTTAGTCTGCAGAAGAGAAGGTTAAGAGGGGACATATAATATTTGAAGGGATGTTTAAATATTAGAAGGAATGTCATGTTGAGGAGGAAGTGGGCTTGTTCTCTGCTGCTCCAGAGACTAGGACAAGGAGCAATAGATTCAAGCTGCAGGAAAGGAGATTCCACTTGAACCTCAGGAAGAACTTCCTGATGGTCAGAGCTGTCTGGCAGTGGAATGTGCTGTCTGGGAGTGTGGTGGAGTCTCCTTCTTTGGAGGTTTTTAAGCAGAGGCTGGATGGCCATCTGTTGGAAATGATTTGATATGTGTTCCTGCATAGCAGGGGGTTGGACTGGATGGCCCCTGGGGTCTCTTCCAACTCTATGATTCTATTAGGCTGTTGTATTTTGGACATATCATGAGAAGACATGACTCATTGGAAAAGATGGTAATGCTCATTAAACTAGAAAGCAGTTTAATAAACTGGAAGAGGGAGACTGCACTATGAGGTGATTACCTCAATCAAGGAAGCTGCAACCTTGAATTTGCAAGACCTGAGCAGGCCAGTTGATAACTGGGGATTTTGAAGATCTCTCATTCATGGGGTTGCCATAAGTCAAAGCTGACTTGATGGCAAATAAGAAGCTCTTTAATGCCTAGAGCAAATTTACATTCTGAATTCTTTACCGGCTCACTCACTTAACTGCTTTATTTTCATCTATTCTCACATTATTCATGTATTTCATTGTAAGTGATGGTTTGGAACCAAGGGCCTACCGTACTAACCAAGAACAATGGGATCTTTATAGGTTTTGTGGCCCATTGTATTATTCATAGGCAGAATTTACAGATGCAGCATGTAGTAACTTTGCTCTTACTGCTGTCATACAGGTTGATTCCATAGTGGGCTCAGCAGTGCATTTAGCGAATCAATGGTGTCAGGTTTTAGAGATGGTAGAAGCATGCTTGGGCTGGTGGAACTGCAGTTTGAAGTGCAGATGATCATCATGAAAGTCCCCATAGCTGCATTCCAAAGGAAAGTCTGGAGAGTTATGTATTAACTCACCCATCCCAGCCATTTTCATCACTACCAGATGCAGGTGTTTTGTAAAGCTAATGAATCTTAATTGCCCATTCAAGGCAAAACTCCACTTTACCACCATACTTTGCATTCCTACAAAGGTAGCCCATAACAATACACTGAGAAAATCCATTTTCCCTCTAGCAGTGGCAGCCTGTGCCTTCACTTTTAGTAGGATAATGCTCCATTCTGGCACCTGAAACTTGCTTTTAAGTTGGCAATAGGAGAGCATCTTCCCATCTTGCCTGTTTGTCCAAGCCATTTGTCTTAACTTCCTTTTTTTCATTGTCTTCAGGCTCACTTAGATAGTGGAAAACCTGCTTTTTTTGTACTGTAACCCCTGGATTTCCTTGACAAACATGGTCAGTGGCCACACTGGTAAGTTGGAAAGTTAAAAAAAAAAGTGAGCTTTGTTGTATCTATCTTGATCTTTCAAGAGATCTACATTTCAGAGGGGAAAATCCTGAGTTTGTTTTTGCTTTAGCTTCTAAGCTATGTCTTTTCTTCAGATCCTGCATATGCTCAGTGAGAGTGTCCTCCCTAGCATCCATCTGTCACAGGGCCAGTATCCTATATGGTTCAGACTTTTGAAGGTGAAATTTGGAATAGGGATGAGATAAGCATTCAAATGTGGTGGGGGAAGAGAGAGACTAAAATTCAAACTCACCCTTTTTGGATATGTTAGACTGAATCCTTCTGTCCTTAAAGTGAGGCCAAGTTTGAAATGGGGTTTGCGCCCCACTACTGCTGCTCCACTCTCCTCCTCACCATCTCCCTTCACTTTTCCTAAGAGATGAAGCTTCAGCTTTGAGAAGGTTAACAGCTGGTGTAGGAATTAATTAAGCTTTTCACCCCCCTGCTACTGCATAGAAAGCCGGTGGGCCTGTAGTGAGAAGACCATTTTCCTTGATCTGCCCCAATACCAGAGGCGTATATAGAAGGATGTTTCCGATTGTCACCCTTATGTGTGATACAGCTAGAGAAGCTCTGATTCTCCCTGTTTCTAGAGCATGAGGCCATACATTTTGCATGGCTATGCCAATAAAGTCTGGCTCTCTTTCCTAGCATTTTCTGACTGGACAAAATGTATCCCACTAGATGTTAGAAGAATGCCTGAGCTGGCAGAGGATAAGATGTCCCTGGAAGAGAGCAGGGATGGTCATAACTTTATCCAGAGCGGGGCAGCTGCCTCAGGTGGCAGATGCAGGGGTGTGTGTGGATGCTTTCTGGGTGTTCTTGGGCTGTTCCCCTTGGTAGGAAAAAGAAAGATGTGTATGTTACATATGTACAGTCCTGGGGCTCCTAAACTGTCCCTTCAGATGTGAGGCTGCAATTCAGACGTCCAAGGGGCAATGAATTCACTCTGGGTTTTAGCCCACATGTTGAAGGAAATATCAAAGATACTGAAGCCTACCCGCCAAATAGATGCAGCTTCTTTGAAGTTCAGACTTTATGGGAATTTATGACAGTATAACCGGAGTGGTAAAGTGATTTGAATATTGGACTAGGAGACCAGGGTTCAATTCCCTGCTTGACCATGGAAACCCACTGGATGACCTTGGGTGTGTCACACTCAGCTCCAAAAACCCTGTGATACGTTCACCTTAGGGTAACCATAAGTCGGAAATGACTTGAAGGTACGCTTCGACAAGAAAGCCAACTTACGGTTGCATAGTTTAGAATTGTGACATGGTGCAACAGTTGGATTCCCAGGAGGGCAGCATTATCGTACCTGCACTGTTGGAAGCATTGCACAAACACAGCAAGTGCTGTGGCTGTTGTAAAATGATGCAGATGTGCTGCAGTTTGACACACTGCAGACATGCTGCTCTTGTGAAATGACAGTGTAAAGAGGTGGGAGGGTGCAACGGCCCTAACAGAGTCATGTGGCACTGGTAATCCAGAATGGAGGACAGTAGAAGGTCCTAGGCACCCCATGCCCAGCCAGGAAAAATGTCCTTAGCTTTTCTGGTCCCACTTTTGGGCAGTGGGAGCCCCTGTTGTGCAATGGGACATCTTATATGATGCTCCATTAGGTGGTGTGTGCCCATTTGCCTAACTGGGTGCCACACAAGATGTCCTGTGCCCCATTGCACATTATCACGGTTCTCTAATGTATGATTCTGTATCATGTCAGTGGCATAGCCCTGTCACCATAAAGTTATGCATCACAGCCTGTGATGTCAGATATCAGCCCTAGCATGCAGTGCCCACCTCATTTGCTTGCTGATGGTTCTTGATCAGTCTTTTCTGGTCATCTCCTTCTAGATATCCTTTGTGATCTTTTTGACCTTTTTGGCCACAGTAAAAAGCAGGGTCCATTGTGGCCTTCAAAAATCTGGGTTTTATGTCTCTGCTTAGAAAATCATGTATGGGTATTTTTAATTACAATTTTACTCACAACTTCTCTGTGTCTCCCATTCTGTGTATGTGCTGACACTGATTTCCTCATAATGAGGACAAGAATTTTTTTTTTCAGTGCTGCTTACTGAAAAGAAGAGGTAATCTCTGATTGACAGAACCATCTTCAACCTCAGTATATACAGCTTTATTTAAACTGTTGGCCGGGCATTGGAGATATTATGGAAATGGCACCATAAGAAAGTAACACAGACATTTCAGAGACCATCGTTTCCTTTTATTGATTTTATGAAAACATTGATATAATTTGGATAGTGGCTTGTGGAGACTTTTTGCAATTTTACAGAAAGAGAGAGAGAGAGCTCTGCTTGTGTGTCCTCCATGTCATGTGTACTTCAGAAGCTGACTTCCTTTTAAAATGGGATTAGACAATTTTAATCAGTGTAGCTATTTAACCCTAGTAGCCTCAAGGCATGTCCCAAAGTAACTTGACTGGCTTTGGGTACGAGGCACCCTAATGTGCGGAGGGGAGGGGCAGGGCCATTTGGTGCTTTGTCTCAGGTCCCATGTGCTTTGTATTGGCTATGCAATCCAGGCCCCTGGCAGTACAGTGAGGGAGGAGTGCAAACTGCCCCATGCAGCCATTCTATGCACCACAGAAACTGGGACTATCTAATTAGGTTTCAAATGGTTGTCATATTAGCATTCCTTATCTCACCTACCAGGTAGGGAATTATTCCAGCCTGGAATAATTATTCCGTTTTTGCAAAGTTCAGATTCAGCCTGTCCTTAGTAAACTTTCCCCCAGATGCTTCATCACAGGCTGGCAGTGTGAGGTAGCTCTCTGAGGCCCACTTTATTTGAATCATAGCACCAGTGCAACTGAGCCTGGTTTTCAGGAGAATGAAATAGGCTTCTTGATCTACTTCTGCTGCTGATCTTCCTTCCCCATGTAAAACAAGAATAGGGAACCTCTTTCACTCAGAAAGCCAAATTCAATTTCAGAAAATTTTGCGGGGAGTCCCATTCTAGTCATAGGGAAATCAAACGCAAATGAGGAGGACCAAAATCCCAGCATATTTCAGTTTAAAACTCTTCTCAACAGTAGGACTCAGATGTTGTGTTTCAACATTTAAGGGAAGGGGGATGGTATCATAAAGGAGGGAAGCCCAAAGAATTGGGTTCAGCCCTACAATCTGAGGTTTCCCACCCCTGAAAAACACTGAAGAAAACTGTGCCATACTCTCCAATATTTCACAGATCTAAACCAGGACACATGTGTCTGAGCCACAACAGAGGATGGTTGAAAGGGTATGGCCAGGTCACAAGAGGTAAAAGTTATTAATGAATAAGAATACACAAAACTACTATTTTAAGCAAGGAAACCCTGGAATTTATGTACTGAGTTTAGAAAGGGCAAAAATCTACCCTCTCCTCTGCTCCTGCTGTGTGCAAACTCTTTTACTTTGAACTCAGTTTGCAGCAATTGAAATAAGCTGAAGGCTAAGGGAGAATGTGGGAAGAGAAAAGAAAAACCCATTTTATAGGCAGTTGGGAAAATGAGACAGCAGTGAATTAATCAGGGATATCTCGGCCAACTTAGGACAGTTGGAGGTTATGAAACATTATTGTACTGCAACCAAAAGGGTGCTATGTAACTCAACTTCATGTCCAGAAAGGGCTAACATATACATTTTAAGAAATCAAAGCAATGCTCTCAGGTCCATGTTTTCAAAAACCACGTACTTTTGCTGACAGCTTCAAAAAGCTACCTTTGTAAACTTGCAATGACCTATGATGACAGACAATAAGCATTCTTGTGTTTGGACACATTTGTACATCCTTAGATTGTGAAAAATAGATGTGTATCATTAAAACAGGGATGGGCAACATGGGGCAATTTGTGTCCCCAGATACTGTTTGATTACAATTCTCATCAGCCCTTGCCAATATAGTCAATGCTGAAAGATCATGGAATTTGCACCTGACAACATCTAGAGGCCCACAGGTTTCCCACTTCAGTATTAAAACATTTCTAGTATAATCCTATGTATTTGTAATCAGAAATACAGTTGGTCCTCTGCATTCGCTAGGATTAGGGGCTCAGAACTCTCACAAAAGTAGAAAAATCAGAAATATTAAAGTGTGTGTGTGTGCGCGTGTGTGAAGGAGGCCAAGGCATTGTGGGAAGAATTAGTACCCAGGGTCCAAACCAGGTCAGGAGAGGAGAGGGAAAGGGGGTGGGTTGACATTGTGGCCCTAAACATCCTCTCTTGCCCATCTCTTCTTGCCCATTGGAAGAAGGTTTGCGGTACTGAGAAATCAGACTGTGAGCCATCCTTACCTGGCCAGACAACAACTAGTGAAGGAAGAGGAGGACCAGATGTGGGTTTTTAAAGGGCTGTGTAGCCTGATCAGAGCCACTAAGGCTATTTCCACCCTACACTGTTACAGTGATATTATTCCACTTTCAATATTCTGTGGAATTCTGGAGTTTGTAGTTTACTGAGGTCAAAGAGCTCCCTGGCTGAGAATCCTAAATGCCCCTCCCTAAACTGCAAACCCCAGGATTCCATAGAATGTTGAAAGTGGAACAGTTGCACTATAACAGTGTAGTGGAGAAATAGCCTAAGAGGGAAAGTTCAAACAGAAAAGGAGTACCTGAAGTGAGAGGGGGGCAGCGATTGAGAAAAATCACAAATAAGCAAATCTGTGAAAGTCAGACCTACAAACATGGAGGCCCAATTGTATATTCCTCTTTAGATTTACTCAGTTGTTAGGACTTTGGGAGTATTTAGCGTTTAAAGTGGATTTCAGAAATCCATCTGTGTTGCTGGACTCCCTAGACAGAAATGCATGTAATAGCCACAGTCCCCGATCAATGAGATCATCATAAGGCTGAAGAGCAGATATGCATGCACAGAAGCTCTGTTACCAGGGCTCATGTCCCCATGGAGCATATTGTACATGCATCCAGAAAACCTCATGGTGGGTTTGCCTTAGGGTCGTCATCAGTTGGAAACTACTTGAAAGCACACAACAACAACAACAACAACAACAACAACAACAGCAACAAGACTGATGCATATATCCTTGACAGGTGGACATCATACTAAGTATTTTTGTCATTCAACAAATTATTTGTGAAGTTTGAAGTTCTCTTTAATATCTAAAGCAGTTTGCTATGTGGTGTCCAGAGCAGGCAAGGTTGGGAGGGGAAAGGAGGTTTGTAGCCTTGGGTTCACGGAGCTAGTTTTGTGTAGCGACTACTTTGTGGTTCTCCTGTACTTTGTAAAGTAGACCATTGATTGGTTCCTTCTGAAGAACCATAAATCAGAATCATTTCTTCAGCTGCAAATACTGCAGTTCCATTGGGGTCTCCTTAAATCAGCTCAAAAAGTGGAAGCCAAATAATGAATGAGCAGAGAAAATGAAGTTGGCAGGGCTCCACTGAAATGATTTGTTTGAAAAATTGCAGCTGATTTACAGATCAGAGATCAACATTGGTGCTCTATAGGTTTAAGACAAAATATTTCAAAAACTGATCTATTTCCTGCAGATGGCAGGAAATGTTCTGAGGGTAATGATACATGTATACAGGCAAGTAAAGGAAAGTTATTGGTGGTTGTGGCTATTATTACTATCATTACCGTATTTATTATTATTACTACTACTACTACCACCACTACCAGCTATAGAAGCAAGTCCTCTGTCTCCCACAAGTCCCAGTATCCTTTCTTTTTCCTTCTGTTCTTCTCCTCCCCCTTCCTCTTTTTTTCCTGAGTGGCCTTTCTCCCACTCAGGCTTGGTATTCGTACAGATCACTCCCGCCACACCCTTTAATTGTTTGAACTTTTTTAATTCTTCAAAAGAACCTACAAAGGGAGGTGGTAAAATGAACTGCTTAGAAGTCCACTAGAAAAATGAATATCCCAGGTCAACCTACATTATTGTTCATCCTTATTAGTGAACATAGGGAAATCTGTGTAACAACTGAAGATTGTGCTGTAGGTTACAGAAAGATTCTATTTAATTGAGATTAATCAACCAATTTGAAAAAAAACCCCACACATAACACAAAAACATACATACATGCCTAGGATCTTCATAATTTTCATGATCAGTTTTCAGGTGTGTAGATTTCACAGTCATGAAGATATGATGGAGACGGACACAGACATACATTCTCATTAATCTTAGTAAATAATATATTATTAGTACACAGATCATTGTTAATATTAGAATTCTAACTTGAGCAGAAGTCTCATTTGAAAGAAAACAGGCGCTACTGCTTGCTGGGCTTCCCAAAAGTTGGGATTATATAGAAGACTCTGAAGTATATATTTTTCTTGTGGATTCTACAATACAGTGGAAAGTTATAAGTCAGCTTTCCCAACTTTTGTTTTTTTCTGGATGTGTTGGACTACAGCCCCCCTGCTATGTTGTCTCAAAATGATGGGAGCTATAATCCAACACACTTTGAAGATGTCAGGTGGAGGCAGGCTATTCTAGTTAGTACCAAGAAAATTTGAGGGGGATGTGTCCTGCTCTCTCCATTGGTTTTTCTCCTGTGGACATCAGGACAACTTCATTTGGTAAGTTCACCTTCATTTTCCCAGATAAATGCAGGAAGATCATTCAAAGATATCTGGGCTCTGCTTACATGACTGACTCTCCCTCTAAGCGTCTCTCTTAGAGTCTAAGCCAAGAAGAGTACAGTACTCTTTGTTCCAATGGCCACACTAGCTTTGTGATTTGTGATTCAAAATTAATGAGTACTAACTCTGGTTGTACTAGGTGCTTGTAAAGCATGAATTCTGTGGTTGTGATCCTCCTTAAGTCAGACTGTAATCCTGTGGAGCATTCTTGGGTTCCACTCTCATCCATCACTTGAAGACCAATGAGTTAACAATAGTAGTCAGATGGACCAATAATCAGTAATAAGGCAGTTTGTTTGTTTATTTCCCACCTTTCTCTGAGCACAGGATTCAAGGCAGTTCACAAGGAATTAAAGAAACCAAGTATAACCAAAAAGGCAATAATCAAACATTTATTAAAAACAAACCACAAATCTATTTTAAAAAACCCTAGAAGTTCAAAACAGTTTTAAGAATACATTTAAAACATAGTAAGATAGAAACACAACACATGCTCATTCAAAGCTCCATCTGCTGCAACAAATCATATGTTCAGATTTTGAAAAGATGGATCACAGTAGAATCTGCTGGATTTGGACAGGTTGATGGGTACAACCTCAAAGTGGTTTGAAATACCACTGTTAGAACCAAATGAGCTGGTCACAGTATAGGGAGTACGGGAAAAATAAAATAACGCCTAAAAGCAGTTTGTCAGATCTGAAGCCAAGCCATCAGATGTGTGAATGTCATACATAACTGTGGACAACTTCATTCATTCAAGAAAGAGATACAGCAGGATAGGAAGAAAGGCAGAAACTGACTGATTGCTATTCTTATATCCATTTTATGAGAGTCTTTAGCAAATATTGTACATGTATTTAACCTTTGGTGATATGATAACACAGGTCCTTTCTGCAGGACAGCATCTTCCCAGCTTGGAGATGTGAGAGGAGCAAGACCATGACAACGCTTCCTCATGGCAGTGTAGTGATCCCACCCTTCTCGTGTCACCAGCCAGTGTAATCATAGGGTTTATCATTGACGGAAAAACTCCATCAATGACCTCCCGATTCAAGCTTTCCATCACCGCCAGCCATGCAGAAGGGCCGAAAGTGCAATCATATGCTTCCTTTCCCACTGCAGCATGGGAAGAAGGCTAGCTGCAGTGTGGAAGGAAGGAGCGTTTCCCTCACGCTCCCTTCCGCAGGAAGCCAATTGGGTGTGGACGGGAGTGTTGGGGACACACTCGCATCCCAGCACAGGCGCTGCCAGGATTGCAATGGAACGATGTGAGAGAGTGTCGTCGTGCAGAAAAGGCCATACTCTCTATAGTGCTTTTGCCTGTAGAGCAGTAATATTGCAAATTTCAGGGTATTCTTTTCTAGTGTTTCATATCTCTGCAAGAGATGGGGAGCAAAGTTTTGTGTCATTTTCCAGCAACCCTGATTATGCAAATGGACAAAGCTGCAGCTCCAGACAACATAAACTACTCTGTAAAGCAGATATTAAGGAACAACTCTAAAGGTTTTTCAAATAAAGCTTTTGGAGAATGGATAGCTATATCTACCTTACTTCCCTGCCTTCTTTAACAAACAGTAAAGAATCAAGAATCTAGTACTTAGCAAGCACACCGGCTAAACATAGACTAAGGCCATTTCCACACTGGACTGTTATACCGCTATGATTCCACTTTCAACCTCCTATGGAATCCTGGGGTTTGCAGTTTAGGGAGGGGCATTTAGAATTCTCAGCCAGAGAGCTCTTTGGACTCAGTAAACTACAAATCCCAGAATTCCACAGGAGGTTGAAAGTGGAATAGTAGCACTATAACAGTATAGTGCAGAAATGGCCACAGGGCCTCAGAGTTACACTATACTTCTGGGATGGCAATGGACCAGACAGCAGACTTGTTTAATGAAAGGACTGGCCATCAGCCTCAGCAGTAATAGCTGGGAGGGTGTCACTGCTTTCTTCCAACAACTGCCATCTGACAACATTGTCTCATTCTGTCTAATAGCAGGGCAGGCCCTTCTGTACAGAATGTCTGAGCCAGCATCTTCTCTGCATGCCTCCACCCATCTACACAACCCTGTATGACCTTGCTGTGCTAGAGTGTGGCTCTCTAGGCCCTAGAGAATGACAGAATGCCTGAAGAGTGTGATGGAATGAATGTTGGGAGAGTGTGATGGAATGCTAGGAGCTGGTTTTAAATGCATAAAAATAGAAGGCACTGTGAAGAAAATGAGATACTTAATAATCCCCATCTAGTGCATGTCCTAGTGAGGTAGGTCATTACTATTCCTGCTTTACAAATGCAGGCCGCTGGGCTGCCCATGGCTGTTTACAGAAATTATTGAGCTTGGAAAAGAGACTTTTTGGACTGCATCCAGCATGGGTAGTAGTCTCATTTTTCCATTTCCCATGTAGGCAAGGGGATTCTCAGAGCTGTTGTTTAAGAAATCACTTCTCCAAGCTCTGCCTATCACCCATCTTTCCTGGGAACCCTCAGTCCCAATTTGCTACTGAAGCTAGGAGTGGTTCCAAATGGAGTTTGGTTACAGATAATCACACAATACACTGAATTTGATGAGGCTTCAGACAGTTTTGTCCTCTGCTTGTAACCCTTCCCTGCTATTGATTCTTCCATCTTTTTCTATAGTGTTCTTAAAAGTAAAATTGGTATAGTTGCAAGTGGTTTTCTAATTGCTAGGGCAAGGAACCTTCATTCTGAATCTCCCTAAGTCTAAACTGATGGTGTAGATCTTGAGGCCAAAGTCCAGAGTCCCACAGTCCAGAAGGTCTCTAAATGGCTTCCTGGGGAGCAGCAGATGAAGGGACAGTGGCAAATGAGCCAGGTGTGAGCATCTGTGTCACAAAGAACATGATTTATTTCTTTTTAACCTTTGAAAACATTGTATAGGTGAAGATGTGGCCAGCTGGGCATATACGTGGCTACAAAAGCACATTTTTATTTGCAAATATATAAATTTTTTCTATAATACAATAGTGGTAAGTCCCTGGTAACTGTGAAGAGCAGAAACAAATTCCATTTTATTGCTTTAGTCACAATGCTGAGCAAGCATGATGCAGTGGTTTGAAAGTTGGGCCATTTCCACACTAGACTGTTGTAAAGCTAATATTCCACTTTCAACATCTTATGGAATCCTGGGGTTTGCAGTATAGGGAACAGTCTTTGAGGCCCCTCCTTAAACTGCAAACCCCAGGATTCCATAGGGTGTTGAAAGTGGAATAATAGCACTATAACAGTCTAGTGCAGAAATGGACTAGGACTCCCAAAGACTCCAGGAATTCTGCCATGGAAACCCACTGGGAGAACCTGGGCAACACCCCCACCCCGAGTTTCAGAGGTAGGCAATGACAAACCCCTCTGAACAAATCTTCCCAAGAAAAACTCTATGATAGGGTCACAGTAAGTCAGAGCCAACTTGAAGGCACATAACAACCACAAATTAATAATGGTACTGTTGATTGCAGTGAAATTAAAACATGAAATTGCACATTCTAAGAGTTGGCAAACTTTCTTTGGCTTAATTTTTTTTTTTTTTTTACATTTAACATATCAAAAATCTAAAAGCAATTGTAGAGCATGGGTTGCTTCACAACTGAACAATATATGTGACCTTTTAAAGGATCCCCACCCCCTTGTAGGACCAGGGCCTCAAACTACCTAGTTGCCCCATTCATCTAAATGCACGTAAATAAACTGAATACATGTTCTTCTCTAGTTAACTTTTGCCTTCATCTTTTTGTGTGTTACTTCTGATGTACTGAATGTTAGATTATAAATTCTTTGGAACAGGGATATGTTTTTCCCTTTCTTTCTTAGTGGTAAATTAAAGCATTATGCATACCTAATGGGGGGAATCATTATCATTGTCATTATCATTGTCCTGTTAAGTGTGCTCCTGAAAGATTACAGTAGATAATGTATTTCATGTCTATGTTGCTCATCAACCATAAAACTCATTCCAAGCATCATTCCAAATCATGGTCTCCCCAGCTAGCTCCAAGCTAACTGGGAGAGTAATCACAATTTCCCAGCATTAAGATGCTGTAGCATGAATGATTTTTAAAAAAGCAATATTCCCCTAAAAAGAAAAGCTTTGATGTGAAAGATATGCAGATTCTACGATGCAAATTATATATATACATATACTCTGTGTGTGTGTGTGTTCTTTCAGTTGCCTGTTGACATGTGGTGACTTTTGTAGGGGTATCTAAGAGCCTTTATACACTAGTGCCATTGTTCCACTTTCAACATCCTATTAAATCCTGGGGTTTGCAGTTTAGGGAGGGGCATTTAGAATTCTTGGCCAGATAGCTCTTTGGCCTCAATAAACTACAAACCCCAGAATTCCACAGGATGTTGAAAGTGGAATAATGGCACTATAACAGTGTAGTGTGGAAAGGCCCTTTGTCCAGGATTATTCAGAGGTCAGGTTGATTATATTGAAAGGGGACATGTATTTTAATAATGCTGATTCTAATTTGGCATTTAAAATTGTATTCCAACCCTGTACAAAAAATCTTACTGGTGAGAATGATAAATCCATCCTTGATTTCACTCCACCCTAGCATCCCTCCCTGTTTTGAGTTTTGGAAAGAAGGAAACAGTTGCATTAATTTTTTAATTCTTCCTCTTCAGAGCTTCATCTATAATCCTTGTGTCTCTTTGGCCATTTTTGCACTACACTGTTATAGTGCTGTTATTCCTATGGAATCCTGGGGTCTGCAGTGTAGGGAGGGGCATTTAGAATTCTCAGCCAGACTGCTTTTGGGCCTCAGTAAACTACAAACCCCAGGATGTCGAAAGTGGAATAATAGCACTATAACAGTGTGGCCTTTGATGCTGTCCTTCCCTGATGCCCTATGCCCTCCTCCTCTAATTTCTTCAATTTCTTTCTTACTTCTTGGTGTGCCTATTTTATCTTTCCCCTCATCCACCCACCACTCTTCCATGTGTCTCTAGCTTCATGTGGTTCCCTCTCTTCTTTCTCTACATGCCTCTCTCTTCCTCCCACTCTCCCAGAGAAATCTTATCATGTCTTGTTCTGTCCATTGCCTGCCCACCTTTTATTCACCTCTCTCATTTTTTGCACAGGCAGGCCTTCTCATGGGTTGCTGTCCCAGGAGGCAATATACTTTTCTTGGTCCTCCCTTCTTCCTGTCCTTTGATGCTCACTGTATTTCCCATGTGCTACCATAGCCTCAGACTCCACTCTCAATGGCATAAAAAACTCAAGCAAGGATGGCAGGGGAAGGGGTAAGGGGGATAATATAGCAAACAAACCAGCTTCCCAATATTATAGCCTAGCACACACCCTAAAAATTACATCAGAATGCACTGGGAGAACAAGTACTTTACATTGTGACTTTATTTTCCCTTCCAAAAAATGTGATTTCACATAACTGATGTTTACGCCTAGATTCACTATTGTACTATGAGTGATTGTTGAAAAGGGATCAGAATCTTAGCAAATACTGTATAGCACTGTAAAAGCAAATAACATTCAAAAGGTTTTTTTTTAATCTTGTCCAAATCTATCTAGTTACTTTAGGCATGTAATCCAGCCTGAAAGCATTGGAACACCTTCTTATCTTTAATATATTTACACTCCCATTTTACAGATAGGGAATTGCTGGATAAAAAACAGGTTGTATTGGGTGGAAACAATCACTGCTTGCAAGTGTTCTTCAGTGAATACATATAGCAGGGGGGAAAACAAGTCTTAGTGACATTTTGAGATTATAAGAAGTTACTTAAAATCAGAATATTCATATTTTACTAATATTAGGAATGATATATCCAGCACACAAAAACGCAATGACCAGCTAAACTTGATCCGCGTTTTATTCACATAACATATTTTGACCTTTTCTGCGTTGGGATCTTTGTCCTTTCAATGGTACAGCTGATCCCTGCCCCTACAACCGCAAGCATCTTTTTGTACATGATAAGGAAAAATTCTGGATATATTTTTGTTTTTGCTTCCCCACCCCCAACCCTAGAGGTAGCATTTGCAAGAATTTCCCAACTAGCTAACATCTCTAAAAAGATAAGCTCTGGTCATCTGAGTCCCAATTCTTCTGTCTCCACTTTGTGATATATTTTATGATCTCAGACACAGCAGATTGTAAGCCTGCAATGTTTGGAAATAGTAGATGATTAAACCTCCTGGCCAGGTGTAAATGCAACCTTTGTCTTCCTCAGCCTGTGCGAGAACTACCTTCTTTCTCAAAACTCCCACCTGGCACCGGCACATTGGGCCCTTACAAAACAACACTGTTGCGCGGCCAAAATCCAACCTTTCCAATGTTTCTGATTTATAAACATATCTGTGGAACATCTTCATTGCTTTATTTTGAGTTTCAGGAAAGGTGCTGAGCAAGCCATGAAAAAGAATACAGAAAGAACATGCCCTCAGAGGGCTGTGCATCCCCTCCTCCACTAGAGAATTTTGTACCAGGTAAATAATAAAAAAGTGTAATGATTTACTAGGCTTTTAAAGTGAACTGAAGGTAAGTTTGCATTGCTGCTCCATCTAAATATTCGCTCTGCCCCCATTCTCCCCCTCCTATTAACTCCATCACTGTCACATGACAGACTATTTGTAATCCTAATGTATTTTTGGGTTTTTTTAAGAATTTGGCAACTTAACATCTCACCTTCAAAAACAAAGATATTGCTTCATACACAATAATCTAAACAAACTGTACAGAACAGTTACAACTATTTGGATAAGACTCCTACATTTCTCCCATTTGGCAGTTTTTCTAAGTCTTCAACATCTGCCTGACAGGCAGAAATTCAAATGGTGAAAGGTTTTCCTGATATAGATACATAGGGATCTGCAAATTACACTTGTTGAATATTGGAAACAGTCCTGCACTCAGATGGAGACATTCATTCATGTGGGATAAACCAAGGAAAGCAACCAAGGAAAACTTGTGCAGTTGAACTGTTATGTTTCTTTAGAGTCAGATATTGCCCTGTATACCAGAAAATAATAAATCACTCTTAATTATTTTCTGGTATACAGGGCAATATCTGACTCTAAAGAAACATAACAGTTCAACTGCACAAGTTTTCCTTGGTTGCTTTCCTTGGCTTATCCCACATGAATGAATGTCTCCTATTCAATCATACCTGACACAACACTGCACTTCAGGATAAAATCTTCTCCAAGAACCTCCTTACTAGGGACAACCTGTTGCAGAGTATAATGGAAATTTAAAGCATGATTGAATTTTACAGTAAGAAGGTATCTTTGAGTCCAATGTTCGTCAGCGACTGATACATGTACGACACAGAGATTTTAGTCATCAACCAGGATCCATTGATGTACGCCTGCTGGATCCAGCTGCTTCCACCAGAATCAGCAGTCCTCTTCCTTCTTGCACTCCCCTCCCTTACATCCGAAAAATGTGTTGTGGAGGTTTAGAGAACTTGCTGAAGAAGGCTAGAGTTGGAAGAGTGAAGGAAGATACCGAAGTACATCAGTGGATCTTGGCTCAGCAAAAAAATTAACAGTTAATCTGTTAAGGTGCTACTATATTTTTTTTAAAAAAATATTCCTTGTGTTCAATAGATTTTAGCAGTAAAATGGATGCTCTACAATATAATATCAATTTTCCACTATAAATGGGATTATTATTTTTGTCTGTGTATATACTACAATTTTGTTATGTCCTTAAAACTTAACATAAACTATGGGTATAATCAGATTGCCTATTAATATATAAATATGCTTCTCTTTTTAAAAGCAGATTTTTCCATTTTTTAACAGGGTGGGACCCACGTTCTATGACAGAATGATTGGTGGGACTTGAAATAGTAAAGGCTGAGCTCCACAAATCTAGTCCAAACCTCTGATTGGTGCAGAAATCTTGTTAACAGTGTAATTCCTGACAAGGACACCCAGAATATGCTTAAGTACTTCAAGTGAACGGGAGTCTTCTACAACAGTAGCAATTAGTATCTTCCATGTCATCGGTGTAGTGCAGTGGTTCTTAACCTTTTCTTTATTGGGAACCCTTGTAAACATAATTTGTTGCCTGGGACCCACCTAAGACTTAACTCAAGACTTAAATATTTAAATTTAGATTTAAATTTTCAAATCTTTAGTTCATCAGTTACTCACCCTTATCCCTTATTTGTTCAGCAGACAATGCAAAGGAAAGAAGACTTGCTAATGGTCTATGGAGTAGCATCCTGAGATCCTTCAAGTACCAGGAGAATAGAACAAACTAGAATTTATGAATGGGAGGCAGGCCTAAAGGACAATTTCTTTTGCCCTTTCTTTCCCCCAGAGCAGCACCTAGAAAGTAATGGTCTCGGTGCTGCTTTGGGGGAAAGCATGAAAGAAATGTTTCCCTCCAAAAGGAGCACCAAGAGACTAGAGAGAGTAATTTCTCAGTGTTCCTTTGGGAACTGGCATTTCTCTTATCCTTTGTTTCCCTAAAGCAGTGCCTAGAGAGTAAGGGTCTCGGCACTGCTTTTGGGGAAAGCCCAAAAGAAATGCCGTTCCTCTTCAGAGGAGCATCAAGAGAGAGTAGAGAGGATAAGTGCTTTGTTTGAAAGCACCTACCCTCTCTACTCTCTCAGTGGTCCTTTAGAGGGAAATGGTCTTTATATCACTCACTACACAAGGCCTGGTCTGGGTGTCGTTCCTCCTCTTCTGGGCTCTACTCTTCCCTTCTCACCTTCTGGGCTCTCTGGCATGCCTGTTCAGTAGTGCCGGAAGCCTCCAGTGCCAGTGAATCATTGCTGTCACGGCCATCATTACTACTGCCTTTGAAGAATCCAGGACATGCTGCATCAACTAGCCACAACCAGCTGGGACATTTTTTAGCTCCTTAAATCTGGCATTTTCTCCATTTTTTGAGATGAATGCAACCCTATGCAGACCACCTGTGGGGGCTCCATAGACCCCAGGTTAAGAGCCACCAGTGTAGTGAATCCACTCAAGGTCTTGGTCCAAACTTTAAAGAAGGTATGAGTTCAGCACCTTGGATTACTCCTTTAAACTCTAGGTTAAAACCCAGAATAGGTTCACTGTGTCACTAACATGGAAGCCACCAGCTGCCACTGCACTGTATTATAAGGCAGTCAACATTCTTACCATGGAGAAGATTGTCCTTTTATTTAGATAAAACCTGCTTCTTTGCCATTTTTGCCCTTTAGTTGGAGTCCTACCTTCTGGAACAATGGAGAGAGAGAAGCCATTTCCACACTAGACTATTATAGTGCTTTTATTCCACTTTTAACATCCTATGGAATGCTGGGGTTTACAGTTTAGGGAGGGGCCTTTGAGGCCCCAGGATTCCATAATGTTAAAAGTGGAATAATAGCAGTATAACCGTCTAGTGCAGAAATAGTGGGGAGAGAGAGAGAGAGAGAGAGAAACAACTCTGTTTTTCTTTCTGCATGGCATTCCATTAGATATCTGAGGACAGACTCTCTATCCCTCTTTTAAACGTCTGAGAACAAGCTCTCTTTTTTAGACTCAGCATACCCAACTGTTATAACTTGATTTCCTGACCCTTCATGTTTCTAATCTCCCTTCTCTGAATACATTCCAGTTCGCCAAACGTCCTTGTTAAAGTGTGCTGCCCAGAACTGGACACAGCAATCCAGGCATGGTCTGACCAAAGTGGAATAAAGTAAAATGATTACCTTTTGTGATCTGGCCCCTATCCTTTTGTTTATGCTGTCTAAGATTTAGCAGTCATATCACACAGCTGACTCATGCTGGTCTGGTGATTGACTAGGAAACCCAGCTCTTTTTCACATGAACTGGTCCTAGGCCAGATTCTCTCCCTCCTGTGCTTGTGTCTTTCGTTCTTTAAAAAAAATATCTAAAAGCAGGATTTTACATTCGTCATTGCTGAATTGCATTCCATTGGTTTTGGGCCGAGCATTCCAGTTTTTCAAGATTGTTTTGAATCTTGATTCTGTCATCTTGGGTGTTAAGTACACATGGTCCCCCTTTATGTCATGTGCACCTTTGACAATTGTCCCTTGCAGCTAGTTAAATTGTTGAGACTGCCCTGTATCTATGCACAGTGACTTTAGCAAACTCAGCCTTTTGACGGTCACTGTCCAGAGGCCTTTTATTTGCTCTCTAAGGTAGAGCTCTCACCAACAGGCATATGATGCAGAGAGATTATTGCTAAGCAAATAATGAGCAATAAAGACTCTGTCCAAGTATTTTCTCAGCACACTGGGGCCGCCAGATTTTCAAGGTAAAAATGCAAAGGTAACAAATTTGGGCTCCAACTACCTTGATTTCATTCTGTTCTCTTCCCACCTTAGCATATTTGTTTATGCAGGCATGGTCTTCCATTAGTTCTCAAATGTTCCCCTAAAGAAATTTGGAGGAGGCAGAGAGCATGGATAACAGGTGAATAATTTGTGTCTCTCATACACACTCTTCAGTTGAATTGTGGAATGCCAAATATTCTTTTGTCTAATTTTGACTAAAAGGAGGCAATGCTCACTGCGTTTGTTCCACATGCCTTCTATGCCTTTAACAGGTATATGGCAGGAAAAAAAAATCAGCAGGTAGGATTTTTCTTGCATGGAGATAACAGAGATGCTCAGCCTTTTGAATTGTTGTTGTGTCATTTCTGACATGGTGAACCTAAGACAAACCTATCATGGGGTTTTTGGGGGCTGAGTGTGTGTGACATGCCCAAGGTCACCCAGTGGACTTCCTTGTGCAAGCAGTGAATTGAACCCTGGTCTCCAGGGTCATAGGCCCTTTCTGCACGGGATTATTAAGGTGGGCTAATGTGTCTTGCCACAGAGGTCTTCTGCACGTTGGGGTGGAGTAGGTTCGGTTTATTTACCTTTGTTCCGCACGTAAATCCGACAAAATGCACCCCCATATGGTGGTAAAACGCGTTATTTGAAAACCGGAAGAAATCAGTTTTCCAATTTTCCAGATTGATCGATCCGATTTGTACTTTCACAGCGGTGCAGACACGTACATTTGCACCGATGCGAATTGGTGGTCAGGGGAGGGCTCATGGGAGGGGGCAGGGGGTAGTATGGACTTTCGCATGTATGCACATACGCATGTACACAATGATGTACTAAACTATGCAAAAAAAGAAAGGGCCAATCACAGCCGACGGGGCAGGGTGAGGGGAGTAGTGGGAGTGGCCATGGCGGAGGCAGTGCAGATTCATGAACTCACACTCCTCCGAATCAGAGTGGAACATACGCAGTAGCTGTGCAAAAGGAAATGAGGGATAGTCCATCTTGTTTCGAGCCCAGAAAATCTAGTAAGAAGCGACACCAACCAATTCACCAGCCTCATGCGGGAAGGGCCATAGTCTAGCATTCAAACCACTACAGCATGCTGGCTCTCAGCCTTTTGAATTAGCTTATATCAAATGTGTGTCAAAAGCACTGCTAAAATGGTATAGTAATTCTTTCTAGCAGTATCTGTAAATATTACAAAGTAGAAATGGGCATTTTGAAAGAACTGGCTGGTAATTTTACATGATTAGGTGTAACTAGTAGCTATTGTTGCTAGGAGCGCACTGCTTCTTAGCTATTGTTGAATCCTTAGAAGTGAATATTTTCCATGGTCTCTTTCCTCTTGTTATAATCTTATACTCTACCACATCTGCCAGGTTTCTCTTACATAATCCATTGTTTACTCTTGCCCTTATTTCAGCCTTTAGATTCCACATCCCTTTGCTCCTCTACTTTGTGAGATCTCTTTGCTATCCCTATGTATCCTCTACATGAGATTTTTAATCCAAGCTGGACTGATAATGTTCCTTCCCTCACAGAAAATGGACTGTAAAAACTGTATTGTTCCTTAAGTAGTTGGCCATATTAAGCACCATACCAGACATTCCAATCAGTGCAGGAAGCTTCACTGTCACAAATAATGACACATTTTCATGAAAAACAGAAGTAACAAAGGGTTACCGGTGTAAAGAAATTACACTGATGTTGTTCTGTATTGAGTTGATCTGACAAATAGGGCTTTGAGTTGCCTTATCTGAACTGAATCTCAAAGTGGAAGCAGAATCAGAGGCATCCAAATGACTCCCACCAAATTTTGCACTTAGGATTCCATTACTTTTAATTTAAAATCATTCCAGTGACTGTTGAATGAGCCCTGTGAACAAATGCATTTAGCCATAAGGGACAATGGTAACCAAGCTTTATGTCAAGGATACAGAACTGCTTTCAGTAAAATGATTTTTAGAGAAATTATGAGAGGCTTTCATTTCAGTAGTGGGCAGTGCCAAAGGGTGACACCAAAAATACCAGCATATTTTAACCTGAAACTCTTCTAGCCAGTAACTAGGCCTCAGGAAAGGCATTTCAACCTTTTACAATGAGGAGAAAACTCATGCCAAAGCTAGGAAGCCAGTCAAAGATGTCATAGGGAAGACTAGTGTGGCCACTTGGGGAATGCTGAAAGCCAGACTGGGGCTTCAGGAAGGACAGATTCAGCCTTAGGGTCTTGAGTTGCCTTGCAAATGAACTCTAATTTTCTGTCTGTGAGGAGCAAAACGATCAGGATAAATATGAATGCATAAGGCAATGCTCAGTGCTGTACGAACAATGTCAGCAGGAGGGTCAAGTGTTACTAGGATGACAGCTTGACACCACAGAAGATATATGCTGGCCTGTGGTGAAGCACATGAACATTCTCTACAGTTCACTTTGTTCTTGGCTCTTGTGACACAAGTAAAGACACAGAGAAGAGCCAAGTGCTCAAGCTGAGCCAGGCTGAGCATCCCTAAATGTCCCTGTTAGTCTTCTCTTCCCGTTCTTTCTCTTCCTCTGCTGTTTTACTGTTTAATTGGGTTAAATGATCATTCTCATTTTTCTTTTCTCCTCCTCCCTCCATTTTGCTCCCAAGAGATTTTTCCTCTTGTCCTTAACATGTATCTATGTGTGTGCGTGTGAAATGTTTAGAGTTCCCCCCACTGCTTTCGTTTGGCAACAGCAAAAGCTACTGGGAATTGTGCCACAGTTTCATTCACAGTAAATGAAATGTGCATCATCTTGATAAGAATGAGGCTGTGGAACCAAGGGAAAGAAACTTGCCATAGCCATGGTCTAGGCCAGAGCTTAGAAATATTATTTTTTGCCATACTGCCTGGAGTATTCTGGAAGCTATAGGCCAAAAAAGGGATGGGAAGGAGATCTCGCCCCAGCATCAACTCTTGGGGTACTATCCATTGTCATAGGAAGACTTTGCTCATGTGAGTTTTAAAGCTTACTCATTGCCTGTAATGGTGCTGAAGACACTCACTTTCTTGCCACCATTGCATTGGAGAGAAACTTGCCTCCTCCTCCACTCCAGATGTTCAATATATACATGAATGGGCTTCTGCGAAGGAGAGGGATGTTGGCCAAAAATTTCGAGGGGGGGCAGTGTGATGTAGTGATTTGAGCATTGGACTACAACTCTGGAGACCAAGGTTTGATTCCCTACTTGATCATGGAAACCCACAGGGTAACTTTGGGTGCACCACATACTCTCAGCCCCAGAAAATGCCATGATAGGTTCACCTTAGGGTTGCCATAAGTCAGAAATGACTTGAAGGCACACAGCAGCAGCAGCAACAAGTCATCCATATGGAGTTGATGGTGCTTTCTCTCTCTCTCTCTTCTCTCCCCCCTCCCTTTTTGTATAATGCCAATTACTTTTGTGGAGAGATTTCAGTGCAGTGATGTGGGTAAATCAGTGAAGGCTTCATCCTGAGAAGACAGCAGTGTTAGAGCTGATCTGAGCTAAAAGACATGGTCTCAGCTTCATGGGGCTGAGTGCCCCTTGAAAGTGGAGGTTCCACGTTTTAGAAGAGATCTTCAGCCTGGCTTTGCTTTTGGAGGTTTATATGAAAGCTGAGACCAGGACTGCTTTTGCTTAGCTTTGACTTGTTAAACAGGTGTGCCTTTTCTTGGCCCATGAAGATTTGACTCTTGTATATCATCAGGCCTTACTCACATCCAGGCTGGACTATCACAACAGGCTCTATGTGAGTTTGGCCATTTCTGCACTATACTCTTATAGCTCAATTATTTCACTTTCAACATCCTATGGAATCCTGGGGTTTGCACTTGCAAATCCCAGGATTTCATAGGATGTTGAAAGTGGAATAATCATGCTATAAGAGTGTAGTGTGGAAATGGCCTTTATCCATGAAGATTGTTTGAAAACTTCAGCCACTGTAACACTGAATAATAAGTGAATTTCTGGTGTTTGTTTTTCAGAACACTTTTCATCATGTTTATTACTGTTTACATTGGCTTCCAGTTAATTTCTGATCACAATGCAACATGCTGGTTATTATATAAGAAGTCCTACAGAGCATGTTTCAATGTGTTTATGCATTGCATTTAGCATCTCGGGTCTTGACCTGTGTTCCTGCCGCTTCAGAGGTATGTTTGATAGAGTTTATTGGTATCATGAGGCCAGAGCTCAGAGAGTAGACATTTTGGTTAGAAGGGATAACATAATTGTCTGCCTCCCGCCCCCTCGTTCCAACTCACCACATCAGGCTACTTTTTTCCACAGCTTGTCTGCAATACCTATAAAACAGAGATGGATGAATTCTCTCAGCCGCAATATATTGTTGTAAGCTATACCTGTTATTAGGTAAAGTATTTGGGAGTGACTTGTTTATTGAATGGGGAATTAAGGACTATCAGTGTTACAAACTATCTATTTCTGGTAGAAATGGAAACTTCCAGAAGTGATTTATTGATATGGAACCACATGCCCTGAAACCATGTCCTAGGGAGCTAGGTATGTTTAGCCTGGAGAAGAGAAAGTTAAGAGGCAACATGATAGCTACATTTAAATATTTAAAGGGATGTAATTTGAAGGATGGAAGAAGTCTGTTTTCTGCTGCTCCAGAGACTAGGACACGGACCATTGGCTTCAAGCTTCAGGAAAAGGAAAAAAGATGACATCTAAACATTAGGAACAACTTAAATGAAGATAGGAGCAACTCAACAATGGAATATGTTACCTCATAGTATGGTGGAATCTCCTTCTTTGGAGGTTTTTAAACAGAGATTGGACAGCCATCTGTCAGCAATGCTTTGGTGTATTCCTGCAAGGCAGGGAGTTGGACTCAAGGGCCCTTGTGGTCTCTACAAGCTCTATAATTCTATAATTCTACAATTGCCTGAGTTTGGACTTTATCCTTTGGAAATGGTAAATCATACAAGGTGTCAGCAGATTTAGAGGAACTCTTAGTATAACAGTAGTACCTGTACAATAGGACAGAAAATTTGTACTATGTAAGTTTTAAGGGATTTTCTGAACCCACTGAGAATTCAAATGTAAAGACCTATATCCAAACAATTATGTGTTCAGTCAAATATATTCCATCCAAACACTCGATGCCACTAAACAGAAAGTATACTGAAAAATGTCTAACTGAGCTGGTAGAGAGAGGAAAGGTATAGTTTTGCAACTGCGTGAAGAGAAGCAACCCAGTTTTGCTAACAAACTGAACATTAATTTTTTCTAATATTTGTATCCAGCAGGTCCTTCCCATTAATATGGCCTTCAGTACTGTTCACAGGATATGAGAGTCAAAGGTAAAGTCAAGGCCTGGTCAAAAAGCTGAATGGTGGTGTTTGTCCACTGAATGGTGGTGTTTGTCCACAGTCTATGAGAGGAAGATAAAAAATTAGGGATGGGATGAATACAGAATTTTCCAGATCCGAATCCCTGGAAGGTTCTGTGAATCCACGAATCTCATAAATCTTGAATCTTTCGAATCCTTTTTTTAAAAAAGGGTTTAAAAAGCAAGGGAAAGAAGGATAATCTTGAGCAAGACACACTCTCTCAGCCTTAGCAAAAGCCTAGGCAAAGGCAAACCTCCCTCTGAAGAAATCTGGCCAAGACAATTGTCATAGTTTTGCCTCAGGATCTCCCCAGATTGAAAATGACATGAAGGCCCTTTGTACACAGGCAGGAAAATGTGGATAAAATGCTACATTTTCCTGTCTGTGTAAACAGGACCACTACAGTACAGAGATAATCCAGGTCAAAACTGGCTTTTCTTTGCATAGCTCCTTATAACATCTTGGAGTGTGTAGTTTGATGATGCACCAGCACACTTTGGCAGAGAAGGCTATGTAACACCTTGTAAAACTACAAAGCCCAGAATTGTGTATGAAAGAGCTTTGCAAGGGAGCTATGCAAAGGAATCTTTCAGCTGTCCTTGAAATATAAATGTTCAATTGAAATATCTTAGAATACAAGCCCAGATGTCATTTCTGAAATTGTTAGTAAAGGCCATTATTACTCCAAGGGGAAAACTCACTTACTTGCCTTCTCCCCTTGTGTGTCTGGTCTCCCAGGTTTTCAGACGTCCCAGTCTCCAACAAACTATTTGGTTGGTGGATTCGAAAGATTCGGTTTGCCTATTTTGGCAGAGGGATTCGCGAATGTTGAACCCTTGCGCAGGATTCAAGGATTCGTGGATTCCATTAGTCTACCCTATAAAAAATACCTCATTCAGTCCTAGACATGTAAAGTTTGAGATGGCATTAGCAATAAGATCTCAAAGCATAAAGCCATTGAAGTTACAGCTTTAGGTGGAGGTGAGGGAGAAATATGGAACAGAGAGGGATAACAATGTAATCCACATACAATGACAATATGAAAAATTGCAGCTTGCATGAAAAAGATTTCTCCACATATTGTGGTTACAGTGCTGGGGTAGAATTTTAAAAAGCCAGGTTTAAGTTTGCACTGAGCGATAAAACTCACTATGTGACCTTGGGCCAGTCACTCTGGCCATTTCCGCACTAGACTGTTATAGTGCTATTATTCCACTTTCAAAATCCTATGGAATCCTGGGGTTTGCTATTTAGGGAGAGGCCTCAAAGGGGCCCCAAAATCCCTGGAGCTGCAAAGCCCAGGATTCCATAGAATGTTGAAAGTGGAATAATAGCACTATAACAGTCTAGTGTGGAAATGGCTTCTTTCTCAGTTGTCTAATTGACTTCACAGGGTTGATGTGAGGATAAAGATCAGAGAAGAAACTGGAACATATGAAGTACCTCCCTTGATCATATTGGAAGAAAGGCATGATATAAACATAATGAATAAACAAACAAAAACTAATTTTAATACACTGTTTATTCTGTTGAATACACCTGCATAGTTGGAAGCTAAAAAGAACCAGCTGATCATGAGTGAAATTCTAAAGTGATCATCCTGTAAGCAAATAATTTTCAATTAATCTGAATTTTCTGTACAGATTAACTGTTGAGTTTAATCTGTTTAGCATTACTGTTCGATTTCATTACTTTATTCCAGCATGGTGTAGTGGTTTCAGCATTGGAGGAGGATGCTGGAAACCAGGGTTTGAACCCCTGCCCCGCCATGGAAACCCATTGGATAGCCTTGGGCAAGTCACATTTCCTCAGCCTCATAGAAAGGCAAAGACAAATCTCTTCTGAACAGATCTTGCCAAGAAAACTGCATTATAGGTTCTCTTTAGGGTGGCCATACATCAGAAATGACTTGAAGGCACACAACAACAGCAACAACAATTATTTATTTCACCACAAGACTTATTTTTTGGTTACTGTTACTTCCTTCAGTAATGGAGCCACCATAATTGCCCAATATGTTACCTTGAAGATTTTGACTTTAAGCTTATTGTCTCTTTCTTGTTTTTAATATTGAAACCTTGGAAAGATGTTATTCACTGCAGTAGCAAAAGGGTAGTAACAAGATAGGCAAGGTCAGACATCTGTTGCTTTGCCCACTTTCTTATCCATGACGTTACAAGCCTCAAGGTCTTTTTGCTCATTAGCACCATCACATCCTTGCAGAAGATACAAAGTGACTAAATTTGTGGCCTTCTGTTTTAGTCATAATAGAAGCCAACTTGTTAGAAGAAGAAGAATGCCATTGACTTTCCACTAGAATCAGTGGGAACTCTAGATGTTTACTTCAAAGTAGAGTGCCTGGCTTGTACCTTTGTTCTGTAACTAATTCAAGGACACAAAGACTCAAGTTAAAACCTGTGTGCAGATGTAGAAAGTACCTCGGTGTTCCTATTTATTTGTTTTGGATTTATGACCCTGTCTGTCCACAGAGGCTGAATACTGGTAATAGCCTTATAAACACAGTTATTTTTATATGTATGTGTGTGTGTGTGTGTCTAACATTTAATACACGGAAAAACACAGATCAACTGCTAAGGTAATTGTTACTCTATTCAACATGTGAATCTATGTTCTCAAAAGTTCTGCAATACCCTGGATGATACTGCAATAAAGAGCGAAGTCTCTTAATGCATGCTTTTGCTGGTCTAACACAGGGATGGGAATTGTGAGGGTCCATAGGTGCTGTTCAGTTGCAACTCCCAGAATCCCTAATCAACAGAATCAATAGTGAAGAATGCTGGCAATTGCAGTTCAACTGGTGTGCCGTACAATTCCCACTATGGTTTAACATGTCACATAAATGGTTCATTCCAAAAGTTCATATGAGGTGATATCACAGATATTGCACCAAAACACAAGGAAGGAAGTAGTTAGACTCCATTTTGGACAAATTTCTCCAACTTGGTACCCTCCAGCTATATTGAACTAAGACTCTGATCATCCTCAGCCAACACAGACAAAAGTGATGCTGGCTGAGAGTGGCAGGCACTTTAGTCCAGCTAAATTGGAAAGAGATGTCTTGGGGAAGGCTGATTCAGGGCTTTATAGGTCTGACCAAAAGACTGTAGGAACATTGACCAAATGTGTTTTCAGTGACCTGTCTCTGTGAGATGATATCACCCAGTGAAGGGGGAAGGAAGTGGTGATCGCTTCGTCTCCTTTCTGTTCTCCTATTGTAACATTGGAAGGGGATAAACTGTACTCTCTTTCAAAGAAATGGGATGGAGGGGGTAATTTCACCCACTTCTTTTACACATCCTCCAAAATCCCTGGAGCTGACTAAGGCAATGTGGGAAGACTAATGCTATGTCCTGCATACCTATGTGCCATTGGCTGTTTAATTCCTTGTTTGAATAAGTGGGAGATGAGCAAGAAAATGAAATGTAGCAGCCACATGTGTCTCTCCTACTTTTATTCCCCTTGAATAGGAGAATGAGACAAATGTGACTCATAAGTTTATCACCTTTTCAAACGTAACACCAGCTTTGGTTAGTATCCGGTGCAGCAGACGTCATATACGTTGTCTTATTTGTATTGGTTGAGGTGTCATAACTGCAGATTATTGAGCTGTTTGGTACTGGATCACTTAGTTAAACCAAAACAATGTACAAACAGTTACTTACTGCTACTTCTATAGAAGAAAATGCAGAATTTATCTACTCTCAGCCTGGGAATGAATGACACTGCTGCTGAACCAAAAAGAAAATGTGTTTGTGAATTATTCATAACTGCCATTGTTTAATGTTGTCGTGTGCCTTCAAGTTGTTTCTGATCCTAAAGCAAACCTATCACAGGGTTTCCCTGGCAAGATTTGTTCCAAGAGGGTTTGCCTCTGTGGCTGAGAGAACATGACTTGCCCAAAGTCACCCAGGAGGTTTCTATGACTAAGTGGGGATTTAAACCTTCTTCTCCAGAGTCAGAGGCCCTTTCCACCACCCCACCATCCCCAACCTGCAATCACAATCACAAATTACATCATTGATAGGTTTCTTCCATCAATGACATGCGATTGCACAGTCCTCCCGCCTCTCTCCCACACTTACCTGTTGTGCAGAATGGCACAAAGAGTTAATTTGTATTAATTACCTTGTTGGATTTCCCCCCCTTTGTTTTCTAGTCTCAGGTTGAGAAAAGATATGAAAGCTGGGAACGAACTGAGGAGTGAATTTTTCTCTGTTGCTAACCTTGTACAGTTATCATAGTCTTACAACTGGGTCATGCTTGTGCACTTTGATTTTCTTTGTTTGCTTCTACACTATATTATCCTTAGGAGTCTATCTTCCATGGTTCTCAGCCAGTGGGGGTCCCCATATATCAGTGATGGGCATTTGATCACGAGTTGAAGTATAGTATGGGTAGAATTTGCTTGGGGGCCCAGTTCTACCATTGTCTGTGAAGGGATGTGGACCCTATTGCAAAAGGGCTGGAACGCTTCTCTGCTGAGTACCATCTGTGGCATCATTTGTTGTTATTGCTGTTGTGTGCTTCCAAGTAATTTCTGATCCTAACATGACCCTTTTATGGGGTTTTCTTGGCAGAATTTGTTCGGTGGGGGGTTGCCTTTGCCTTCCTCTGAGGCTGAGAAAATGTAATTTGCCCAAAGTCACCCACTGGGTTAGCATGGCTGAGTGGGAATGATCTCCCAGTGTTCTAGTCCAATAGTCAAACCACTACAAAATGCTGGCTCTCATGCTGCATCATTTACTACCAATAAAACTTATGTTGCAGCAGTCACATGTGTCAGTATTTGGCATGGAAAGAGCTTTTGGGGAGGCCTGGTTCTACACCTGATTCTAGAACAAGACACCATGTTTCAAAGGAACTCAGGCAAAAGATACATTCAGCTCCTTTATCCTGTTGAAATCCATTGATTAGGTATCATACATTGAATCCCTACTCTTAAGTTTTACTTCAGTTGCACTTTTAGTCCTGATATTGCAAAGAGAGACAGAAAGCATGTTTGAATAACATCACCTATGTACTCTAAAAAGGCTAGTAAATTTCTTAAGTGCAGTATTAAGAATTCCAGAAGTATATCTATGGCCATTTGCACACTAGATTGTTATAGTGCTATTATTCCATTTTCAACATCCTATGGAATCCTGGGGTTTGCAGTTTAGGGAGGGGCCTCAGGCCCCATAGGATGTTGAAAGTGGAATAATAGCACTATAACAGTCTAGTGAGAAAATGGTGTATGTCTTAGCTCTGAATGGTTGCAATGAAGTTTTAACAAACCCCACCTCAAAAGAGTATAAGAAAATCTTTTAACATTATTGGTAAAATGAAAGCAGGGGAGCAATGGAGTGACAGCTAATTTTCTTGCAGTCGGAAAAGAGTCGTCACCATGTTTTCCTTTCTGTGTAACACATGGGCTGGTTAGAGTGTACAAAACCAGGCTGTGCAAAGGCTTTGCAGCCTTCTGTTTCAATAGTTTGTTGATATAAGGTGGAGTTTAAGGTTATTGTGATGGAGGCAGCTTCCTTCCACAGTTTCTGATTGCCATAAATCAAAATAGTATTACTGGTCTTTTTCTTCATGGTGCTAAACAGCAGTAGAATGTTTAAAAGAACTTTCAAATAGGTAGAAAGAAAGATAAAAGGGTTTGACCACAGTCATCACAATAGTTCTTCAAATATCTACCTCTCTAACTATCAGTCCAAAAATTGTCCTTTAGAGCACTCACTTGGAGCCCTTTCTGTCTCTTCTTTTGAAGAAACAATCTCCAACCTAGCCTGCGAATGACTAAGAAAATGTTATAATTATTGATTTTCCATCAAGAGAGACAGAGCTGTTTGTAACAGGAAGTCTATTTCTCTTCATTTTAGTGGGATGAGGAGAATGCCATGCTTCATTTTGTTGTACATACTATGAAATCATGGGGTTCGTAGTTTGGTGGGGCACTGGAGCTCTCTGGCAGAGAATTCTAAGTACCTCCCCAAACTGCAAATCCTATGATTTCACCAGATGGAGCCATGGCAGTTGAATTGGAATCATAGCATAACTAACTAAATCAAAGTATGTTAGAACAATCTCTTTGCTTGCATGGTATGATTTTGTTGGACTCCAGTTCCTGTTAATACTACACACCCTGGCTGGTCAAGAGGGATCATTAATTGTTAATTAACATCTGGAGGGCCAAAGTTTCCCTTAGCATAAACAGTAAAAGAGCTGCTAGACAAAAAAAGGGCTACTTGTTTTTGCCATGTGGAAAGAAACCAGTGTCTGTCTTCTTTTTTCTTCTGCTCTTCTAGGTGTATAGATGCCAAGTATCTCCTAACACCAAACTTAAATAATGGAAATTATATTCGAATAGCTTCAAATAAAGACAATTACACCTAGAGGGGATTGGGGAGGCAGGCTCCAGCTTCTGTGGAATTCATCTGTTTGGTCATCGTTGTCCTCTGGTAAGAAACTTTAAGAAAAAATGTCACTAAAAAGACAATGGTTTTCAAAGTTGACAGCTGTAGTTTGGTGTATCTAAATGTTTGCAGGTACTTCGCAAAGTACTCAAGGTAGATGATTTCTTTTGCTGATTGCAGTTGTTTAAGGAGCTAATCTCTGTGGTATGCTGAAGGAAAAACTCTTCTTGCACGCTAGAGTCTTCTTGGGAAACACATTTAAATGGTTTTGGAATTATGGTATGCCATTAATGTATTTGGAAGGCAGGATGAATCGAATGAGCTTAAGTTTCAGGAGCTTTCAGCTGAACTTTAAGAAAGACTTCTTATGTTAGCAGCAGTTCAATTATAGAACTAGTTGCCTAGGAAGGTGGGGAACTTTGGAACTCCAGATGTTTTGGCCTGCAGCTCCTACAACTTCTTACCATAGGTCATGCTGGCTGGGCTTCTAGGAGTTGAAATTTCAAATATCTGAAGGGCCAAAGTTCCCAACCCCTGGGCAAGAAAGAAGAAGGGAGAGAGAACACTCTTTGGGGGTGAAGACTAAGGCCATTTCCTCACTTCACTGTTATAGTGCTATTATTCCATGTTTAACATCTTATGGAATCCTGGGCTTTGCAGTTTAGCAGAAGAGCATTTAGACTTCTCAGTCAGAGAGCTCCTTGCCCTCAGTAAACTACAAACCCCAGAATTCCACAGGATGTTGAAAGTGGAATAATAGCACTGTAACAGTGTAGGGCAGAAATGGCCTTAAATAAAAATATAGATAAATAAATATATTTATTTTATAAATAAAAATATTTTGATGTTATGTAGTCTTCTGGTACATAATTGCATCCTTAATTTAAAATATCTTCTTGACCATGTGCAAGAAATGCACATTAAGCCTGATGCAGCCATTCACCAATAGATCAATGTATGCCTCTCATCCTTCTAACCATTCCATCTTAAACTGACACTTAGGCCATTTCTGCACTAGTCTGTTATAGTGCTATTATTTCACTTTCAACCTTTTATGGAGGCCCCTCCCTAAAATGAAAACCCCAGGATTCCATAGGAGGTTGAAAGTGGAATAATAGCACTATAACAGTCTAGTGTGGAATGGCCTTAGAAAAGTGTATTTTACTTTCTTGTGACTGTACATTGTTTGCATTCCCTTTTTTTTTTTTAGTCTTCTCAGCTACCAAAGATGTCTGTCTGTCTCTCTCTCTCTCTCTCTCTCTCTCAGAAGCATGTATGGTTTAAATGATATCTGGTGTTATATTTTACATGCTTCCTATCAAAATGTGTGTCTCTGAGTTTTGTTTGTTTGTTTTATTTATTTCTTTCTTTAAGAACCCTCTTTGTACTATGCTCAACCTGGGAACAACTAAAGTTAATTCTTTACCAAAATACTTCCTGCATAAAATAAAATAGACCCTTGCTTCTCATAGTTTATACTGAACTAAAACCTTCTCCTGTCTAATGCCCTCCAGGAGCTGCTGTTGTGTGACTTCACGTCATTTTTGACTTACGGCAACCCTAAGGTGTCTCTATCACGGGGTTTTCTGGGACTGAGAGTGTGCAAAGTGCCCAGAGTCACCCAGCAACTTTCCATGCCTGAGTGGACAATTGAACCTGGTCTTCAGAGTCATCGTCCAACACTCAACATTCAAACCACTACACCAAGCTGCCTCTCAGTGTCAAAGTACAATGAAGGGAGTGTATGTTATTGCCTTGGCACTGCACGCTGCCCACAAAGCTGTTCTTGTGGCCCCAGACTCCTCTGGACTTGGGATTTTTTTAAAAAAACAAAAGGAGGAAAAAAGAAAAAGAAAAAATATGAATCACTTTATCAAGTTGAAGTTTAACTTCAATGGTTCCATAATATGGACTACTGGAATTTGCAGTGAACAGAGAGGTTTTAGGATTAGCAGTCAGAGACCTGTAGTACCTCTCCAAACTATGAAACCAAGGAGTCTATAGGATGTTGTTATGACAGTTAGAGGGGAATCATAGCTATAACTGTGTAATGTGAAAAAACCCTAAGAATGATAACTCACTTTTTGAATAGTTTGTCAGGGCTGTGCACTATTCAAACAAAACATTTCAGCCATGTTTAGTTTTGCTCTTTGGGAAAGTTATTAAAGCCCCAACAGATGCCAGATGAAACTCTTCAGGTTGTTAAGGGCAGACAAGAAGCAAAGGTAAAAGGGGCCAGAAATAGGGTCAGAACCCTGAACGCAATTGTTCAACAACTTGTGTGCAGGAATGAAAAGAACTGCTACAACGATCAATGCAGAGAAATAGAAGACCACGACTAAAAAGGTAGAATGAGAGACCTCTTCCACAGGATCTGAGAATTCAAAGGGAAACTGAAACCAAGAGTGGGGATGCTCTACTGCATGATCCAGAAGAAATAAAAAGACAAGGGAAAATATATAACTATATAAAATAGATGAAAAGATGACAAATTCATTCAAGGAAGAACCATTTGAAGATGAACTCACAATTTTAGAAAATGAATTGGAAGCTGCACTGAAAGCATGTGGGAGAAATAAGTCACCAGAAACAAATGGCATACCGATAGAGCTGTTTTAAGCAACAGCAACAGAAGTCACTCAGATTCTAACTAAAATATGTCAACAGATATGGAAAACAAAAGAAGGGCTGGCAGACTGGACATGCTCAATATACATTCTGGTCGTCAGGAAAGGGGGTACTAGGAACTGAGGTAATAAAAAGACCATTGCACTCATTTTCCATGCAAGAAAAGTGATGCTCAAATTTCTACAACGAAGACTTTTATCATATACTAGTGTATTTACCCAGCGTTGCCCAGGATTTTATTTTCCTCTTAAGAACTCAGCAAACCGTTTTCTCCAGTATCTGTAACTTTTCCCTGTATTTCTCACTGCAATCTGTATTCAGAGTTATTTACACACACAATTTGGGGTTCTGCAGGAGTGCACTGCCCTCCTCCTCACTGTTAGGCCTCATCTCCATAGCAACCGGCTTATTCCAGTTCCTGTAACTTATCCCCATATTCCCCATATTCCCAATGTAATCTGTATTCAGAGTTGTTAACATGACAGTGATTTGGTTTCTGAGGAAATACACTGCTCTTTTTCTTGCTGCTGGACCTCATCTCCATAGCAACTGGCCTGAGGCCAAAGGGCTCTCTGACTGAGTATTCTAAAGGCCCCTCCCTGAACTGTCAACCCCAGGATTCCATGGAAGCTTCACAGTCAACCAATCATATGAGGTATTCTCATCTCACACAGCCAATCGTATGAGGTCTTCACCTGCCTGACTCAGGCAAACAGACAAACTCACTCACAAACTTAGATTTTTATATAGGATGGAGTGATAAATGCCAGATGTCCAAGATGAGTTCAGAAGGAGAAGAAGCACAAGGAATCATATTGCAAGCATACATTGGATAATGGAATGCACCAAAGAATTTCAGCAGAAAATCTGCAAAGCCTTGGATTGAATAAATCATGAAAAGTATGGATTGCTCTTAAAGAAATGGGTTTACCATGTGATTATCCTAATGAATAATCTATACTCTGAACATGTGACCACCATTAGGACAGCATATGAAGAAAACAAGTGGATTGCAATTGGCAAGGGGGTCAGACAAGGTTGCATTTTATCCACTTGTTTAACTTGTATGCTGAACATAAGGTATGCAAAACAGAAATAAACTGAGGATGGAGGTGTGAAAATTGGAGGAAGAAAAATCAACACTTTAAGATATGTGGATGACACCATACTCCTAGCAGCAAATAGCAAAGATTTAGAAAGACTACTGAAGAAAGTCAAGGAGGAAAGTGCAAAGGCAGTTTACATTGAGAAAACACAAATAGTATCCACAGATGATTTACATAACTTTAAAGTACACAATAAAGAAATTGCGATAGTAAAAGATTTCCTATGCAACGGCTCAGGCTTAATCAAAATGGAGACTGCAGTCAAGAAATCAAAAGAAGACTAGGACTTGCAAAGGCAGCTATGAAGGAACCAGACAAGCTCCTGAAGTGTCAAGATATATTATTGAATACAAACATCAGGACTGCCCATGCCATTGATTTCCAGCTCCTATGTATGGTAGTGAAAGCTGGATGGGGAAGAATGTTGATAAGAAGAGAATCAAATCATTTGAAATGTGGCACTGGAGGAGAGTTTTGCAGATATCCTGGACTGCCAAAAAGATAAATGAATGGGTCCTAGAGCAAATCAAGCCTGAATTCTCCAAAGCAGCCAAGATGCTAAACAGAGACTATTGTACTTTGGACACGTCATGAAAAGACATGACTGACGAGAAAATACAACAACGCTTGGCACTGTAGAAGGCAATAGGAAAGAGGAAGACACCATGACAGGGGGACCTCAGCGGGGCTCTTGATGACAGGGTAACTTGGAAGTCTCTCATCCACAGGGTTGCCATAAGTCGAAGTTGACTTAATGTTAAGTAACAACAAATTTTATAAGAGGTATTTTTGGCTTTCCATGCAGCCCCTGAAGGGTGCTGCTGGGGCAGAAATGTGGTCTATAAACCCACCAAAGTTGCTCACCCGCAGCAGAATATAAGAGCCTTGACTCCATTTATTTTATATTTTTTTGGTACTTTCCAAGAAACAAGATTTCTCTGAGATGATCTGTTCCCTTCCACTGCATGACCAGCTAGTTAGCCTGTTTCTGCTGCCAGGAATGTCAGGATCAGAGAGTGTTTCAGCACCCCCTGTCTTTTTCCTGTAGGTAAATAGGCAACCAAAATATCCAGATCGGAGGCAGCTTGACCTTTCGGTGATCCTTAGCCTGATCTAACACTAGTCACTCTCACCAGCAGGTTTGTTTATCTTGGGTCCTCAATACTCTGAACCCAAAAGCACCAGCATTCTCAGTCTATAAACTCCCAAGGTCCCACGGGCAGCCCCTTGCCAATAGCAACTTCAATGCAGGCCATCGACAGTACTACAAAAGCCACTTTTAGTTTCTGCTCTTGCCTTGGATATCCACATTGGCCAGCGACACAAAGTTTCCGCAGACCTCTAAAACCTTTCAACCACACACCCCTCCTCTTACAACCATAGTGCTATCTCTGTTATCTCTGTCTCTGATTAGGAGTCTCTTTCCTCTCACTCAATAAATTAAATACACACCCTCTCTATGAAATCCTGTGGCGGAGCCTTGCTTTCTGGCAAGTTAAGTAGATGCTGTAGTAAGAGTGGTGTTATTATATCTATAGAAAATGGTCACTCAGTATAAAGGGACTTGTGGCAATGATTCTAACTGAACCACTTGTTTTCCCTTTTTTTAAAAAAGATACCCTTCCCAAAAATTGGAGAGAAAACAAGCTATTTCAAAACAAATATCTACATACCTTGTTTCCTTCACAAGAGCAGCAACATATCTTGCAAATCTGTTTAAATATCTGAATGTATTTGCCTTCTCACACCAAAATGACTTGAGGAATATCCCAAATTTTTCATTAATCAAAAGAAAAGAAAACTTTAAATAATACAACATTGTTGTTGCAGTGATGTGCCTTCAAGTCAACTCCAACTTATGGAGATCATATCCTACAGTTTTCTTTGAAAGATTTATTCACAGGTAGTTTGCCATTGCCTTCCTCTGAGCAGGGATTTCAACTCTGGTCCTCTGAGGTTCTAGTCCAAATCTCAAACCACTTTACCAGTATTTCTCAGGTTAAGTGATGTGGAGCACTAGCACTTTTTTCCAAGGTGCCAGGGACTGGCACTGCTCCTACAGCAGGGGTGGGCAAAGTGCCACCCGTGGGTTGCATGTGGCCCTCCAGGGCTGTTTGTCTGGCCCCCAAGGGCCTCCTAGGGGTTAAAAAAAGTGCTCCAAAATGCCCCAGAAATGGGAGTGAATGGCATTTCCATCACATTTTGAGTCCCCTAGCTTGTCCAGGGGTCAAAATAAATTTTTGTGAAATTAAAAAAAAATAGTTTGGATTCAAAATAGCCCTAGTCGCTCAGGAAGACCTCAAAACATACCCCCATGTCCCATAGAGAGTATTTGGGGGCAAAAAAGTTCTGGGATTTTTTGCAGCCCCCCATGTCCTCCTGGAAGATTAATTTGGCCTCTTAGTCTTCCATGGCAACTATGCCATAGTCCTATCCTAGAATCTGGTGATCTGATTAGATTATTTCTTCTAAGAACAAGGAACATGGAACATGGGTACAATTGCCTAAAGGATGATTTCTTGAAGTAATCTCACAAATGCCAGACATACATTAAAAGAAGTAACAGTAGGTTCGGTTATTCATACTAATTCTGTTAATTTGCTTGTAGGATGTCTTTAGACACATTACATTATTAATGTACTGCAGCAGTAAACAGTCATATTTATACCATTCTGTTTTGTTATTGTTTACACAGTGGTAGAGAACGTGCAGCTATCCAGATGTTGTTGGACTACAGTCCTCATTATCTCTTTCATTTCGTTGACTAGGACAGAAGGGAGTTGTAATCCAACAACATCTCCAGGGACAAACTGTGCTCTGTTGCTGATATGCACTCAGCACTCAGTAGCTACAGTTATTCCGGAAAAATTGATGTCTGAGATCAATTTCTCTTGTGTGTTCAGCAGTGGAAGAACTGCTTCCACACTGAGCCATCCCACTTCGCAGGTGTATACTTGTAAAGGAGAATCACACAATTGGCCCTACATGCCTAGAAGTATGAGTCACAGTTAATGCTCTGCAGCAGGACGACGTCATTTGACCATTCATGACAAAAATTCTAGTCATTCCTTCATGAATACTCCCCATCCCCAACCTGTTTCCCAAACTTTCAGAAAGCAGATTGCTACCTCAGACAGCCACCCTTTCCTAAATTCACAAATACATTGCACAAACCTATTGGAAGAGTAGTGTTCACAGATCATCTTGATCCATACCCAGAGCTTGTTTGGGCTACAGTTCCCAAAATCTAGAGCTAGGGGACTCAGTAAATTGTAATCCAAACAAGTAAAATGTCCAAGCTCTGATCCACATATTATATATAAAGGCAGAGGGTGAGAACAGCTGCCTGAAGTACAGTTGGCAGAGGCCATTTCCGCACTAGCCTGTTATAGTGCTATTATTCCACTTTCAACATCCTATGGAATCCTGGGGTCATTCCACTTTCAACATCCTATGGAACCCTGGGCTCCTCCCTAAACTGCAAACTCCAGGATTCCATAGGATATTGAAAGTGGAATAATAGCACTATAACAGGCTAGTTCAGAAATGGCCAGGGTGTTGCTTGTTACTTGGTAATGCAAAAAGCAAAAGCTGTTGAAATTCCTTCTTCTACACAACTTTAAAAAGTACAGGAGGTCTCTCCAGTTCTCAGTTGGGCAACTCTAGCCCTGACAGCTCATCTTAAGTGACATGAATAGGCAGCAAATTGTTATTTAACCTACTGCAGTGGTATCAGATAATAACAAATGTCTTTCAGAGATTTTCTGCCACTTGTGCCAAAATATCTTGGGCACATGTGGGGATTATATCCTAAAACCAATTGCTAGCCCCAGGTAAAGTAGATCTGTTGAATCAATTGCTGTATATTAAGCCAACAATTAAGTAAATCCTAGGAATTCAATGGATTTGCTCCATTGGGACTAGCAATTCTTCCTCTGGCAATGAAATGTCTTGGGGGTGGGCAAACACTATGCCAGGGAATGTCTGCTGTCCAAATAGTCAGGAGAAACATTCCATCTCAAATAGTCTTAAATACAGGTCCATTATCAACCTCAGCTTAAATAAACTTCACTGTGCACTCACAGTGATCAACCTCCCTCCTAGCTGTTGGCTCCATTCATCACTGCCACCTTTTCAAAGTGACTGCAGTGATGACCCATGATCATTAACCTAGTAATGGTGTGCTTTACATTAAAGTGAAGACACATCAAACAACAGGCAAATGGGACCTATAGGACAGAACAGACATTCTTAAGCTAACCACGTACAGATGGTAACAAAACCTGGAGGAGTGAAAAATGAAGAGTTGTAACTGTCCATTGTCTAATCCAATTCTTAACATGACCATTGCTATGATGGATTTGATAGTATGATACAACAAGGTGTAAGACACGCAGCATTTAAGTATACTCCATTGCTGAAACCAGGAAGTAGATAGCTATGGTAAATGGAAAATAATAGATCCAGTACTCCTATTTGATTTGATGATTTCCAGCTGTCATATACAGTTGGCCCTTCACATTTGCTAAGATTAGGGACACAGGACTGCCCCCCCAAAAGTGGAAAAACTGCAAATATCAAAATGTAGGCATGTGGGAGACTGTGGGAAGAGGGCTGAGGCACGGTGGGGAAAGCGGGCATCCAGGGTCCAAATCAGGTCAGGGAAAGGAGAGGTAAAGGAGGTAGGTCATCATGGTGGGCCTATACTTCCTCTCTCTTGCCCATCTCCTTCCTTGGGTGTGTGTGGGGCACTGGGAGAAGGTTTGTGGTATGGAGAAATTAGGCTGTGATCTGTCCTTAGCTGGTCAGGCAGCAGCTGCTGGAGAAGGAAAGTTTTTAAAGGGCTGCGTGAGGCAGATTTTTAAAGGACTGTGGGGTCTGATTAGAGCCCCTGAGAGGGAAGGTTCCCTGAAAAAGCAGCACTAGAGGTGCTTCAACCTCTGTTGAAGAAACTCACAAATAATCAAATCTGTGAAAGTCAAACCTGCAAATGTGGAGGGCTGGCTATAATTTGAGATTTGGAGAACTTCATGTCCATTCCGAAAGCACCACTAGAAATGTATATAATGGCTTTCCTGATTTATTCTGACTAGTAGCCCTCACAGTACATCAAACGCTGCAGTCCTTCAACCATGGCTTGAGCAGTTGTTATGGTTCAGTGGGCTGAAATGCCTAAGTAGAAGCCCAGGCTTCCCCTCTCCACTTTCAGCAGAAGATATTCTTTTTCATGTGATGGGATGTTTTGAGTTCAGTAAGGCTTTTGAGTTCAGTAAGGTCCCCCATGATATGTGAAAATGTGGGCTAGACTGTTAGGTGGATTTGTTACTGGTTAATTGACTGAACCTGAAGGGTGTTCATTAATGGCTCTACTTCATCTTAGACAGAAGTGACTAGTAGGGTGCCACAGGGTTCTGTCCTGGTCCACTCTCTTCTGCTTTGGTCAGACTCCACCTGTGTTATCACGGTTATGATATGTCTGGTGAGAGCACTAGATATCCTTTTGATATCAAATAATTTGGCCTTTGCTTGACCTTTCTCTGCCACCCTACTCCACGTGTTTGCAGAGGTCCCCTGGACGAGCAACTACAGGCGCGGCCGTTAATCGTTGTACATTCCAAAACCCCATTCAGGCAGGCAATTTAAGCCTCTCCGTTGCTTTAGGGAAAAACCTCCCTGCAAACTGGCTTTGCTCAGCTCGGATTTACACAAAGCCATGCAGCCAAGAGCCAAGCCATTTCTTTATGTCAGGCCATTAACGAACTGGCCATGCTATTGTCTTAAGAGCTAAACCCATCATGCAAACTCTGATCTTTTCCAGCTCCTTTGTCCAACTCTAAATTTCCTTTGTTCTCATCAAGCATACCATAGCCTGTAGGTAAAATCCACCCTATAAAAGGTTCCCACTTTTGGGACGTCTTCGGACTACTTTGGACTTCCATCCCCCCTTGCTGCTGGTAGTCTGAAGGAACTCCTCTCAGCAAGCCCCGCTGAGTTTTCTTCCCCGGAACCCTGCTTCTCTCCAGGACTACAAGATCAGGTGTCGTATTGCCTTTCCCAAAAAGTTTCTATTTCTCAGTTAGTTAGTTTATGTCTTGTCTTGCATGTTTCTTGTCTTTAATAAAATATTGTTTGTTACTTTGAAAACCTTGTCTAGCCGCTCTCTGACCTGATGCTGTATACATTGGGTTAAAGATCCTTGCTAACATTACCCTGCCTCTCGTTTAGCCGAGAGAGTGCTCAAGCTAAATTCCCCCAACTTGTGTTTTTATTTGGTAATTTGGGTGCCCCTCCCGGGACCCCCAACATACAGGGTAACACCTGGAATACTGTATCTAGTTCTAGAAACCACAGTTCAGGAAAGATATTGACAAGCTGGACCATTCCAGAGGAGGGCAACCAAAATGGTAAAGGGCCTGGAAACCACGCCCTCTGAAAAGTGGCTTAGGGAGCTGGGTATATTTAGCTTGGAGAAGAGAAGGTTAAAAGGCAAGATGATAGCTATATTTAAATATTTGAAGAGATGTCATATGGAGGATGGAGCAAGCCTGTTTTTTGCTGCTCCAGAGACTAGAACAGAGAGTAATGGCTTCAAACTTCAGGAAAAGAGATTCCATCTAAACATTAGGAAAAACTTCCTGATGACAAGAGCAGTCTGACTGTGGAATATACTGCCTTGAAGTGTGGTGGAGTCTCCTTCTTTGGAGGTTTTTAAACAGAGACTGAATGGCTATCTGTTGGGAATATTTTGATGATGTATTCCTGCATGGCAGGGGGGTTGGACTCGATGGCTCTTGTGGTCTCTTCATCTCTATGATTCTATGATTTAATAAGTTTAAATGAGAGGCAGTATGGTGTTGTATGTCATCTGAAGACAGTCACCACCTCTCAGTTTAATTTACAACTGTTCCTCTGACAAAAGAATGTGGTATCTGTGTGCAAGAGAGAAAGAGACTTAGAGAACACCATGGAAATGGTAAGGAAGTATGGGTCTCACATTACATATACATCCTTCTATACAAATAGGAGGCAACAAAATCACAGCAGCAAACCCCACCTATCACCATAGGTATGCCATATTTGCACATCTGTGGCACATCAGCGTATTGCTTATCCTGGTGCAAACTATTTTATAGTAAGAAAACTGGCTAAGCCATCTCTGAGTATTCCTTGCCCAAGAAAACCCTATGAAATTCACGGGGTCACCATAAGTCAACAGGCGACTTGAAGGCACATACGCATATACTTATGTCACATACTTGTCTCTAACTGTTTCTGTGTAAGGTCATGGAAGCATAGCCTCCAACAGTATCCCAAAGCCTATAGATATATAGTTCTTTATGCCTATATATATATGTGCAAACTTACATTCATGGATAATGTCAGCACCCAACAGAGTGAGAAGTCAAACACCATGTATAAGACTTGGTAGTAAAAACTGAATTCAAAGGGCCAGAAACAGGCAACTTGGCTCAAGACCATGCGGAGCAAGGTTCGGTTCAGAGGCTATCCATATGGTCTAGCATATGCTATGAAAAGCAGCAGGTTCTGAAGCAGACAAATGATTAGGCATGGTAATCAGAGTATAGCTGAGTGAGAAGTTGCTTAGATTAAGAAACCAAGTCTACAGCACCATTTATATATCTAACTAGGTTTTCGCTGCATTCTTGGGTCACCTAGTCCACATAAATTGAAGCAAACAACTGTTCTTTGGCCTCTGTTTGAGTAGTTCTACAATACAACAGAGATCTCCCTGCTTATTATCTGCTCCAGTGGTTGAGGAAGTATGATGCTCAGGCCCTGCTGATGTAACCTCCAATTCAAGACTCTGTTCTTGCTATAGAGAGTTTGCAAACTAAGCAAGGGGGCACTTCCATCCTACTGCAGGTTGACCTCCCCACACACCAGTCCATAAGCCACAGCTTCTCCCTTTGTGTGTAATTATATGCATGTAGGATTGTGTAAACATGGCTTCGGACAATTCTTAATTGAAAGGCAATAAAACCTTGTTATCTGTTAACTTTTTGCTTGAGATGCCATTCATGATCTTGAATGACCATTTCATTTCTCTAAAACTGGTGGGACTTAGTACCAAAAATCCTTGTTGCTCATACATCTCAAGGGGAAAAAATATCAAAGGAATAAGATAAGCACTAATGTATACATTCCTTAGTAAGGAAGAAAACCCTTTAACGTGTGTCAGATGTTCAATATACCATGTAAGTATTTAATATTGAAAAGACTTAATGACTGCCATGGAGTAAGTATTGTTTCTTTCTGTAATCCATCAGTCCCATTTGAGTTGCTTGTATTTCAGTAAAGAGCTTGCCATCTCTACTGTTTTGAGTTGTATATTATGCCTCAACTTCTTACACTAAGTGTTAATTTCTGATTTAAAAAAAAATCACATAATACATATGAATTTTTGTAAAGAAAAGAGAAAGAACAGTTTACAGTTTAATCCTTTGCATGTTAGAAGTCAATCAGTCCCATAATGTTCAAAAATATGCACTCTCAGCCAGTAACTGCAGCCTTAAGGAACTTACTGGTAATGAGCTATCAGCCAACAAGTTGGGCACACATTGCTGCAAATAGAATGTGAACCTATAGGGATCAGCTGTATTACTCCATGTGCCTTCCACAATAGGGGGTCTGTTCTCAGCAGGGGAGAAGTTACAAATGCGGAGTGGTGGTGGTGTTTGTTGTTTGTATTACAGTTCTCTGATATTTATTTCATTTTCCCCTCTCAGCTTCCATTGGATTAAGCCTTCCTCAGACAATAGAGCCAACCTTGGCTGTTTAGATTAGGATTTAAAGCCAATACAGCTCTTTATTTCCCAGGAAACCCTCTTCCTTCTGCTTCAACCCCTGACATTCTCAAAGTTAGAACTTCAGGGGTGGTTTCAGCTTCACCAGACTTGGCCCAGTCTTCTCTGGAGCTTTTCTTTCAAAAGCAAGGAGAGTTCTGAGATTTCAATAAATAATAGCCAGATAGGGAGCCAGACCTATCAAATACTTAATAAGGACTAAGAGTATCTACATTATTATTCCCGGAGCTTGGCAGAGTTACTTTTTTGACCTGCTGGCTGAGCGATTCTGGGAATAATAGTCCAAAAAGCTTTCTTTCCCAAGTAAATTATTGCCTCAGTTTGCTTCCTCTGCGTACCCATTGGAAGAGAACTAAATTCCAGAGACGCTGCTTGAGCCTTGGAGGGCAGGCTGCAGCAATCTAAGTATGCTTTTTCTGTCACTGTACTCTATAAATGAGCCTCGTGTTTTCCTCCCTGTTGCTTATGCTGCCTTTGTATCTGCTAGATTGTTTTCTTGCACAGAAAGCCAATGTAGTGTAGTGATCAGAGAACTGAACTGGTTCAAATAGACTGTATTAGCATTTACACAAGCATGAGTGACTAGGAATGTATCTGCATTACACAGTTAGAGCACTTTAATACCACTTTAGCTGCCATGGCTCTGTCCTATGGAATCCTGGGATCTGTAGCTCAGAGAGTGACTTAGACGTCTCTGCCAGAAAGCTTTAGTGTTATAGTTCATGGGATTGCAGTAGAAAATTCTATGTATCCAATGAAATTACAAATCCTAGGATTCCATTGGATGGAGCTGAGGCATTTAAAGTAGGAGGCACTTAAAGTTGTACAGTGTGGATACACCCAAGTGGTACTTGCTCTCAACCTCATAGGGCTGTTTTGATGATGGGGTGGGTGTATGTGAGCCAGGTATGTTGCCTTGAGCTCATATGGAGGAAAAGATAAGATTTAAAGGTAATATATAAAATAAGATTATAAAAGATATCCATAAAATATTAGAAGCCTACTACATTCCATTTACATTTCCTTCCAGACATCTCTTCTTGGCCATCAATTACACATGCTTGGTATCAGTTATGCTCCTGGATCTGTTCAGACCTCATCTAGTAAATCTGCCCTATTAAACATGTACTAACTGAAGGAGAGAGAAAAAGGAAAGAAGCCTTCATACAGGATAAGCAAACCTATGGGAGGAAATGGAGGCAATGTGGCCAGTTCCACGCACAATACCCATAATGACAATTTCTGTTCCTACCAGTTTGAGAGCATAGCTAATTGCAAAGGCAACATTGCCTGCCTCCTGATCCATTACAGATACAATTTAGTAGTGAAGATGCCCCATTTTATGGGAGGTTACAAATTGTCATTCACACAGCAAAAGTTAAGTATTCACCAACAGAGTAGAAAACTGACATTATCCAACTGGCAAAAATGAATCTATTTTAAAGGTTGCTAATACATCACTCCCAGAATCAGTTTTAAAAACGCACACACAAATTTTCAGCTTTTGAGTTGATTAAAACTAAAATGTGCACTCTGCACTGAGCAAACTTTACAAAACCATTCTTGTAATTCACCTACTGCTTTCAGACTTTAATTGGGAATACCCTGCTTCTATTCCACAGCAATGATCAAAAGACCTAATGAGAAATTTGCAAAGGAACCAAGGCCATTCCTGGTATCTTTTGAAAAACAGGAATAGACACAGCAGCAGCCAGAGGACCTGTGTCAAGTATTCCATGTGGAACAGCTCTACCCAACAAATCAAAAGGTCTGCAGCAGTGACAGACAGATCAATTAAATCGCTGCCACCAGTCCTCCACCTCTGTGATGACTGTTTAACATAAAACCCAGTCTCCAGATAATTATTCATGTCCACTGCTTTCCAGACTTCTTAACAGCTTTGCTAAGCCTTCAAAGCAAAGCTGCTGCTAGCTGGTCACCTGTTAAATGGGATCACCCAGCCCCTTGAAAATTAAGAGGAATTCACAGAAGCCTCCTTTTTGTGGCATCTTCAAAAAAATAGCTTAGGGAGGCCCCTATCCAGACCTGCTGAAGGGTGGGTAAGGAAGGTAGTGGCCTAAAATATTTAATTCCCTGAGTGAAAAGATAAGATAGCCTCTTCTCCAAGTCGCATGTGCAGATGCCCACAGGACTGCAGTTATCCACATCACAGGCATATTGGGTGGGAAAGTGGAAGAGGACCTTCTCCACAGTTGCTCCCAAACTTTGTAGTTCCCTTCCCAGGGTGGTTAGGCTGGCTCCCTCCTTAATGGCCTTTTGTCAGCTTTTGATTCCAGACGGTGTTTGAGAACTGATTGATTTGTGTGTAAAGGACTTTCTGTTTTGGAGCACTGCACTATTTTTATTCTACGCTTTATGTGTTTTGAATGGTCTTTATTTCTACAGTTCAATACTGTTTTAATCTAATTTTCAGAGGTTTTTCATGCATTTCTTTTCAACTCTAACCTGCTTTACAACCCTGTCTTGGGAGAAAAGTGGGGTAGAAATAAAACAAGTGATTGATTGATCAAAGCTGAACTTTCCTCTGGCCAGACAACACTTTCCACCACTCAGGAGGGCAGCAGCAGGCAATGGATCACATATGGTCCAATCTCACATCATTTTGTTGTCCAGATCCTTAGCTTCTGCTGTCTAAGGTGGTTTCCCCACTCTGTGTAATAACAGGCCTAAATAAAAAGCATCAACAACAATACACTGATATTTTCTTTTTCTGGCACCTGAAAACACACAGAGAGATAGCTTTCTGCCTATCCTCTAACTGTCCTAATTTGAGAGTCACAGCCACAGTTAATTCTGTTGTCCCACTTTGTCAGCTGCTTTCAAAATATCCCAGTATCTCTCCCTTTCTCCACTTTTAGCTTGCTTCAGTCGCTGCAGATTGAGTTCTAAGTGCAGGTTTAGTTTTCATTCATTTAGCCCACCAAGAAGAAGGGGTATGTAAATTTCAGGGTTCCTCTGCTTTTTCTAGTACTGTGTGTTCTTCGTTATTAATAACTTTTGCCCTCTTTCTGCCTGGTTGCACTCTGATGTAGCTCAGCCACACATGTCTCAGTTTTCATCCATGAAATGTTGGAGGATATGTGACTGTTTTCTACTATTAAAGATTCCATAAGGAAGAATCACAGCCAGATCCTGAATTATAGTTGTCCACAATCTTTTCCCTCCAGCCTCTCCCCACCCCCAGTGATTCCTAGTAGCAGATAATCAGGTTAAAATATTGAGAATCTCTCCCACCGCACGCGCACACACACACACAAAATCTCCTAACAGAAGACACACTGGTTTCATTGTTCGGGCACCAATTCTAGTAACTCTACCATGGCCAATATTTGGCACAACACCCCAGTGCTGCTTTCCACATGTGATCAAATGCAACTGCTGTCCAGTGCGCACCCAGGAGAATGAAAGGATTAAAGAGAAAAAGAATGAAGCCTCTCCTGCACAGGCAGGTGACCTAAGCCCATTACACTCCCTTATATGTCAGCTTACAAGCAAAACATCATGTATAAATGGAGCTATTGTGAACCTAAAGCAGCCATTGCAGCTGCCACGTTTAGTTACGGAAAAAGATGAGAGGACACATTATGAAACAGATTAGGTGGCCTCCATTGTCTTGATGTTTACTCATTAATTTGTGTGTGTGTGCTTTAAGTGGTATCCTGGATGACCACAGCCCATTTAATCAGGGCTTCTCTGTTTACTCATAGTCGCTAAAGATCTATTCATTGCTCGAAGTTGTTAAGAGTTTTACTGGTCCAATTGTCCATAAGGCTGAGAAACATGTGACCTTCCAGATACTGTTGGGTTGCAACTCTCACCAGCCCTATCCACTGACCATGCTGGCTGTGAGGATGAGAACTGCAGTCCAGCGTATCTGGCTAAGGCAAGATGTTGTTGTCTGTGGCTACAATACAGTCAGCCCTCCATATCCATAGATTCTGTATCCACGGATTTAACCAACTACGGCTTAAATAAAAGCCAATAAACAAACAAATAAATAAATGATTTAAAAAAAATCCAAAAAACAAACTTGGATTTTGCCAGTTTATATAAGGGACACCATTTTACTACACTATTGTATATAATGGGGCTAGAGTATCCACCAATTTTGGTGTGTGTGTGTGTTTGTCCTAGAAACAAGCCCTAGAAGATACCAAGGGCCCACTGTACTGTATAAGAAATTTTATTTGCTTTCAAATAAGAGCTTTCATCAAGGGCTGAATCAAGCACTTTCTTTCTATTGCATATTGCTTTGGAAAGCAAGAATGTTTTAAATTGAGACTTTAAAGTAATGAGGGAAAGAACAGTCTGCAAAACCTGGTGTGTGGTGAATTTCTTTAAAACTGCAGTTATTAGCTCTGACCACAGCTCAGGTAAACCCTTTCCCTCATGCTCATGTCTCTTTATTGAAAAGCTTCCTTTTTGGCAGTTCTATCCTTTTATTCCTTGCAGCTGAACACAGCAGTAGCCTTACTGACAAATACCTTGTTAATTGCTTGTTAAGTGTCCTACTGTTACATTTCAAAGACTTATGTATGTGTTATCTTCTCCCAAACTCTGATCTGTGTTGATTAAAAATAAATTGTGGTAAAAGTTCTGGGCACAGTTGTGGGAAGACTCTGACACCCCAAAAGCTCTTGTAGCATTATTGAAAAGCTTCCTTCTTGGAAGTTCTGCCCTTTCAGCTGAGCACAGCAGCAAGCTTAGTAATTATATGTAACAGCTTGTTAATGGCCCTTTCCATAGCTTCTTACTGTCAGTTCTTCTTCCAGCCACAACTAAGGCAAGGGTAATTACTGATTACCTTACAATGGATTAAATGCAGCTGTAGTCACATTTAGAACAGACCCACTGAAAGTAATGAGGCACATGAAAGAGCCAGCATGATGTAGTGGTTTGAGCATTGGACTATGACTCAGAAGATGAGGGTTTGATTCCCTATTTGGCCATGGAAACCCACTGGATGACCCTGGACGCATCACACAATCTCAGCCCCAGTAACAGGTTCACCTTAGGGTCGCCACAAGTCAGAAATGAGCTAAAGACACAAAACAACAAAATGTTAGTCATGACTTCTATAAGTTATTTCTTTAAATTGACTCCAAGGATCTCTAAATCTGAATCTAACTAGTTTTCCTCTTACATTTTTATATGGTGAAATAGTGGTATGCTTTGTCTTTACACTTGATTGCCACGTGTGGAGTTAGGTTTCCAGCTAGGTACACTGTTGCCTGGAATTCTCAAGTGAAACACCTTTAAGGGTAAACTTTACCAGGTTGACCTTTTGGCTTTTACATCAAGCTAGGTTGTTTGTTGTTTGTGTGAAATTCTCCTTTACCATTACATTGAAGTCTCTGCTTTTGTTCTTCAGCTCTCCAGTCATGAGAAAAGAATTTTATAGCTCTAAGCTAAATGGCTTGTTATTCAAAATGTGTATTTCCTGTCTGGTGCTTACATATATTTGTGGGTGTGTCACAACTGAGAGCCAGCACATTGTAGTGGTTTGAGCATTGGATTACAACCCTGGAGACCAGAATTTGATTCCCTGTTTGGTCATGAAAACCCACTGGGTAACTTTTGGCACATTACACACTCTCAGCTGCAAGAAAATCCTGTGGTGGGTTCACTTTAGGGTTGCTGTAAGCCAGAAATGACTTGATGGCAAACAACAGTCAAAGGTCCAACACTCAAACCACTGCACAACACCAGGTAGCCTATCAGGAAAATGTCTCTTTTTTTAAGAGTCAGCATTTGTACAGGGGATTTGAGTGTTGGACTACCACCCTGGAGATCAGGGTTCAATCCCCCACTCGGCCATGGAAACCCACTGGATGACCTTGGTTGCATCACACATTCTAAGCCCCAGAAAACCCCATGAGGGTCACCATAAGTCAGAAAATGACTTGAAGGCATACAACAACATCACAAGTGGCTACAGAAAGTTAATATAGCAATAGCATGTGTATTTCTATACTGCTTATCAGCTAAGTGCTCTCTAAGCTGTTTACAATATGTTAGCTTACTGCCCCCAACAAGTTGGGTACTCATTTTACCAACCTATGGAAGGCTGAGTCAACCTGGAGCCCAGCAGGATCAGACTCACAACCTTGTGGCTGCAGTACCAGTATTTAACCACTGTTCCACCAGTCTTCAGTTGTGACAGTATAGCAGGAAAGAACAGGAGTAGGGGCTTGGGGCATTTCATTGAGCTCATTTGGGATGTGTTGACTTAATTTCCAACTTATTAAGGCCTTTCTCTTAGCAGCACTACCTTTCTGGTAGGGACATGACATAGGGCCTTCTTCATGGCTGCTCTGAGGCTATGGAATTCTCTTCCAAAGGAGGCCGAAATGCCCCCTCCTTGCTGTTCTTCCATCAGCTGTCCTTCTATCAGCAGGTAAAGATGTTTATTCTGAGAAGCTTTTAGATATGAAAATTTTTAAAGAAATGGCTTTTTAAGACAATGCTTTTTTTTTTTTACTGAACAGTATTTTAACTGCTTTTGTCCTTTTTTAAGTCCTTTTTTAAGTATACATTTTTTAATGCAAAAAGTTTAATTTCATTTATTTTATCAGAGCAGTTTTATCCTGCCCTTTATCATAAGATCCTAGGGACAACTTACAATATAAACAGTTTAAGGCATAAATAATTTAAACAAGATAAAAACACAATTACATAGCAATAGTTAAAAACACTTCAAAAACAACAGCAATTTAAAGCTCTGGGTCTGTTTAATTTGAAGTAAATTAGGCTCAAAGGCTTTAATAAACAGATCTGTTTTGGCTTGGCACTGGGAAGAACGCAGAGTTGGCACCAGTCAGATCTCCAAGTGGAGGCTGTTCCAAGGTTAGGGCGACACAGTCAAGAAAGCCCCTCTCCCTTATTTCCCTACTTTGTATTGCTGCACTGCACAGAGGAGGGCACAGAGGAGGGCCCCTCCTAATATACCTTTGCAGGTATATATAGGAAGAGGCGTTCCTTAAGATATCAAGATTCCAACACATATCAGGCCTTAAATGTCATTACCAGCACCCTGAATTCAGACTGGTAGTGTATTGGCAGCCAATACAGCTCTTTTAAGACCAGAGCTATACGCTGTCTATACAGTATGCGATTCAACAATCCTGCAGCTGCATTTTACACTAGCTGAATCTTAATTCCAATTTCATGTTAACACCTTTGATGTTATTAGCTGTATTGTATTTGTTTTAAATTGTAAGCCACATTGAGTACTAAGATGCAGTGCAAACAGTGACAATGATAAAAAAAATAATAATAATTCCTTCTCTAAGGACAGGAGCAAGATCTCCTTGATCACAGGATTTGAGTCCCTCTTCCCTATTTCATGCTCCCAGCCCTCGCAGTTATGGTGTTCTATCACCATGTTGTATCACCATGATATGTGATCATAGCCAAGGTGATACAGCGGCATATATCCCCAATTGGCATCCCTTTGGGACCTCCATCTTACTTCCATCCAGTTGGCACAATCTAGGGACAGAACTACATTGTTACTCATCAGATTTAGACTTCTAAGGGAGGGATTAAAGCTGAAATTCTCCAGGAGGAGTACTATCCTATTATTATTTCTTTTACTGACAGTAAAACTTGGGGAAAAAATAACTTAAATGGACTACCAACCCCGTATCCTCTACATGTAGACTATAAAACTTAATTCATGCTTGTTAGAGAACATGGGAGCTGTAGTTCCAACACTTTGAAAGAGCACCAGGTTGAAGACAACTGAGAAGAAATATATTGCTAAAATAACAATAAAAAATTACTTTTTTTCCAGGGTGGGTTATCTGTGGGCTGCATGTGACCTCCTAGTCCCTTTTTGCAGCCTCTTAAGCCCCTATCAAATCATTTTAACTTTTGGGGGGAAATCTCTCCAAACACTCAAAACATTCACCAGGCCCTAAATATTTTGATCTCACATGAACTAAAACTAAAACCCTCTGTGAAGTGGAAGCCAAAAGTTATTTCTGGGCACTTCCTGGTTGCTTTTTCAGCTGATTTTTGAGAAGTCTGCTGGGACTGTCCTCCTCAGCAGTAGCCCACTCCTGTTTTGCTGGGTGCCATTTACAGAGGATAACAGCTGAAAACCATTTCCCACTTGTCCCGATTTGGCAGGGAGAATCCTGATTAATCCTCTGGCATCCCACTTTTTTAGCTGCTTTTAAAATGTTTTCATCTGTGAAATGTTGGAGAGTGCTGACTGTTAATTAAAGAAGCTATGTTGTTTTGATTAATGTAGTATTAAGTGGGAGTAAAATGTTGCAGGCAGTTCATTGTTCTGCACTTAAACTTCTTGGGTCAAAGCTGAAAAAATGGCACATCATAACCTACAAGCAGAGTATTGGAAGTCCTTTTGATTGCATATATGTTGTTAAAACATTTTCCCCCTAATCTGCATGTCCCCATTATATAGCCACATCATAGAAACAATTATAGATAAGATCACCAACATCCAAGGAGCTTTTTAGCCATTTGCCACAAATCGAATGCTTATGCTTAAGTCAAAAATATCCCACATGGATCAGGTCAGTTTACATCAGTGTAATTAAACTAGCATGAATTTAACATTTTAAAAGAAGTAATGTAATGGTTAGTGATGAGGAAACTAGACTAAAATAATATTCCAAAAGACTTTGAAAAACAAAGTTTTACACTGAAATTTAAAAACAATGTGGAAAGCAGCACTCTGTAAATATTCCAAATTTCAAAAATATGAAGCTGCAAGAGAAAAGAGATGAAGCTGAACCAAAGAAGAGGAAACCAGTAGTTGGGTAAGAAACCTAGAATTCATAGAACTTGTTCAAAGTTCTTGAGCAAATCTGTGCAGGGAAGGAAGCACACAGACTCTAACAGGACGCTTGCAAGATGGAATGCTTCTGAATTTTTATTGTTAGATCATTCCCTCATTCATAGAGTTTTATGGGGGTGTGGAGGCCTAGATCTTTCTTTTTCTTTCCATAAATGCTGTATTAAGAAATAGCAGTAGGATGTCTTTCAATTAAGGGCAGTAGGAATTCTCTGTTTGGGAGCACACATGGTAGCACTGTATATTTATATGTATGTTAAAAAGTTCTGTCTCACCTTTCCATTCATATGCAAAATACCCAAGGTGGATTACACTGTAGATGATTAAATCAATCACCAAAACAAAAACCAACAGCCTAAAAGGAAAATGGAGTAGACTCATGGAATCAATCTAATTTATATAACTTAACATTCTACAATTAATTCAATGGGTCTACTCTAGTTGGAACTAATATTTGGATTTATGACAACAAAAAAGAACATAAAAGCAAACAAGAAGCCAAAGAACTAACAGATCATCCATCAAATAAGCTATAAATCCATAAGAATAAAACTTTCAACACACGTTTAAATTAGAATCTAAGGAAGCTGAGAGAAAGAAACTTGCCTGTGTTTAACTTTTGTGCACATTAAGACCTCCACCAAACTTTCCCACATATAACAGTGCCAATAATAATTATATTTAGTTGGAATTTAAGTCTCACTAAGTTCTACCATATTTACTTCATAGTAAGTATACTTTAGAATGTTGCCTAAGTTCTTCAAACTACTGTCTGCATAATGCTGCTTTTAGCTTTTCATTTATCCACAGTGATTTACACAACAGGTAAGTAAATTACTCGGAAGATAATTATGTCAGGAGCTTTGACAATATGCACTCTGCTCATCTGCAAACCAGCTAATTTTGTAGCTGATGCTTAAGCAAAAATAACATCACCATACAAGCACACAAAATGGTATATAGATGAATAAGAAAATAGTTCCAAACAGCAAAGGATAAAACAAAATTGGAAGCAGGAAATTAAGAGGGCTGATAATACATTTTTAAAGCCTTCAAACACCAAAGCCTTGCTGAAACAAAATAATTTTCAGTAGATGTCTTGGTTTGTATCCAGAGTCTGGAAACCACTTAGTTTTTGTTAGCTGCCATGAAGAACTTACCGTATGATGAGAGACCTGCAAGAACCCTGATCCCCAACAGCCCTGCTCAAATCATCAGACACAGGTCTATGACTTCTTTGCACACAAATATTCTCCTTGTACATGAGCAGAATCGTAGGTCACAGAATGGGGAGTCTCCGATCCCACTGCAGCCTCCCCCCAACATCACAAAACTTGCTTCAGAGAGCTGTGGGAAACCCTCAGAAAGTGTTTTCAGAAGTGGACAGGGTTGCAACAGACAGGGGCTGATAATGTGGCATGGCTAGTGTCAGTACTTATGACTCAATATTAAACGTAAGGGGCATGGTATACAGGCCCTCCCTCAGTTGACAAAACCTCCAACAAAGAAGCTTCTTCTTACAAAGTCCTTCTGCACTTGCCCAGCCCCTCTTTTCCTCATCTGCTGTCTAGCTGTCTCTGTCCCCTTTGTAGCTGCACTGGAATTGGGAGGGTGGTGAAGGAGGGCTGAAGAAACAGACTTCCAGTTTTGGGTTGCATCAGCAAGTCTGCAGGAAATGAAGTTGAACTTACCATGAACGGTCATTCTGGGATGGCAGGAGAAGGAATCCACAACAATTGGGTAATCCTCGCGTGCCAACCAGAATTGGCAGGAGTCCACGTTCTACGTCAGTTGCTACCATTAGAACCCTGCGCATCCTCTGTCAGTTTCTTCTCCAGCCGTGCAAACCATGAAGTTTCCCCAACTCGGCTTCCTCAACTCCAACGTTTCTGACCTAGAACTGACTAGGACCTTTTCTTCTATCGCTCTCAAGCTATGGAATGGCCTTCCGGAGGAGACCCGGCATATTACCAGTCTTGACTGCTTTAAAAAAGCAGTCAAGACTGATCTCTTCCGACAGGCCTTCCAAGACTAGTACTTCCACTGCCTCCCACCGATTGTCCTGCTGTTCTTCTAATAGTTAATTAATTGTTAATTGTTATGTGTTTTAGGGGGTTGGTTTTAGCTGGGTTGGTGGGGGGAGGATTGGGTATGTTTTTAATGTCTTTTAATGTATTTTAATGTATTTCATGCTGTTCGCCGCCTTGATCCATGTGGAGGTGGGATACAAATAAATTTTATCATCATCATCATCATCATCATCATCATCATCATCATCATCATCATCATCTTTCACCTTCGTTACACTCGCTTGCCCTCCCCAATGTCTACATCAACGTATATATGTATATGTGTATGTGTGTGTTACACATATATATATTACACACCATTAGGAAGGGTGTGTATTTCTCCTCCTGCCATCTCAGAATGACCAACTTCTCATTCTTAGGATGGCACAGAGGAGGAATTCACAACGATTGGGAAATACCCAAGCCTCAATATGGGTGGGATTCTATTTACATTGAAGTACTGTCTGGAGTACCTTACTGCCAAAAGCAGCCTGCTCTGTCTTAAACTTGTCCATTTTATAATGTCTTATAAAAGTAGATGGCTCCAACCAGCTTGCTGCATCACAAATATCTTGTAATGAAGAAGTCACATTATAAACAGTACTAGTTGCCATAGATCTCATAGAGTGTGGATACACATTGCATGGTCTAGGTTGTCCTGCCACATCATAATATTGAAAGACGCAACTCTTAATCCACCTTCCAATGACCGTCTTAGATGCTTTCTGACCCATAGATTTATGATTATATGAGATAAAGAGTGCCTCTGTTCTTCTGAAACGTGCAGTTCTTTTAATGTAAAGACGGACAGCTCTCTTTACATCCAAAGTGTGATATCTTTTCTCCTGCATCTTTCGGATGAGGGAAAAAAGTTGGTAGGTAAATCACCTCTAGTGCCACCTTCTTCCATGCACATTTAGGAAGAAAAGTTGGATCTAACATCAGTACCAATCTTTCCTCCTCAAACTTACACAAGCTAGCATTAACAGATAATGCAGCCAATTCGGAAACTCACCTGGCAGATGTTATTGCTACTAGGAAAACAATCTTTAGCATTATCAATCACAAAGAAGCATTCCTTACTGGTTCAAATGGTGCTTTAGTTTAAAGAGTCCAGCACTATATTTAGATCCCAACTTGGGGATCTATGCTTAGTTGGAAAAGTCAATACTGTGCCTCTTAGAAACCTCTTAATATGAGAGCTCACCGAAGAGGAACTCCATCAAATTTTAAGACAACAGACAATGCAGACACTTGATGCTTCAAAGTGTTTGGCCTCAGACTCCTTTGCAAGCCATTTTGTAAGAACTGCAATACGTGCTTAACTCGCACATCAGTAAGCTGCAAGGACTTAGCAGTACACCATTTCTCAAATGCCTTCCAAGTCATACTGTATATCTTCTGAGTAGATTGACGCTGAGACACCATAATTGTGTCTACCACAGCCAGTGAATATTCCTGTAACTCTAAGGCCTTCCTCTCAAGATCCAAGCTGTCAAATTCAACCATCTTGGATCTGGATGATGAACCAGCCCTTGACTTAAGAAATCTTTTTGGATTCGCAACCTCCAAGGCTCTCTTATTGACATCTCTTTCATCAGTGAGAACCAAGGCCTTCTTGGCCAAAAAGGCGCAATCAGCACCACACTTGCCTTTTCTCTTTGTATCTTTAATAGTACTTTCTGTATTATGTGCACTGGCGGAAACACATACAGTTGACCTTTCAGCCATGGAACTGATAGAGCATCTGTTGCCTCTGCAAACTTGCTTCCATTGACTGAAAAGAATCTTTTTAGTCTTGAATTCTTGGCTGAAGCAAATAAGTCGACTTGAAAAGGCTTTGAAACGCTAGATAATTTAGTGTTCACTCTCCGGGATGTAACTTGTATCGGCTGAGGTAATCTGCTCTCACATTCAATTTCCCTTTCAAATGCACCACTGTTATGGATTGCAAATTCTTTTCTGCCCATTGAAACAACTTGTTTGTTTCATCTATCAGCACTCTTGAGTGAAGCCCCCCCCGGTTCATCACATAGACCCTGGCTGTCATGTTGTCTGTCCATATTTGGACATGCCAGCCCCTCACCAAATTCGCAAATTTGAGGAGTGCTAGACAGATTGCTTTCAACTCCAAAAAATGTATATTCCTTCTCAAGTCCACTCTAGACCAAACACCCAGAGTGTTTTTTCCCTGACATGAGGCCCCCCAGCCTGTCAGACTTGCATCCATCATAACTCGAATGTAATAATTGACTAAAAATGGAACTCCCTTGTTCAAATTCAAGTCCTTTGTCCACCAAACCTATTACTTTCTCAAACTGGTTGGTAATTTGACCACATACTGCCTTTTCTTTCCAATGTTCCATTGGTGAGGTATCAACAATCTTTGCAAACCTCTCAAATGGAACCTGCCCCATGGAACTAACTGGATAGTTGATACCAGAATTCTCATTACTTGAGCCAACCACATGACATCTGCCATTGTACTTGCAAGTAACTTCCACATTATCTTTTGGACCTTCACACATCTCTCCTCTGAGAGAAAAAGTCAACCACTTCTTGTATCCAATCTTGCCCCTAGATGCATCAGCATCATTGTGGGACTCAAATGACTCTTTTCTAAATTCACTAGAAACCTGTAAGTTCTTAGAACTTCCAAAGTCATCTGCACACTCACTTCCAACTTCTGCTGAGAATCTGCCTTCACTAGCAGATCATCTAAATAAGGGTAGATGTGCACCCCTTTCTGCCTTAAATGAGCTACGAAAGGGACCAATACTTTCGTGAAAACCCTTGGTGCCAAAGCCAACCTGAAAGGCAAAGCCTTGAACTGGTAATGTTTGTTCATGAACTGAAATCTGAGATACTTCCTGTCTGATCTCCTCACAGGGATGTGCAGATAAACTTTCTTCAAATCGACAGAAGCCACCCAGTCCCCTACTCTCAGATTCTCTCATATCATTTGTAACGTCTCCATCTTGAACCTCAGATATTTCACAAACCTGTTGAGATATCTTAGGTTCAGTACAGGATGATAAGTCCCATTGCTCTTTGGGACAGTAAAAAATGTGGAGTAAACTCCCTAGAACCATTGATCTTGTGGTACCTCCTCCACTGCACCTATTTGCATTAGATGATCTATCTCTTTCCGAACTATTTTTCTTTTCTCCATCCCTGCTGTTATTGGGGAAGAGACATATCTGCACTTTGGCATCCTGTCGAACAGAATCTTGTAACCTTTTGTCACAACCTGCAAAACCCATTGATCTAATGTAATTTGGTCCCACAGAATGCCGAACCGCAGCAGTCTTCCCCCTACACAAGGGCTCTGTTTGTCAGAATTGATTTCTACCTTTGCACTGAGTAGTTCCTGTATTTCTCTCAGTGCTTTATCCTTTCCTGTTAAAAGATCCTGACCTTCCAAACTGCCCCTTTGACCTATACCATTGCTGATGGCCATACTTTGTGTCTTGCTGTCTACTACTTCCTCTATCACGAAAGGAATAATATGAGGACTGATATGGTCTCTTTTCAACCTTCTTTTTCTGCAAAGTAGGCTTTACTTGTTTTTCTCTTTGCTCTCGATCAACACCTTTTCTAATGCCTGATTGCCAAACAACAGATCCCCTTTAAAGAGTACAAAAGAAAGATTATTCCTCAACTTCTGGTCAGTGTCCCAATGATGCAACCATAAAGAACGCCTTGCTACTGTAACATCACTTATATTTCTAGCCATAAAGACTACTGCATCATAACTGGCACCTGCCACATATTCCAAAACTTTCCTAAGTCTAGATAAGACTCTTAAATAAGATAGACTGAATTTCCTCATCATCCATCAAGTCCTGTATCCACATCACTGCTGCACGTGAAAACATAGAAGCAGCCACAGATGCTCTTATTGACACTGCTGAATTCTCATGAGCTTTTCATAAGGCAGAATCCGCCCTTTTTTTCATCCTCATCTTTCAACATAGTATCACTCTCCCGAGGGACCAGAGATCCTGAGATAAGTGCAACTACTGGACCGTCCACTAAAGGGACCTTCAGAAACTCTAGATCTTTTTTCCCAAAAGAATAAAGCTTATTTGAATGACCTACAAATCTACGAGTATTTAAAGAAGCTTCCCATTCTGTATAAATCAATTCCTGAAACATATCTGGCATGGGCATACTCCAGCCATGTGATTCTTTAATTACAGATGCAACTTTTGCCTCTTTCTCCTTTGACTCCTTAGATTGACTGCTATCTTCATCTATCTGTAAACCTAAAGTATGTAATACTTTTCTAAACAAACCTCAAATTTGATCTGCCTGAAATAATCTGCTATTGCTTACTTCCTCTTTTATCTGGCCTTCAGAAAGACTATAAGCCTCCATTTCCATCACTTCTGAGGAAACTTCATCCTCTTGTCAACCATCCTTTTCAGTCTCTACATCATTCGTCCTTTTCTTATTAGGATTTGTTGATTCATTATAAACATTCTCTGTACTCTCCTCTTCCTTGTCATTGCTTCTTTTTGACTTTCTTTTTCCATATTCAAAACCTTACTTCTTTCACTTCTATTTATTTCTTCTGAGCTAAATTCATTCTGAGAAATCGCTCCCGATGCATCCCATGTACATCCAATTGATTATTAGAATTAAACCTTTGGTTAATCACTGAATCAAATTCATTAACTTTATTGAATTGATTCCTGTATAACATATGCTGTAATTCATTAGAAATAGTTTAATCATGCTCTGTAGATCACGCATATTCAATGAATTCATTAGGAAATTTGCATCACTGGGAGGTGGTCCAACCCAGCTGTCTTGCCTTAAAGCTGAACACCTATCATCAGCGCCTCCAAAATACTGCTGTTTCATATTTATAGTAGGCAATCTCACTTGCTCTGACTTACCACTCCTTTTGATATTAAACATCTCTGTGAACGGCCGGGCACCAGCTGCCCCATTCAAACTGAGTTGTCTGTTCCACTTCACAGCATGCGCCATTACTTCCTGCCCATGGAGGACTAGGTGAGTGATTGGCAGCAGCCAGATGCACTATACCTGTACGCTTTGACATATCTCCACCCCTTACAGCCGTGAATTCCTTCAAACTCTCTGCGCCTGCTCCAGAGACAGGTTTTCACTCAGAAACAGCCCCTCCCATCTCTGAAGAATCCGAGAAATCAACATGGCGTCCTGAAGCTGCCTTTGTTGATTTACCCTTCGTCATTCTGATTTTAACCTTTTTAGGAAGTGAATCTGGACCCTTCTTAAGAGCAGTATCCACTTTTCTTCTCTTAACTGTCTTATCTTTGCTATCCTTTCTGCCGGAATGTTTATTTCCCGAAGGTCTTACCTCCTCCACTTTGCTCTTGCTAGAGGATAAAAATACTTTTTGTAACTCAGCCATTTTCCCTTCGCCAGAATGTTGCTGCCCTGCGATCATCTGGGAGGTACTCCAACTCAAATTCTCTTTAAGCTCCAACTCAGAGCCTTGCTGTGTGGTGGGCATCTGAGGAAAAACATTTTTAATGCTATTTTTCTTCTCATCCTCAGAGCCTCGCTGGTTGGCAGGCATCTGAGATTCCATTTCCGTAGACATCTCACAAATTTGATATATAGTAAACCGTAAATAAAGCCTTATTTTTCACAACCTGACAGAGAAGGGAAAAGTCATCTGGCTTGCTAGGCAGGAAAGGAAAAACTGACAGAGGAGGCGGGGGGTCCTAACGGTAGCAACTGATTTAGAATTTGGGGTCCTGACGATTCTGGTTGGTACACGAGGATTACCCAATGGTTGTGGATTCCTCCTCCATGCCATCCCAAGAGTAATGCAATCAGATTTGACTGGAAAAGAACAAGATTCTATTCTAGTTGATCCTACCATAGGTTTGTGTGCCAGACTACAACAGCCAAGAGAAGAAGCAGCTATCTCCAGAATCCCTTGCTGAACCTGCCCAAGCATAAAAACAAGGAGAAAAGGGGAGAGCAGACAAGCCTGTCTCACCAGCTTCCTACAGCATGTTTAAAAAGCATAGATTTGGCCATCAAAATGGAAATCATAACAAAGGGGAGGCTGGTGAAAGAAAAAGTTGTCTCTGAATGCATTGTGGAAGACACTTTCATGTAGACTCTAGAGGAGTCAACATGTTTTTGTTTACTTATGAAAGGCTTACTGGACCTGATTGTTTCCTTTCATACTTGCACATTGTTAATTTTGAATAAAAAGTCTGCTGACACATGCCAAACTGCTCTTTTTTAAATAACACAACCCAATTCTTTTTTTGTTGTTTCTGCCTCTGGTACCAAATTTTGTGTTAAAGAAATAATGCCTTGGGAACACATCTACCTTTTTACTTGAGATAAACCTGTTTTTTTGCTTCCACAACTCAGCACTGCCTCTGAAAAGACCCTGAGTTGTGTATCTGTATCTGCCTGTTGGAGCTCATATATGGGTGAGATCATGAGCAGAATGATGTCAATCTCAACTAATGAGCAAACTCAGGTGCTTCCTGACCATAATCCAGTTAGGGCTTTGTAAGTTAAAAATAAGCATTTTATATATGAACCTGGAAACACGAAGCAGGTGCAAATGATATAAGATCAGACTCATATGGAACATAAAAATCAGACTACCGATGCATCTACCACAGCATCATCTATACTGGCGGCAGCACTAAATGGTTTCAGGCAGGAGACTTTCCCAATCTTACCTAGAGATGCTGGAGACTGTATTTGGAACCTTTTACATACAAATCATGTGTTCTGTCCTAAGGTATACTTTCTGTATTACAGCAGTCATATATAAAAATTACATATTAAAGAGATGTTCATTTGCTTGGGATAAGGGAAGAGACATTTCTTTGAAATTGGGTGCTTCTATATTAGCACACAGAACAAGCAAATAGAAACGCGTGGAACTCCTTCCAACTAATGTCAGTGCTTATTACAGCACACCATTTTGGAAAGGCAAATATAATTTGACTGCTGCATGAAAACCCACTTGAAGTCACTGAATCATTAAGTAAGCAGTTATGATATGCTGTGATATTAAAGATAAATACGGCTGTCAACTGAGTGAAGGCAGCAAGTTAGGCATATGAAAACAAACACAATCTCTTGCTCCTACGCCACAAACACATCTCCCTGTGAGCAGAGACAGACTGAAAGTCATGAATATTAACATCACTATCAAGGAAGAGCATTTTAATGAACATACAAAGCAATGTTATCAGTCCTCATAAACTTCGATTGAACACACAGTGATAAGGTCTGTTTAAACTTGTCGTCTTCATGATAACACACACAGAGCTAACTGGGGTCTTAGCAATGACCTGTGTGGAAGAGGACTCTTTGAAAATTGCAGATCCCATTGTGTAATGTATCTCATATAAATAGCTCAAAGCTTCTGTGGCTGTTTTTTGTGCATGCTTATGGGTAGCTGAAAAATGTCCGTTTGTGTGTGTCAGCTACGGGTATATATACATTTTTGTGGCACCAATTTTAAAGGGCATTTTCTTCACAATGTGTCTGGCTTTGGTAAAGAGGAAAAACCTGAGACTGAAGGATGCATTGAACCAGAATGACCTTCAGCACTTACATCTGCAAATACTGTACAGACAATTTCACAGGAGAGCCCATTGAAGAGCAGAAAGAGCTCGTCTTAACCATCACCATGACTGCTCACACAAAGGCGACAGAGATAACTGAATTTGTCAAGCACAATATTTCAGTTCAATTCACCCATGGGAAGCAGCAGCAGAATTAAAGAGCCATGAAACTTCCAATTTTCTATAAAAGATTTGATAGCTCCGCCTGCCAAATCCAGAGCTGGTGAATGGATTTTTTTTCAAAAAAAAGACATTCACATCTAGTAATCCATGGCACAGGGATAGTTCAGTTATCCTTTTTTCCTAGTTTAGTGACCACTGCGACACCCAATGGTACTGAAGGGCATATTTCCATATTTGCATGGCATATTTGCAATGATAAATTTTAAGAGACCCCAACATCTTTTCTGAATAGGAAAATATTAAAGTATGTGTGGACTCAGAGAAATAATTGAAAACTGACACAACATTGTGACCAAGACATCTGGTCCTCCACAACCAGGCATTCACAGTATCTGCTGGGGGAGTGACAGATCAGCACTTTGCTGCAAAAGTGTTTTGGAAAAACCTTTGTGCATAGTGTCACAGTTTGAGGGCTGAATAGCTGCAGAGCAACACTGACACTGTCCTGTTATTTATGGAAATGTAAAAGTACCCAAAAGATGAAGGGTTACTACCATGTCATTTGACTGAAGTGTGACCAGCACAATCCAGCTAAATGCTTTCCATTTAACTGCCATTTCCGTTCATGGGAATTCATTCCTGTGCAGGAAAAGGCTATTTTAGTGGAAACTTCACATTTTGCTAAATCCAGAGAACTAGAACATTTTATTGGAACAAAGATTTAATGGGAAAACTTGTTAACAATTTAAAATTGATGTTAACTATGTTTTACTTACTAATTTTATTCAATTGAAATAAAAAGATTTATAAAAATTATGGTTTTATTTTTTTAAAAAAATTATCAGGGTTAGGGAACCTGCAGCCTATCAGCTGCACCCAGACTGACCAGGGATGTCTGGAGTTGTAATCTTCCTCACGGTAAAAGCTGTTCAACAATGTAATATGCTGCTCTGGTGGTGGGGGCCTGGAGTCACCTTCTTCGGAGGTTTTTAAACAGAGATTGGGTGGCCATTTGCTGGGGGTACTTTGAGTCTATGTTCCTGCATGGCAGGGAGTTGGATTCAACAGCCATTGTGATCTCTTCTAACTCTATGATTCTAACATCTGGAGGTTCCCAAGATAAGCAACTTCTTTTGTAAATGCAAGCATACTTCTATAGATGAAAAGTGTAAAACTCAAGAGGAAGCACTTAAAACGTTCAAGAAGAATGTGAGCTCAAATAATCAGCAATGGCTGAACTGGATAAATAGGAAATAGTTACTTTTCAGATTTTAACTAGTGAGTGGTAAAACTACTTCCCCAGTTGTCTATTTAAAATGTTAAAATATTAGTAAAATGCTACTTAAAGACTGCTATGATACATTAGCTTAAAAAAACAACAACAATCTTTTATGGCAGGGGTCTTGCTAGTTTCTTAAAATATGAGGCATAGGTCCACTGGGCCACCCAGAGAATAATGAGGTATGTCAGATTTTTTGCAAAAGTATGTAAGGATGAAGAATGTGAATATGATTATTAATGTGTATAGATGGTTTAAAAATAATTATTAGAATTTACTTATGTTTGCGGAAGACAAGGCAGTTAATTTTCCAAATTAACCTGAATTCTTTGGTTTGTAGCTCAGCCTTGATCATCCAGTTCTGCCATCTCTCTTCAATCTCTCACCTAGAATAGACTCCAGTTCAAGTCCAATTACCCCTAGGCTTTATTATGCCCCCCAATCAGCTATAGCTTTCTGGTGTGGGGGAAAAAAGAATATACTCTAGGTATGGGTCAGAGACACTACACAAGTCTCCAAACTTTATTGAAGAGATCAAATGTGCTTCCAACTTATCAGAAATACAGAGGCAAAATATGAGTGACAGACAGAAAGAGCTACAACTGGCTTGGAGACAGCTTGCTGACTAAAATTTTGTCACCTGCAGTAGACAAGTGAACTCCATCACTACTTTACAGGTTTGGCAGGAGGAGGGCAAACACAACTTTCCCAGGGATTTGTCATGGTGGGCGAAGCAATTCCTTGACCAATACAGCTGTTAGATTGCCAGCCATTCATAGGAATGGGTTTGTTCCAATGACTACCAAGAACATGGACTTTTACATTTCAACTACATAAAGATGGAAATGCCATTCTGATGGGCTTGATATGGAGTTGTCTGTATGTATTCAGTTTGAAATGTGATCTTCCAAACATTACCCAGCAGAAAATATTAACTCCCACCTCATTGAAGTCTCAAATCATAAAAGTCAAGGCTTTTTAAAACACCAGTTTAAAGCTTAGTCAAATATTTGGCTTTGCTCCAATTTCTTTAAAAGTACAATGCATTACTGGCCCCTAGTGGATGATATCAAAAAAAGCATATAATCTAAGAATGCTTCTTAATAGAACACGTGCAACTACCAGTATTTTTTTGGAAAAACATGGTAATATACTCAACTGTGTTTCCACTTTCAAAAATTAAGTGTTTTTAAAATAAACCTTAGCAAAGTTAGGACAAAAAGACATACATTTATTTTTAACAATCCATAGACACCATTAAATTACTCTTCCCAAACACATGCCAGCATTATCACTAAGAAAGAACACTCAATCCACTTTTTTGACAGTTTGAAGTGGCTTTGAAAAAAAATAGAAGCCTAACAAATACATCTTTAGGCCTATCTTTGAACAAGTTTTTAAAAATCCACACAGATCAAAAGGAAAAGAAAGGAAAAGAAACTTGAGCAGCAATCAGTGATGAAAGCAGCATTTTCAAAGTGAAACTTCACTCAGTTTATCCACTCAGTTTATCCATGTGATCTTCCTACATTCTTTTACAAAGAGATTATCCTCAAATAACATGTGGAAAAAGTATTCCTTCTCTCATCAAAGCATCACGCTCACATACGTGCACATACTCTCCCCAACAGATTTAACAGGATGATTCGTGTTGGTGTATGCCTTCAAGTTATTTATGACTTATGGAAACCCAAAGGTGAACCTATTATGGGGTTTTCATGACAGAATATATTGAGAGAGTTTGCTCTTGCCTTCCTCTTAGAGACTGTGACATGCCCAAGGCCACCCAGTGGGTTTCCATGGCTGAGAAGGAATTGGAACCCTGGTCTCTCAGTGCCCTAGTCCAATGCTCAAACCACCACACCATGCTGTGGCAAGAAATGTGCATAACTTTTTTCACTTTAGTGAAGGAAAAACTACAGAAAGAGATGCATATGAACTTCTGACTCTAGCAATGTTATTATAAGAAACCTAGAATGATGTGACAATTAAAGTGTTGAACTAGATCTGGGGAAACACAGGTTCAAAGCTCAACTCCGCTAGATGATCTTGGGTCAATTATGATCCCTCAGTTTAACTTACATCAAAAGGTGTTGCAAGGATAAAATATGGCATAAATCTATGTATAATGCTCCAAGTTCCTTAGAGGATAGGGCAGAAATAGAATTCAGATGTAATTCAGTTAAAGCTGCTGACGAAGAAGCTTCTTTTACAAAATCTCTTTATGCCTGCCTAACCCCTTTTCCTCCTCATCTGTTTAGCTGGAAGGTTTTTAGCAGCATCAGCATTGGGAACACAGTGAAGGAGGGCTGGAGAAACAGATTTTCAATGTCAGAATGCAGTGGCGTGTCTGCAGTAAACAATACAATGAAGCTCAAGGTAAGAAAAAGTGGGATTTTACTCTACCCAGTCCAACTGTAGCTGTGTGAACTTGCCTACAACAAGCAAAGTAAACAGCAGCTCCTTCCAGTATCCCTTATTGCTTGCAGGAAATTTGAAAGGGGGAGAATAGATAAGCCTGCGCCTTAACAGCTCCCTCTAGTATGTGAAAAAAATAGATCCATGAGTTTGGCTATCAAAATGGAGATGATAAGAAAGATGGAAACTGGTGGGGGGGAAATGTCCCTAGATGCATTTTGGAAGCTTCCAAGTGGTTTCTAGAAGGTTAAAATGTTTGTTTACCTATGTAAGGCTTACTTGTCCAGGCTGATTCAATTCCCACGTCCATATTGTTAGTTTTGTAGAAACTGCAACCTAACCCTATTCTATGTTATTTCTGCCTCTGGTACCAAAATTTCTGTTAAAGAAGTTATGCCCATGAACACATCTACATTAACTGGGGTATACCTAAGACTGGGTAAGCAAAATGAGGACTACAGAACAAACGAAAGATTTATTAGGAACAGTGAAGTTGTCATGGTATAATTTCATATACAGTTAGAGAATTGGACAAATAAATGGATAAAGAAAAACGGTAAATATAGAAAGCTTACAAAGTTTGAAGAAATGATAGTACAAAATGAAGAGACAGTCGGAAATAAAATAAAGGTATAGTGAGCAAAATTTATAAATTATTGTCTGTAGAGCAGGAATCACAGAATGCACTCAAAATAGTATGGGAGCAGTATAAATGGTATAAAAAGGTATGGGATATAGCTATTGATGATAAATTGACTTACTGTAGTATCAAAGTAAAGAAGGGGGAATTAAAAAGAGATAATTTTATAGATATTTGGGGGGAATTTATTGATTATGTGTTAATAAAGGGGAAAGGAAATAAACCAACTGAAGAATCATTACAATTTTGGAAGGGGAATGGAGCTATTTGAATTGAATGGATGAGGTCATATCTCTAATGGTCCCGGTGGTGGGGAGCACTTTATTATCTAATTGTAGAACAGATTAAGGTTAAAAGTATTTGGTATAAGCAGTTTGTAAGTTTATGGGGTTTTTTGGTATTAGGTATTGTGTTGTGTGTTTTATAGTGTTATGTATTTTTATGTTGTTAAATAATTAATAAATTTTTTTAAAAACCCCACGGTATACCTACATAAATACAAATAAAAGCAGGACAAGAAACAATAAATGTCATTTTTGTCGATTTCACCTCAACTGAGAAACGCTTTAGGTGTTATCAAATGTGGCAGATACCACATTCTAATTAATTTCAGAATACTATATTCAAGGAATTGTCATTCCAGAACATGCTATCTATCTTACAGGAAAGTTATCAAAATCAGAGGGAGAAATAACACTCCTTTGAACATGACTAACCTCAGTGTGAAGTGGACTGCATCTATCTTTTCACTTTTTCATCTTCTCAGTCTTCTATAACAAGCATCACAAAACTGTCTAAATAGGTACATTAGGTCAGCTATTTGTTTAAAAAAAAATCAAGAATGAAATAGCACGGTGTACTATTTTCTATTGCGGGGGCGGGGGGTAATTCCTGTATAAGAAGAACATTTCTAAACAGGAAAGGTTGTGTGTGTTTGTGTATTATTTAGAACTATTTCACTAACACTATTCACATTTTTCAAAAGATGGATGTTGTCAATTTTTGAAACAAAGCTTCAAACAATGATTAGTAATAAAGGATAAAAGCCACTAATAGCAAAAGTAGCAAAGCGAGAGCTTAAAAAAGCAACAAAACAATGCACGGCAAAGGTGGAAATTATGAATCCCTCAGGATATTGTTAACTGTAAGCATCCCTTACTATGGGCTGTGCTGGCTAGGGCTACTGGTTGTTGCTGATACTGGCAGAGAAGGACATCATAAATTGATTTTAAGAAACATAAACAAAAGTATTTAACATACATGATTCATGACAGACACATTCAAGTAACCACGCATTTATTCATTCTGCAATTAGGAGAATAATATTTAAGTAGCTAAAAGTTCATTCATTCTGAAGTTTGAAAAAAGAAATCACACTAAAATAATCATTATTCATATTTTATTAATGCAGTACATTAATTTGTTTTCAGGAGTTTAGATGGCCTATCAAAACAATTATGCAAGAATTATTTTCATTGTAAAATTAATGACATCCACATAAATTAAAATGAATCCAACAAAGTTAATGTTAACTGAAACACTCTTTTTAAGGACAGCAAAGCTACACTGTATGACTATAACCCATATTGTGCTATGAAATATGCTACAATAACCAAACACTAGAAACATTTGGGAAATCCTAGAAAAACTTGCATTTTGGAATATAGGAAATGCCAAGTGAAACTGCATTGCTGGTATGGTGAAACAAGGTATAGTGAAGCCGAACCAAAAACAACTGAGTAGGCTCATGTGCTGCTGTGGTTCAACACCAGTTTGCTGCATCATATTAAGTGTGAGCCATTCTAGAACACTGCATTAGTGCCCAGTGTGGCTTGGCACACCACCACCAGTAGACCCCAATGCTATTTGGCACACCACCACAAATGGACAACAAGAGTATGGTGGAATGGAGGGGCAGGAGAGGACAGTGGAGATGGACACCACCCCTAAGGGCCTTCTAGTTACCAAGGATCCATCTGTATCAATGAATCTCTACTTGCCTGATACATTGTTGTATGACATTACACTGGTATCACAACAGAGATTACATCTAAACAATGGCTTGCTCAACACAGATTGGGAGTTAAAACAAGCTGAAACCTCACACTGCACCATTGGTGCTCCGTAGAGTTGGTCTATTAGGCTCACTTGCTGGGGGGCTTTCACTGCTTACTATATGGCAGGAGATTTTCCTCTCATAGCCAGCACCATAGTAGCCTGTTTATCACTTGGCCATGCTATATGCTTGGCTATGCTTCAGGAGTCAATCTGCTGGAAAGTTTCTGTGGTACAGAGCCTAGGAACATATCCTTTTTCTGGCCCACTTCTAGGGTATCTGGCCTAGGTTTCAATATTGCCATCATCAACTGAAGCTAACATTCAGTTCTTTGTATATGTAACATAATTTGTGGCTGCTGACAAACAATTCTGTCAAAGCATTAAGGCTGCAACCTGGGCATACTCAACTTGGTAATAAGCCCCCAATGAATACAGTAGGACTTGCTTCTAAGTCAGCATGTTTATGACTGAGCATCAAGTTTTTAAAATCCTCTAAGAACTTTGAAGTTTTCAAATCACTTTTACGATCATGAAGGTTGTGCTAAAATTCTAACAGAGTCTTGACATAAGAAAATACACATTTTAAAAAAAATCAAAGGAAGAACATCAGTGTACAGTACTGAAACATTAATATCACCCCCTATGTACTGGGATAGTCAAAAGGTAACTTGGGAGGCACCCAAAAGCTCCGGAACTTGCCATCTTCTCTTCCTAAATTTCAATATGGTGTAGAGGTGGAGCTTATAAGAATCACAAGGCAGGTGATTTGGTGTGAATGTTGAGAGCACAGCAGAAGGGGGAGACAAAGAGTTTATGGGAAGGCTGAAAAAACAAGTTTTGGTCCAAAATGTGTTGCAGTAGAGAGCTTAGCTAAAAGACACATGCAGTCTGACAGAATTCAGGCACTGAAAAAGACCTGAGATGCCAGCTATCTTTTCAGAGTGAGGCAAACCTTTTGCTAATGTAGCAGGTGTGACCATTAGCACCAGCCTTCTCACCACTGCCACTGTGCTCATCCCTAAAAGCAGGGTTACTTTAGCCATATTATTTATTGGTTCTTTCACCCTTCTTCTTCCCTAGTAACACATACAAGTATGAAAATGAAACTTTAATAAAAATCTGTGGCCAACATTGTTCACTGTAAGGTTAATAATTCCATCAACATGTAACACTTCCAGACAGGAGGTAGTATTATGTGATGAGTAAAAGAAAAGGGCCTGTTAAAAATAAACTGAGTTAGAAACCAGTCTAACTCACAGTATGGATACACAGAAATTGAAAGCCGTACTACAATATCAATTAAAAGCTAAAATAAACTAAGCACAAAACCCTAATATAAGCACAAAACCCTAATACAAAACCCCTTAAGCATGTCTAGAGGTTCAATCATACTTTAAAAGGCAAAATTTTAGCCTGCCACTTTGCAGTATTATAGATATCACACAGCACTAACACATTACTATTAAAAACAAAATATCTTTGATTAAAAAAAAGATACAGTCTATCAACTGCTGTTGCCTTATCTGTTTCAACATGCTTGTAACAGATCCCAAATGCAGATCAAACAAACAGAGGCTGTACAGTAGCATTCCTTTATGGACTGCTCCTGGAGATCTACAAACATACTGATGGGAACATGGAGGTTAAACACATCCAAGTGTTCATTTCAGTGGATGGATTCACAATGCATGTGCAAACACACACACACATGAGGAATGCTGCTGTCCCTAGTCAAATGAGCAGAGAAGCTCCTGAAGGATTTGGACCTCTGCTGAAATAGTACAATATGTAAACTGTCCAGTATCATCTACTGTTATACATACGCCCATACACTGATCAACACACCAGTTCTACAAAATGTCTAACCCATATCTTTCCAAGCAAAAAAATCTTAAAAAGATTTGATGAGCAAATCCAACAATAATGCACATTAAGGTTATACTGAGAAGGCACACTTTGTTGTTGTCTCACTAGGTTTCTTTTCATGACCAAGTTAAGACTAATTTAACTTTTACTGACATTAAAGAAACTGGAGCACTTTTTTTCTGGTTTAAGTCTTTGCATCCATATTCCCAAATGAGATATAAATTAGCCCAGTGCAAATATTTTACAGCATTTTAAAAATTCTGTATCTAGCTATTTATATTGATATTTCTGTGTGCATACCCAGACTATATTCATCCTCTCAAAAAGCAACAAGAAATCCAATATTCCATCTTCAATTTTAGAGTTTTTATAAAATTCAGCAGTTTGGGGTCTTCATCAGGGATACAAAACTCCCACTTTGCCATTTCCCTGGCTTATATCTGTGCAAGGAAGAAGCACAACCACACATATGGCAACCACATGTTTTAATCTTAGAGCAAACAGTAATTTTTGAAAGAAGGGAAGGGAAAAAGATTATTTTCCTTTCTCTTACACCATGGTTCCAACCCAAACTGTACCTCAACCTCTCCAGCAAAGAGAAGTACATTCACAAATTTCTTGCACATCAAGTTTGAACCAAGTATTGCTGCTCCAACATGTATGGGAGAATTAGGATTGGCATCTATGGTTTTGGGGCCACAATGACAACTCTGAATAAATATTATGTTATATACAAACATTTAAAAATATCATTGTAATATTTATGATAATATCTTCTAAAATAAACTTCTCAGCTATGTACGAACATATGCTCATAAAGGACCAACTTTAAGTAAATTACTGAAAATGCAAAACTGCACAAAATTGCTGGGTTTTCTCTAAGTTTTTAAGGAGGGAAAAAGTAGCTTTCCAGTTCTAGGGCTTAGTCTACACCAATCAAAGTGTAAAGTATTTTGAATAACCATTATGGGCATATATCATTAAAATTATATGCTTACACCGGCTCCATGGAACTGCTACAAGATGATGTAATTTTCACATCTCAGAGCCACACCTAATGCTGGTATTAAAAGAGACAGGTGAAAGATTTAGCTGCAAATTCAGATCTGCATGAAAAAAGAGCCAGTCTTCCACCAAGATGGAGAAGCAATGGGGTACTAGAGACCAGAAAAAACTCAGTGGAATTATTGTCCAAGCAATTGCCACTGTGCAGACCTACATGGTTCACAGAACCAGCAGCACCTGTAGCTCATTCCCTTTCATACCACCTATGGTGTGTGCATCTCAGTCATTTTCTAAAATTGGCCCTTTCCAGTGCATATCAAAAGAACCAAAATGCAGGAGCCAGCTGTTGCATTTCACTGCTGTTCTTTTCACCTATTCGCTATGAAGTGCCACCAACTATTTTGCCAAATCTCCTATGGTCACAGCTTCCCTGTTTTTTGTTCTTACCTGTATAGCTGCTAGGCAACACAGGCACAATGCAAAACACTGGAGCTAAGATGCTGTAGAGGAAGCATGAAGGGAATGCACTGCTACCTAGACAGCTGATCAACAGTTGTTTGAGCCACTGCTCCATCCAGAACACTCTGGTGTTCCATAAGGGTGAGCCTCATGTGTGATTCCCTGAGCAGGACTGCAATTACAGCTTCTAAGATGTACATATTTTAATACAGTTTGACAAAGCCATCCACCTCAGGTTTGTATTTACAGTTTAATAAAGATATAAATTCAAGTCTCCATATCTGACTTCATATACTATAAAAGTTTAACAAGGTACATATCAAATAAATTAAGAAAAATTAAAATTATAGCATTTAATGTTGGCTGAAGAATGTTACAAAAACTTGTTCCTCTACATGGTGAACAGAATGACATAAAATATCATCAAAACACCAAAAAAAGTTGAGATGAACTAATTTAGCAAGTGTCCTACTTTCTTATACAATATTTGAGGTGAGAGGGTCACCTCTCGTCTGTCCTTTCAAACACTGAGTTACAAGCACAATCCTACACATGCATATTTAGAAGTAACATTCCACTGGGTTAAGTGGGATTTACTTCCAGGTAAGTGTGTAGTCTTAGTCGCCTGTTTACACAACTTCACGCTTTAAAAATTACTGTAAAAATGGGAGGAGACAAAACATGTTAATAAGTTTATCATTGAGCCTTCTTGGCTTTGCGGTATATCACTGTATACCACACATTCCTTTGTCCAGGAAGCATTGATATTTCCCTTCCATCAATGATGTAGCATTAACTTTTCCCTTACTTTTCTGAGTATAATTCCTTATCTGGTTGACCTCCTAAAAAAACTTAAGTGTTCAAAATCAATTTGACTATAAATGCCTGGATAAATTTAGCTTAAGTGCTATTTCTGACCATATGCATGTTGGGTTCCCCCCTCCACAGGAAACTACCTACGTAAAGAGTTTATCCAGCTAGTTTGCTTTTGAAAACAGAGCTATACAATTCAGTTGGCAATTTCACAATCAGTACAAGAGTTGGATTATATGCGTTATCATTTTATAAACTGGAAAATATTTGACTAGGAATCAATGACCTCGCACTCATTCAGATTTATATTTCATCTCAGTAACATTTATGATGAGCATCATTTTTTCAAAAGCTTAACTCTAATGTAGCTCTAAGATCCATTAATTTTGATGTAATTTGCAGAAAGGTGTGCTTTGGTATCATTGCTCAAACTTGTTAGAACAAAATCATAGCAAGCTCAGTGGAATTTATTCTCAAGTATACAAAGGACTGCAAATTCAGTTATTTGGCTATAGCAACTGATGAACGTCTGGACACTCAGGAAATCAAGATGATAGATTAGCAATAGTGAAGAACACTGCCAATTTATGAGGCACTATAATATTACATGATAAGCGCCATGTGCTTCTGCACCTGTTTCTATCTATAAACAGTGTTCCTAATACAAGATCAGTATTGTTCCATATAATCTGCAGATACTTCTAAATATAAAAATGAATAAAAATAAAAATCTCAACTCAAATCTCTATGGCACAGATTGTTGTTGCTGTTGCTGTGTGCCTGCAAGTCAGTGCCAACTTATGGCAACCCTAAAGTGAACCTATCACAGGGTTTTCTGGGGCTGAGAGTGTGTGATGAGCCCAAGGCACCCAGTGGGTTTTCACAGCTAAACAGCAAACCGAACCCTGGTCTCCAAGGTTGTAACCCAATGTTCAAACTACTACACCATGCTGGCTCTCATGGCACAAATTACGCCCACCAAATGCAGAATGTTTCTGCGAGCAATTCCCTTAATTAAATTTAAGTGGGTCAAAACAATTAGATAAAAGGTAACTCATTTATCTACTAGTAACAAATATATTTTAAAACCTGGTATATTGGTCAATTAAAAATATAAAAATTAAGCTTTTTTTAAAGTCATAAATTAAGCTTTCTTTAAAAATCAAATACTTTTCTAGTATTTGCTTTAACTTCTGGGAATCTATCTATATCCCACCATCAGTTAGAGCAAACTGCTCTCCCTTGTCCATTCATATTAAGGTTTGAACTCAACTATTACCTCATATTCCCCATGAAGCTTCCCAATTTAAAGAAATCTGACAAACCTACCAAGTACTGTCTTTTATGAACTTTATAAATAGTCCCAGTGAAGCTCAAGAGTACTGAAATAGAGCAGTTCACACATATTGTGAAGTCTGCAAGAAACAGGAGCGTTCTTAACAGCAAAGGCTATTATTCCAGCAGTTCTTAAAACTCTTGCTGTATACTCCCTTATTGCAAAAGAGTATTCAAGTCTCATTCTAATCCATGGATTGGATCTATATTTAGTCATAGTTAGGTTAGACCCACTGAAATCAACATGTCTAGAGTCAGTTTTGACTCAACTCCGTTGACTGTAATGGATCCACCTAAAAAGTACCTGAGAGTGGATATAACCCTGCAGCTAGAATGGCTCTAAGTGTCTAAATCATATTATATGTTCTATTTTAGTCTTTTTGTTTCTTTTTGAGACTTCCTCAGTTGAAATAGCTATCGCTGAGATGCAAAAAGCTCCAAAGGTATACAGAAGTACTTGCCTGGGTGACCCGGGTTTGATTTTTTACTATCAGAAACAATATGTACTGTCTTCAGCCTCAGAAGTTTTAGAAGTTTGTCAGGTGTCTTATTCTAGACAAGAGTGGGGAATAGTGAAGCTCCAATGTTCTGACTACAACTTCCAGCAGCCCCAACCAACACAGCTAATGGTGAGAGATTATGCTCACTGCAGTCCAACAGCACCTGGAGACAAAGTTCTAGAAGAAATTGCCATTATGTCTGTATAGCAAGTAGCCTCTTTGTTTAGGGAGCAGTTTTCTTTGTACTCTTGTTCTCCTTCAAGTCATCTTGGAGCGAAAAACAGACTACACAAAATTACAGGCTTTCAGATTTAAGAGGCAACATGTAATACTGAAATACTATGTCTTTTTTTTATTACTGCAACTAGCTACAAGGCTTAGCTTGCTGCTGCAATTAATTACTGACACTATGGTGAAAAAAAAATCTTTAAAAGGAATACAATTTAGAGAATTAAAAAATATTTATACATGAAAAAAAACAGACAGTATAAAAATCAACACTGCTGAAATAAGAGTTCATATATATAAAATAAAAATATTCTAAGAGGGGAAGTCAAGATTGTCCCTTTAACATAAAGGGGGCAGGGAGAAGGTAAAAGGCAAATGATATGAACAAACTATGCTGTTAATTAACCTAAACTGAGTTATCTTTCTTGATGGTGAGATAGGCTGACCACTCAAAATCCTGATGTGTGTTGTGGTTATCAGCACTTACAATGCAACACACTTCACAACATTATGTTTTCCTGAAACCTTTACCTGCCACTAAAGCTTATAGAGATTCAACTAGCAAAAGATAATAATGTGACAGCCTAAAAAAAGACACTTTATAGTTTAATACAACAGGATCCTTCGTTCAATAGCCTTTCGGCAAATAGGACATTCGCTCATTCTATCACCACAAAGCTGACAGGTTCCATGACCACAAAGAAAGATCATATTCTTCAGACGATCCAAACACACAGGGCACATAGTCTGTAAAAGAAAAGAAAAGAAATGAAGAATTTGAAGAAAATAATCAAATACAGTAGATCATGTAGTCCTCATGTAAATACTATCTAAAGAAAGAAAGTCAGACCGGAGCAAAAAATGGCAAACAAACTCTGAAATATACTCTAAACTCTAGAGTAGCTTTGCTTAGAGTTACTATAGCATTTCAGAATATCCTAAGCATTTCACACACATTTTCAGTATGTGTAGTAACAGGCAACTGTTGAAGAGGAAAGAAGATAATCTCTGTCAAACTGGGAGAGCTCAGAAAGGGATAGATCTCCTACTCCACTATGAGAGGGGAACAGCAGTTGACACAGAAGATATCAGCTAGAGAAAAGGTCAATGGGGAGAGTTATCCCTCACAATAACACAGCCTAAATGGAATGGTAATAGCCTAGATTTGAATCAAAGGTTTTGGCCACGTCTACAGGAACACCTACATGCAGCGTGAAAAAGGGCTCAATATTTTGCATATCCTTGATGTGTATTAAAGCATTGATCCTGCCCATATTCCAGGTCCTTCCAACAGTCCAGCTTCCCAGCAGAAACTTCAATCTTGCTGGACAAAGGAATTGGACCACGTGTCCCAACAAGAAGGTAAACACAATAATCAGAGAAAAGAGCTTTGCCATTATCACTTTATATCAAGGCAGAAGGCATTTTACTCTATTCCTGTTATTCTTTAAAAGAACTCAACCTGCCATTTCTGTGACATATTTCACTCTGACTTTGCTGGTAGTCGAATTATAAATAAATTTTGAGACTTTTATCATTTTTTTTTATAATTTATGGAACTATTTTGAAACTTTTTTGTACAAGCTAGCAATGCTACTTTTTGTATAACACTTTTCTGTGAACTGCTTTAAATATAATGTATATGAAAAAGCGGTACAGAAAATGACTGAGTTTCACATTAGCATCTGCCAAGGAAGCAACCCTTCTCAAACACAAAAATGTTCTCCCAATGAAAATGGATGCAAGTAGCAGCAGTTTTCCTGTTGAAGAGACTTGAAACTGCAATTTCAAGTGTGCAAATGGACAATTTACCAGGGAGTAGAACTGTCTGGCACCACAAGTAAGGAGGTGAGGGTGAGTGGTCTGTATTCAAATCAGAAAGGCCCTGACAGCCACGTGCTTTCATACAGCCATGAACGGCAACTAGTGTCCAATCCCTTGTCTCAGTATCGGGTGGGGGGAATCTCTAGTTGAAAAAATTAGTTGATTCTGTTGAAGGATCATCTGCATTGTCTATTGCTGTTAGCTTGGGGGAGGGGCTCTAGCCACCTTTCCACCTGTTACTCCTATGATTCAAATGACTAAGTGAAGCTGTCCACTCTATACAATGAAAATCACAGGGTATCAAAAGGTGTGAGCACCATCACCACTGGACTGAGTCATCTCTGTTACTCTTTCATCATATTGTTGACTTTGTATCAAAAAATGGATTAACCAAGAATAGTGTTGGGAGCTACACCTTACGTAAGATCTGAATTACACAATCCAGATTAGATCTGTTGTAGCATTTATACCGTAAGGGGAGACATGGAGAGGAGATGAAAGAGACAGGTGGATATATGCATACGGCTGGGTGGTGCAAGAAGTGTCTTAGCATGACCTGCCTCAGTCAAAGCATCCTCCAAGAGCTTCCTTGCTATCTTAGTTCAAAAGAAGTGAAGTTGAGCTTTAAAGAGAAGCCTGAAAGAGACTTCCTTTTCTTTTAACTATTGACTAGTTCTTTTCTCAGAGTGGGAGTGGGGAGAGAGACAGCCTGTGTCAAAACACAAAACTGTTAAAAGAAGTTGGGAGAAGTTTAATTCATCAAAAAGTTGATACTCAGGTGGCAGAACTGACTGTAACAAAGAAAAAATACACTGGTAGCTTTTAATGATTTATTTATTGCATTGATTCTCCAAAACATAGGTGTCCAGGCAACAAATGGTAATATTATATTTAAACAAATCTAAAACACAAAGCAACATCACATAATGCAACACAACCTAAAGCACTGCGTAAAAACAATCAATAATCATAATAAAAAGAAAATACCACACACTTGGTAAAATGGCACACTGGAGGACTTTCTGTTAAGAATTCTTCTTGCCAAGGAGAAAGAGCCATCTATTAAAGGGTTAGTTCCTGTCACTGCCCAGTCTAGGCAAAATATAATGTTACTTAAAAAGAACTTTTATTGACACTCATCTCCTTCTGCTTCAGTAAGCCAAGACACACGATAGAAAAGACTCCCCATGTTCAGGAAAGATCTTAAAGTATCCTACCTAGGATGGGGCTGGATGGCTCCTTCCCCTTCGCAAGAATGGAACTTCATGGTAAGTCCTCCAATATGCCATTCTCAGTCAGTGGAGGAGCCATCCATTAATGGGATCTACCAAAGCCCATGTCTACGTGCATTATGATGGGAGGTGGCAAACACCTATTTTATTGCAGGACTACTTGTTGCAGAACTGTGGCTGAGGCAAATTTGTCTAGAGCGTGGGTGCTGCCTGCGTGTATAGAGTTAAGGGGTGAGAGAACCATGGTCTCCTCTGTCAATGTGCAGGGGAGGGGGCTAGAACTACTGAAATATTTTCTTCCCTGATCCTCCTCAGCACTCTAGATGCATATAGCAAACCTCGAGGTCAGTGAGTCTGCAGTCCTGGACTTTGGCCTTCAGAGAGTAAAATCTGGTGAAGGACCTGGGGAATTTGCAATTTGCATCTGAGGTGAAAAGATCAACCTGATATTTGCCAAAGTGTGCCTGTAGTTGACTGAAAGTGTGTAGATCCAGACTCTGCTCCCCTAGGTTCAGACTGTGGTCACTAAGTAAGCCCGTTTCTCCATTCAGGGTCCCTTGAATGTATTGGACTGAGACTGAGAGAACATTCTTCTCTGTCCAGGACAAGAGAAGGTGCGCCTTCCTGGATTTGGCTATTTTATTGTCTGTGTGGATCAGAATGTGTTTCTTAGAACACACTGTAGGTGAATGAGTCTGATGGCTTGGAGTTTCAGCCAGCTGTTGTTGTAGGGTTGTTCTGTTGCACTCCACAGTCACTGGACTAACAGGCCCTGGTAGTGTGCCCTTGCCCATTCTGGGAAGGGGGAACTGGCTAAGCAGAACTACTAATGGAGGGAACCAAAGGCTAGGAGTTTTTTGCTTTTGTTTTCTTTTTACATATAGGATTGAGAAAGGAAAAAGTAGGAAAAAGGAGATTTAAACTGAAGAAATAAAGCAAGAGAAAGTGGAGGAAATAGACACAAGACCTTTTGTGGGCATGGCAAGAAGAACTGAAGCAGGAAGAGAAGAGTATGGACACAGCTTCATTTTAAATAACATGATTATCTTGCCTACCCTGGACAGGAACAGGAATGAACCCATTAATGGATGACCGCTTCTTGCCTGAGAAAGCCTCTTCTTCATCAACCAGCCAGTTGAATTGCCCTCCCCCCACAAAAAAAAGGCAGGGTGGGGAGGGGATCAAGAATTCCAGAGCATGGAATGTGCCTCTAAGGGTGGTAGAAAAGACAGAAGGGCTTCTGCTAAGACTTTAAACCATTTTCTCATATGGAAGACTGTGGCTATTAATATACTATATCCAAGTCACATAGAGCTTTACAAATTCGAATGGACAATTCAAGTTCTACTTGAAATTGGCTTGAAACCAGTGAAACTGTAGTAACAGCTCATATGTTCTGTACAGCCAGTTCCAGCAAACAGCCTCAGGATTTTGGGTCAGCTGAATATTCCAGAAATTTTATATTTCAAGATTTTACTGTCTGCAAAAGTTTTCACTCCACACTACATACAACACACAGTTTAATAAACACACATTGGCTTTTCTTATTCATTCTCATTTTTAAAAAATGCAGGCAAGATTTACCCCTCTAAGACATATACAAACCTCCCATTCTTCTGAAATTCAATCTATATCCATGGTATTTTATGTGAAAGCTAAAATAAAACATATAGATAAAACTATGAACTGAATCTTTCTTCATACTTTATTCAAATATTATCAAATTTATTATAAAACATAAATAAAATAATCCTTTAAAAATTACTCTGTAGCTGATGTCAAAAATGGCAGTAGAATATACACCTGTTATTTTTCAATACATATAGTACTTAACATATAATACCTTCATGATTTCTTTGATATTTATCAAAGAAGTATATTTGATTTACCTGTTCCTTTATGTCCTGCAATTGCTGCTGCAATTTCTGTACATCAGCATTGACATTGGTATTGTCCTTGTCTTTCTGCAGAACAGGAATGTTTCCACTTGCTACACAATGCGGAGAGGGGAAAATGATGACATGAAATGCTTGCAGGAAGGGAAAAAAAAACCCCAAAATGAAACCTACTTACAAGTTCCTTCTAATCTATTAAACGCATAAGCATGTCTAAATTATAGTTCTAAAAACCCACAACATTTTGTTCGAAAAACTCACAAAATCATATTAAATGTGATATGTTTTATAAATATACTCCAAAAACTAAATCATGGCTATGAATCTTGTCAATTGTTTATCTATACAGGACTTCTCTGGTTGAAAACTGCTTTGGAATTCTTCATTAACAATGCTCAAATAACTTATTTTAAGCTGTTAATAACATGTTATTTCTAAATAAGGCAGAAAGCCACTGTGGCATAATGGTTTGAGTGTTGAACTAGAACTCTGGGAGATCAGAGTTAAAACCTCCATTTAGCCACAGAAACCCAGTGGGTAGCCATGGATAAGTCACACTATCTGTGTCACAGAGGAAAGCAACAGCCCCCCCCCGCAAACAAATTTTGCCAAGAAAACTACACTGACAGGTTTGCCTTGTTGTTGTGCACCTTCAAGTCATTTCCAACTCATGGTGACCCTAAGGCAACCTACCATGGGGTTTTCTGGGGCTAAGAGTGTGTGACATACCCTTAGATGCACAGTTCTTCTCTAAAAAGAAATATGAGACAATCTAACAACTAATGAACCAAATTATACTATCAATGATTCAAAACACCAAGTGTCCACTATCACAAAAGTCATCTACAGGAAAATGAAACCTGTATCATACACATTAATCCCAACTGCTACCTTCAAAATTCAGCTCCAATATACATATGCGTATAGATTAGAAGAACAAGTGGCTATTTGATCTCTAAAGCAAGTAGTGAGATCCTGCAAGGATCTGTATCTACACGAATGGCATTTAACTCGTTAAAAAGTTTTTTAACGAATAAACTTATGAATCTACAGTTTCATATTAACTTAAAAATATCTGAGGGTGACACACAACTTGTGCCAAAACAATCTACAATATATGCTCAATAATAATTAAAATAAATGAGAACAGAAAAAAACAATTTCATAAAATAGGGCAAACACAAAAACAATAGCAAGGGCAAACAATAACTGATAGTGCAATGGAACAACTAGGTCCTAGCCACATATCTATGTCCCAATCATGGGGATGGAGGGCAACTGAACCCCTCTCCCCCAAGGAGGAAATTCCACAACTATGATAGAGAAGGCACTGTCCTGCAGTGTCTCCTTCAACAAGCACAGTGAGTAGGCTAGTTTATGTAGAAGCAGAGAGGAGAATTGTGGAAAACATATAGGTCCATTTTTCCCAACTAGTAGATTGCCCTGCCTTGTAACTCTCCAGAGCAGAGTTTTAAACAACAGAGGAGTGGTGGAAGAATGCCCTGTTTCAAGCATGCAAAGGCCAGGTCAGGTAGGAAAGGAAATTCCTTTCTGAGATCCATTGAAAAATGTCTTTTGTCAGCATATGGACCCAGACGGACCCCTACTTAAATCTCTGTAATTATACAGCAACAGACTTACATGGTGCTGCCTTTGGAACACATTTGTAACTCTGTATTCCCTGAACTCTAATCTCTGAAAACTGAACTAGAGTATTTTCTAGGACAGCGGTTCTCAACCTGTGGGTCGCAACCCCTTTGGGGGGTCGAACGACCCTTTCACAGGGGTCGCCTAAGACCATTGGAAAATACATATTTCCGATTATCTTAGGCTCCATTCCCTCCTCGGTGGTGGTGTGCAAGTGCGAGCCATGTGCTCGAGTCCTTCTGCCCCCTTTGGCGGGAGCGTGTGCGGCCACAGCGTCGCCACAGCAGGAGTGGTGGTGCGCAAGCACGAGCCACATGCTCGTGTCCTCCTGCCCCCTGTTCAGAAGGGACTGAAATCGCTCCCCTTCTCCGCTACCAGGAGAACCTCCCATCTGACGGGCCAGCTTGGGGGGCGGCAGCAGCACGGGGCGCAGGCCCCTCCTTGCCACGGGCCCTGCCCCATTCACCACAGAGGGGGTGCTGCGGAAGGGCCGGGGGGCCTCAAGGCGGCGCTTTTCCGGGGGGGCAAGCTGCGCCCAGTGTAAAAGACAAAGGCGCTGGGATTCCTCCCCCCCAGCCAGGGTCGACACTCTGGAAATTTTTCCCCACACTGTCCCCCCAGCGGAAACGAGAGCGAAGCAGAAGCAGAGCCCAGGGGGGTTCTCGGAGTTTTTTCCCAGGGGAGATGCATGGCTCCTCTTTCCCTTCCTGCCCGGCCCCCCATTCCTGTGAGGCGGCCTTTGCCGGGGGGGGGAGGCATTGTAAATAATAAATAATTTTATGGTTGGGGGTCACCGCAACATGAGGAACTGTATTAAAGGGTCGCAGCATTAGGAAGGTTGAGCACCACTGTTGTAGGATTCTACAGCCACATTCAGCACCTGTTCAAAAGTGCAATATACTACTGTTTACAAGCCAGATAATAACTGTCCTCTAGAAAAATGAGAATAGTATTTCACCCTTTGGAACACAAACCACTGTAACTACAGTGGGGCCTCCACTTTTGCGGGTTCAGCACTTGTGGATTTGATTATTCGCAGGGTGTTTTATTTTATTTTTTTAAATGTTATCCTATTTAACCCTCCCATGTAAAAAAAAAAAAAGTTCTCTCAGGGCTAGTGTAGTGTGGTTGTTTGAGCGCTGGACTCCGACCCTGAAGAGCAAGGTGCAATTCCCCATTTGGCTACGGAAGCCCACTGGGTGACCTTTGGTGCATCACACACACTCAGCCCCCAAAAACTCTATGACAGGTTCCCCTTTAGGGCTGCTGTAAATCGGAAACAACTTGAAGACACACAACAACAAGAACAAGGAATCTCTATATTCTCCAGCATGATTCTATGGTCCCCTTCTGCTGGAACATATTTACCCAAGGTAATTTTTTTTAAAATAAACAAAGTTGTGCTGGAGAACTGAGAGATTCCTACAGAAGTGTTCTCAGGTTAAAAAAAAAAAGCTTTTGTGATTTTGATTTTTATTAGCACTCTTCCGCTTTCACAGAGGTCTTGCACCTCTAAGCCCCACAAAAGTGGAGGGCTCACTGTATGCTCTTGCACAAAACCTGACTGCCCACTACGAGATCAACATATCTCCAGATTTGGCCTTAAGACTTAGAGACATGACCCTGGAAATCGTGATGTGGGATTATTCCTGACATAGTTCTTGGCTCCATTGTTCAATGAAGATGCCACTGGAGTACTGTTCTCTCCCAGGTCACAAAGTACTAGCTGGAAGTAGAGCAATTACTACCTGCTTTCCAGTCTGAAGTGTACTTTAAGGTCACTGGAAAGAAGGGAGCAGTAGAGACAAGAAAGAAAAAGAAAGGGGTGTAGATAGAAGATTGCCATGAGTTTACTAACAGCAGAACAAAACAAACAAAAATACTCACTAATATCATCTGTGCCATCTTCTGTACCTTTTCCACCACAGCACATAATAAAAGGTACTCTTCGCTCCACCACTGCCCGACATTGCACACACTTTTTCATCAAGCTGGCACAATCTGCAAGAAAGAAGTTTGATATGAAGACTGTTGCTATGGCTTAAACAAATTTAATAATCCTGTCAACAAGTTTTACTTTAGGAGAGGAAGACTGCAGGTCTCAAAAACATATCATGCTCCTCCCATATGGTCTCCATCAGTGGATTTTGGTACATCAGAATCAGGGAAAGGACATTATTTTTAACCCATACATAACTGAGATCCTTTAATTTACAAACTGAAGAGGAAACCTGTAACACATGATCTTAAACAGACAAACTAAGAATGTTTAAAAAAATATTTTAACACTAGCACTAATCACCCTATGAAGTCAGTCAAATTAAATAAACTTTGTAAATCACATCATCTCTATGAAACCTTGTAACCCACCAAAAGCACTTACTTTCACAAGCACACATGTGTCCACAAGGCTGGAACAATACTGCAGCTTTTTTATCTGAGCATACCACACATTCTTCAATCTACAAAGAGAAAAAAAAATCACACTTCAGCTTTTCATAAATTAGTATTTAATTCCTAAGCCACAGGGCAATTAGAATAACTCCTGTTCAGGATAAAAAGACAAACAGTAACTAAAGATACAATCATCAAGCAGAAATCTCTAACCTGTGGGACCACCTTCTGGCAACTGCTTCTCTGGCTGTTACCTCTGATTTGTGATCAGAGACAACAAAGATACTTAAAGGGACCACAGCTTTAAATACACTGCATGTAACTGAGCTCTGCTTCTCAAACCAAAAGGCTGCTGCACAGAACTGAGCAGAGCTTTGATGGAAGCCATTCTCACTGGAGGTTAATCATGAACAGTGTCCAAACTTGTAAGAATTACAGCTGGCTCTTCTCACTTTGTTCATCTACTCTGCCTTTGGCCAGTTACAAACTTCTTGTGAGGATATAGGGGGAAGGAGGACATTTGTGGATGCTGCTTTGAGCTCCTTGAGGAAAGGTAGGATATGAATGTGATCAACAAGAAGAGGAGGAGGAAGAGGATCAGCAGCAACAGTGATAAGGACGAAGATAATAAAATCAGTTCTGGATACAGCAGAAGTGGTATTTTTCTGCAAAGCAGCAATGTATTGCTAAGATACTGACCTACTTCTCCACCTCTAGGTAAGCAACAAATAGAAATAGGACTGCAGAATCATATGGTCTGAAGAGGCTTTCTAAGCATTTTGTTCAACTCTCTGCTTGACATAAGGAATCCAGAGTCACAGCATTCTCTGAAATGGCTATCTACATTCTGCTTAAACACCTCTCCCTCTGTACCACAAAGAAAAATACTGGTAAATAGAGTTTAAACACAGCTAAGTTATCCCAGATGCCAAGTGTATATCTTGTTCACACAGATTAAACCACAAAAATATATGATTTGACAGACTACTAATTAACTATAATTATTCTCCCATTTATCCCCAAAGTTGCCATTGAAAATGACTCTAATGCTGCATGAATGTTTAGAGGAAACACTGCCACAGTTTAGAAGTTCAAATCAAGAAGTAATGCCAAGTGAAAAAGGTTAAAAGGGTATTTCTAAAGAAGACTACTATGAACAGGTTGCTTACCTGTAACTGTGGTTCTTCGAGTGGTCATCTGTGCCATCATACACTAGGAGCTTTAGCGCCTGCGCGGTAGCGTTCGGAAACTTCTAGAGCTTGTTCGCTTGGCGGGAACCCCTCCCCCACGCCGGTACTGCGCATGCTCCTCCCGCCGAGCAACGGTCTCTCCTCAGTTCTGTCGTCCGCCGTAGAACCTACAGGGACCTGAGAAAGAGGGGAGGAAGGGAGGGTGTGTATGATGGCACAGATGACCACTCGAAGAACCACAGTTACAGGTAAGCAACCTGTTCTTCTTCTTTGTGGTCTCTGTGCCTTCATACACTAGGAGACTGTGTAGCTTACCGGTCGGATGGCGGGTCAGGTCCTACAGCACGGAAGCCAGCACCTCACGTCCAAACCGGGCATCTCTGCGCGACCGGCAGTCGAGCCTGTAGTGGCGCACGAAGGTCGATGGTTGGGACCAGGTCGCCACACGGCAGAGTTCATGCAGGTCAACTCCTCGCAGGAGGGCCGCAGAAGTAGCCACAGCTCTGGTGGAGTGGGCTCGAAGCAGGACTGGCGGAGGCTTCCTCGCGAGCTCATACGCCAGTTGAATAGTCCGTACCACCCATTTGGAGAAGCGCTGGGTGGACACTTTGAGGCCCTTCCGACGTCGCCCATAGCAAACGAAGAGATGCGGCATCTGTCGGAAGGAAGCAGTCCTGTCCTTGTAGAAGGCCACGGCCCGACGCACGTCCAGGGAGTGGAGGGACCGCTCCAACGGTGTCGTCGGATTCGGGAAGAAGGCAGGCAGGATGATGTCCTGGTTGAGATGGAAACTGGACACCACCTTAGGCAGGAACGAGATGTCAGGTCTCAGGACCACCTTGTCTCTGTGGAAGACCGTGAAGGGCTCATCGGATCGAAGAGCCGTGATCTCACCCACTCGCCTCGCTGAGGTCACCGCTACCAGGAAGGCAGTTTTCATGGTCAGGAGCCTGTCATCCGAGGTCGCCATCGGCTCGAAGGGCGGCTTTGTCAGCTGCGAGAGCACCAGCGAGAGGGACCACGGCGGTAGTGGCGGCGATACCGGCGGGTAGAGATGATGAAGTCCTTTCAGGAACCGCTTAACGGTATCGTTCCTGAAGAAGGCCGAGGCAGCAGATCGTGGCGGTTGGTATGCCACGATCGCGGAGAGATACACCTTCAGGGATGGAAACGCCAGACCCTGTTGCCGGAGGTGCAGGAGGAAATGCAGGACGGTAGAGAGCCCCGCGGGCGATACCGGCTCACTCCTCTCGTTAGCGAAGGTCAGGAAGCGTCGCCATTTATATTGATAGTTGCGACGGGTGGATTCCTTCCTGGCCGCGACGAGGACGGTACCGAGCACGGGATCGTCTAGTGTGATATCCTCCAGGCATGGAAGGCCAGGCGTGGCAGGTCCGGATGGAGGACTCGGCCGCCGGAGTGGGAGAGCAGGTCCGGTGTCGGTGGCAACCGGAGCAGGTCGTCTCGTGCAGCTTGTAGCAGGGGTGCGAACCAATGTTGCCTCGGCCAGTACGGGGCTACCAGGATCGCGTCGGCTCGGTCGGCGAGGATCTTCGATATCGTCCGGCCGAGCAGCGGGAACGGCGGGAACGCGTAGAGGAGTTCCCCGGTCCACGGAAACTGGAAAGCATCCCCGATGGAGGCGCGATCGTGGCCCGCTCTGGAGCAGAATTGGCGACACTTCGCGCTTTCCCTGGTCGCGAAGAGGTCGATGGATGGTTCGCCCCAGCGGTCCCGAATCAGTCTGAATGCCTCTCCGGAGAGGGACCATTCGTGATGGGATGAGGTGTCCCTGCTGAGGGCGTCTGCCGTGGTGTTCTCCTGCCCGGCCAGGTGAACCGCCACGGGATGCATGTGCAGGCGAATGCACCATTCCCACAGGTCGAGCGTGATGTGGAGCAGGGTCGTGGAATGAGTCCCTCCTTGTCTGTTGATGTAGCAGACGGCGGTGGTGTTGTCCGTCAGAATCAGGACCGTGCGTCCCGCCACGGCGTGCCGGAACGCCCGTACGGCTTTCCAGACGGCGAGCAGCTCCAGCGCGTTGATATGGAGAGCGGTCTCGTCGTCGGTCCATCTGTCGCGGACTCTGAGATCGCCGCAGTGGGCACCCCATCCATACAGGGAGGCGTCGGTCGTTACCGTCACCTTCGGTGTCGGCTGTTGGAAAGGCATCCCTGACATCAGATTGCGTCGCGACTGCCACCATCGGAGGGATGAGCGGACGTCTTCCGGCAGCTGCAGTCGGAGTGTCTGTTCGTCTCGCAGGGGGTCGAATATGCGGACGAACCAGTGTTGAAGAGGTCTCGCTCTCAGCCTGGCGAGATATGTCACAGCGGTCGTCGCAGCCATGTAGCCCAAGAGCTGCTGGACGCTTCTCGCAGATAACGTCGGGGCCGTACGAGCGTGAGCGGCGGCCCGGATCAGGGTTTGGGCTCGAGACTCTGGTAGGTACGCCCTGGCGGAGGTCGAGTCGAGCGTCGCCCCGATGAAGTCCAAGATCCTCGCCGGCTCGAGGTGGGACTTCTTCGGATTCACCCGTAGACCAAGGCGGGTCAGGAGTGACAACGTCATGTGGACGTCGTGGTAAAGTCTCTGTTTGCAGGACGCCACCAACAGCCAATCGTCGAGGTAAGGGAAGACAGAAGCACCCTTCGTCCGCAGGAAGGATACCACCGGGGCCATGCACTTGGTGAAGACCCTTGGGGCAGTCGAGAGTCCGAACGGCAGCACCTTGTACTGGTAGCAGATATCGTCGACTGCGAAGCGGAGGTATCGTCTGTGCTGCGGGCGAATGGCGATATGGAAGTATGCGTCTCGGAGATCGATGGAGGCGAACCAGTCCCCTCGATGTAGGAAGGGCAGGATCGACGGTATCGTGACCATCTTGAACCTCTTGGGGCGGATGTAGTAGTTCACCCCTCTGAGGTCTAGGATCGGCCGGAGGGTACCGTCGGCCTTCGGTACCGTGAAGTACCTGGAGAAGAAGCCGGTGGTCTTGGCTTCTTGCGGGAGCTGCTCGATCGCCCCTTTCTGGAGGAGGGACTGGATCTCTTCCAGGAGGGCCGGACTCGACGGGGTGGAGTAGTAAACGCCTCGAGGCGGAATATCGTGAAACTCGATGGCGTAGCCAAGACGGACGATGGAAAGCACCCAAGAGTCCGTAGTGACATGTTGCCACTCCGCGAGGTGTCGAGCTAGAGTCGGTCAGTCTCCGAGTGCAGATGGTAGGCTGAAGAGTGGGTATTGGTAGGTCCTGCCAGGCACGTCAAAACCGAGACTTTGTCTCGGAGGAGGACTTCTTGGACGAAGCCAGGCGTCGTCTAACCGTGCGTCTGGCCGACGAGCCGGAGGACGGTCTCGACTGTCCAGACTGGGCCGAACGCTGGAACGACGAAGTGGAAGATCGTCGCCAGGATGGGCGAAAGGTGGAGGTCCTGCGGGCTTGCGTGGCCGGCTGTAGCCCGATCTTCTTGGCGGTTAGCCTCGCCTTCACGAGATTGTCCAACGCTTCGTCGGTGGACGAATTGAATAGGTCCTCACCGACGAAGGGGAGATCTTCAATTCTCCTTCTGGTGTCCTCCTGGATGTCGGCCGGCCGCAGCCAAGCATGGCGGCGCAGGCCGATGGATCCCGCCATGACCCGGGAGGCAATCTCCACTGCGTGCCTGGAGGAGGCCATCTGCTGCCGAGCGATGGAGATGGCCTCGTTGAATATCACCGAGGAGGCTTGGCGGATGTCCTCCAGTACCGCCTCCATCGCCGGTTGAAGGCGATCGAGCACCTTTTTCAGGTATGCCGTGAGGCAAGCCTGGGTGTTGGACAGCCTGATCTGCAAGGAGGCGGCGGAATAGAACCTTCTTGCATAGGCGTCCAACTTCCTGCCCTCTTTATCCGGCGGGGTGGTGTGCTGCCTGCCGGAGCCTTTCGTCTGTGCCGACTCGACCACCACAGAGTTCGGTGCAGGGTGACTGAAGAGATAACCGGCGTTATCCTTCTGCACCCTGTAGAGGTGTTCCAGCCGCTGCGGTATCGGCTGAGCCGAGGCCGGCCTATCCCAGGCGGCCTTCACCAGTCTGGATATCCGGGGCAGGAGAGGCAGCGGGGCCGTGGCAGGTTGCTTCCCCTCAAAGACGGAGAAGACTGGATCGTCGTCCTCCGGCTCCGCATCGGCGATCTTAAGGCCGAGGGTAGTGGCCATGCGGAGCAGCATCGCAGAGAACTGGTGGACGTCCTCTGGAGCAGAATCTGGGATCGGGTCCCCGAATCCCAGTGGAGGAGACTCCTGGGAGGCCGCCTCAGACACCTCTGACTCCGCACTCGAGTCGTACGACTCCGAGCTCGGTGAGTCCTCTCGCCGCTCGCTTTCCGGCTCCTTCGCAGTCGCCACAGGTGTTGCCTTCTTAGGCTTCTCTGCAGCCGGGACGGTGGTAGTGGCAGCGTCACGCTTGGGCTGGCTGACCACGGACTTCACCTTCTTAGTGGTGACAGGGGTAGTCTGGCAGGCTGACGTTGTCTTAGCCCGCTCAGTCACCACCGACTCCGTAGGGCGCGTCGCCGTTGCCGTGACCCTAGGAGGTGGCGATATCGCCCGATATCGAGGTGAAGGCTCCCTCGCCCTATGATATCGAGGAGAGGGAGAGCGGCTGAAGGAGCGGCGGTCCGACGGAGATCGGCTTCGGTGGCGACGGTACCGAGCCTCGTCCCCTCTAGGCGAGCGCGATTCGCGCTGTCGACGAGGTGACCGGGACCTCCGGAAGGTCTCCCAGCGACTCGGGTCACGATGGTACCGATCCCGGTACGATGGCGAATGTGACCGATAAGAGGTCGGGCGCTCTCTCCATTCAGATTCCCTCACGTACCTGGCCACGGAGGACGCCGAGGTGTATCTGGAGGCAGACGAGCGAGGTTGTTCCTCTCTTGTCTCCCTAGGAGGCGGCGAGGCCACCGGACGCTCCGAAGAGCGGGACCGGGACCGGAAGGAGGTCGAACGCCGCTCCGGAGAAGCAGAGGGCTCTCTCTGCTGCAGGTCGGCCGACCTGCGACGGCTGGAAGGGCGGTGGTGCTCCTCCACCAGGGTTGGAGGGTCTGCCACAGGCGAGTCCGGGCGCTGTTGGGGAACGTCCTCGATCTCATCGTCCGAGAGATCGACGGACTCGCCTCGCCCTTTGGAAGGCTGCTGAGTAGGAGGAGGAGTAGGAGGTTGAACGTCCCCAGCCGGGGAGCGCTTCTTCTCCTCCTTCTTCTTCTTCTCCTTCTCCTTGCCCTTGTCTCCGTCCGGAGCAGGGCGCTTTTTAGCAGGCGTCTCCTTCAGGGGAGCCTCAGCCTTCCTCGCCGTCGAGGATCCTTTCGCTGACTTGGCAGCCGCCGACAGCTTCGGGATCCTCGGTAACGCCGAGATCGGCGTTCTCGTCGGTACCGAGCCCGATACCGACGAGGTGGACGGAACGGCAGCCGCCGATACCGTCGATGGCGTGGTCGTCTTCTTGTCGGCCATCTTGGAAGTGGAGGTCTCGTCTATCGCCCGCAGAGACTGTTCCCAACAATAAGACTTAAGTCTCGCGGAACGGTTGCGGAGAGTTTGGGGAGTAAATCCCGGCAAATTGGGCAAGTCCGAGTGTTGTGGGACTCACCCAAACAGAAGAGACACTCCTTGTGGCCGTCGTTGAGGGCAACTTTGCGCCCGCAGGACACGCACTTTTTGAAGAGCGCGGACATAAGACGAAAAACGCCAAACTGTGAAGATCCGAAATCACCAAAAACCGAATGGGGAGTCCGAAAAAGAGGTCAGAGACAGTCCAAAAGTCCGTAAAACCGTGAAACAGCAAGCCAAGCACAAAAATCAGAGGAACAAACCGAAGAACCTTCCGTACGCGACGGCGGACAAGAAAGAACTGAGGAGAGACCGTTGCTCGGCGGGAGGAGCATGCGCAGTACCGGCGTGGGGGAGGGGTTCCCGCCAAGCGAACAAGCTCTAGAAGTTTCCGAACGCTACCGCGCAGGCGCTAAAGCTCCTAGTGTATGAAGGCACAGAGACCACGAAGAAGAACTTTATGTTACAGGTGTGGAAAGTGTGCCTCCCCAGCCCACACCGATTTTTCAATTTTTTTTTTTTAATTCAAAACGTATCCTGTGCACTTGGGGTGCAATTTCACCACATTTTTGCCAACTCTGGGCTGTTTCAAGTCCAATTCACTCCCTTGTTTGGGAAGAGGCCTCCCCAGAGCCTAAAACAGACAAAAGTGAAAGGAACATGGCAAAATAACACCCCATATCCTGGGGAGAGCACAGGAGAAAGGCAAGATTTTTAGAATTGAAGAGACAGGAGTTTTCAGTTTAACTGAAAAGGAACACTGGATTCCTTGCCTAGGAATGCTGGTGTAAGGGAAACTCATAGGTTAGTATACTGCTCCTGCCAGAGAATGAACAGAATGAGTGAGTGAATAAATAAATAAATATTGGAGAGGAGCACATGATGGGATGCAGCCTTCAGAGGTTTAGTGACAGGCGTGACAGGTGTGTGCAGCCCCCGGAACTTAGGTACATGCCCCTGCTTATGCTAGGCTTTAAATGCGGAACATCATTTATGACAAGTGTTAGTCAGAATGGGGGCTTGTGGACTAGTGCTGGTTTTTGGCAAGCTTTCAAGAAAGAAAAACAGTGTTGTAGTCCATCAACACAAATATTATACTGGTCCCTAGCACATTAAAAAAAAAAAGGCCATCCCCTAAATCAGACAGCCTAAGAAGAAATGATTTAAGAGATGGCATACTGAAATGATCAAATATTAATGTACAAACCTTTGTTCTTGACTGAACTTGCTCTTTGCAGATGAGACATTTCTTGACTCTTGGGGAACAGAGCGAACAGGTAGCAATATGCCCACATGGGCCAAATAAAGTATCTCTCTTCATATCAGAACACACCATACATTCTTCTAAAGTTTCTGAATCATTGCTGATCATAGAAGGACTTCGGGAGCCAACCTGGCCACTAAACACAAATACCCATCCAGGCATTAAATTATAATAAAATATATTTTTAAAATATGTATCACATGCTATTTGTAACCTTGGTGTACCATATCAATGCTCATTTTGTTGCTTAAAAATTATTATTTATTAATTTGTATTATAAATTCATAGACATAACCAAACAGCCCTTCATGGCCAACTAACAGAGAGCACTTCTCAAGCTGTAAACTATAGTTGCCAATCCTATCAAGCCACAACAGAGATTCGATATAATTAAATAGCAGACTAGTGAAAGAAAAACGTAAGCAGACAATACTCTCTCAAAATCAACACTCTGGATTAGTGCAGCACTGACATTTAGTAAAAATGGAAAATGAACAAAAGCTTCATTAAATTTTCATAAAAGACCACACAGTGTCCAAGTTTACAAAGACAGATGTGTTAGTTTGTTTCAGCATAAGAAGGAAAAGGTGGAGAGGGGGACAGCAGGAATCTAGAAATACCTTTAAGATTGATTTATTTTAGCACAAACTTTTGTGGAATTAAATCCACTTCCTCAGATGCATTAATGGACTTAAAATTAAAGCCACACGTGTATTAGTAGTCACATGGATGTGGGGTTGTGCATCAAAGTACAATGCAATACAGAAAGATATAGATTATGAAGCTGGTCATCAATATTCAAGAAGTGGAGTAAGATGATAGAAGTTGTTAAAGCAATTGGTGTTTTACGCTTGAGATGTTAAAACAATACATTGTCTCTACTGAAGGTCAATTCCCTTGATGTAAGATCTTTTCTGAGAATTTTTTTGCTACATGCAAAGTGGTAAGGGCCTGTACATTAAAAATGTAGTGTGTCAAGAAACCATTACCTCTGTTCGTGTCTCAGCTGATAAATTGGAATGTGTGAATATATCCCAATTCAGCAATTTTTCTCTTCAATCTTCCTTTGATTTTTTCTCTTTTGTTCCAGAATAGCTACTTGAAAGTTACTGATCATATACACAGGAAGATTAAAAGGTTCTGCCACCGGCTTGGGGTTGTGCCATTTCTAATATCAAACTAGTTTTGTGTACAAACTATCTCATTTATCCACTACAGACTGCAAAAAGCTATGGCTGATACAGGATGACATATATTGCACTAGAGGATGGGCAAGTAAAATTCACCTCTGATGTTGTAGGTGACTTTATTAGGGCCATTCATCTTACTGTTAGTGTAGCATTCCACCTGTATTGCCTAATCTTCCAAATGATTAAAAGCCTGGATAAACTAAAGCACTTTACCTTACTGTTTAGCTGGTCCTAACAAAGTATTATCCTATATTGCTTTTATGTATTGTTTTCCAATTGGTCAACATGGCTACAAAGACTTTTGAATGCTACTTACTCAGACTAGCTAAAGTCATGCCATAAAAATGTCAAAACCTAGGAATATAGTGATCCAAAGAGACAAGAAAGAATGACAAGGGTTTCATGCATAAAAAATTGAAGTGAGAGGACCATCATTCATTTTAGCTCATGTTAAGCTAAATGGTAAGCTGACCAATCCATTTGAAAAAAGAGAGTAACGCAAATGTGTGTTTTGTCACAATACAAACCTGACTTTCTCTTTGTGACATTTAGCCAATGCTTTACAGAGGCTAGGATCAGGGCACAAGTCAAGTGGTGACTGACCCTTCTTATTACGAATACCAAGATCAGCTCCGTTGGCCGCCAGGAAGCAGGCAATAGATGCTGCACTCTTCTTCTCTGCTCCCTGAGTACCCAGTCCCATTATCAGCTGAAAGAAAATAAGTGAACAACTAACTTGAATTTCACCTGATGAACCTAAGAAATAATGTCTTTAAGAGTCAACAAAACTGGTCAGGTATAACTTAACAGATATAAATGTTGTTAATATACCACAGCAAACACTACTGAAAAAGTTATTATGCTGTTAGTTCATTTCATTAACAGAGTAATTCAAACAGGACAAGCAAATTTGTCTGGAGCATGCTGAGTCATCACTATGAAAGTTACAAATCCTTTTTCCATATGCCAACACTTTATGAATAGCTTTCGTCAATCAATAATTCTGGCATTACTTCTATTTGGAAGTTCAGCAGTATCCCAAATCCAAACTTCTTTCCTGTTATTACTAGAACAATCATATTGCATATTTTCTCTGTGATTATTTTTTCCAATTATTTATCTAATTATTGTGCCTCAAGCAAACTAAAAAAATAAGAAGTAATGGCATTCATCTACTATACAGAAGTCAAAACTTGACAATGATCTTATTTCTTTGTCTGTGTCAGGCAGGCAAAGACCTCATATGATTGGCTGTGTGAGGCGAGAAGACCTCATATGATTGTGAAGATCCTATGGAATCCTGGGGTTGGCAGTTCAGGGAGGGGCTTTTACAATTTTCAGCCAGAGAGCTCAGGCCGGTTGCTATGGAGATGAGACCTAGCAACTCTGAATACAGATTGGATTGGGGAATGTGGGGAACATATGTACTGGACACATGGGATCTGAAATCCATGTACTTCAACAGCATCTAATTCCTGAGGTAAGGTAAGATAATTCCTAAGATACTTCTAACAAGTATTACATATGAGAAAATAAAAACCCAGGCAACGCCATGTATATACCCATACTCTCTCTTTCTCTTCCCCCCAAGTACATGACCATGCATGCGCATGCACACACATGCATACAGTATATTGGTTTGTACAGTTTAGTAGAAAGCATTCAATGAAAAAGCTGCTGACATGCAAATTATAAATGTTTTAGCCACTCTTTTTCTGTATTACTGCTTATGTGCTTAAATGACACTTTTATGTATATTTTAAACACATGTATGATCATTAACAAAATCCAATTAAAGGGAAACATTTGAGATTTTTAAAAGATTTTTGCTAGACGGTATCTAAATGTATCTATCTTTTAGTAATCAAAAGTCATTTAAGCTTGATAAGAGTAAATCTCTTTAAATTTAAATTTCAGAAAGCAGAAAGCAATCTAGAACAAAACACTGCAAAATGAAAGTAAAGTAAAAAAAGTAATAAATAAATTCAGTTTATTTACTGTGTTCTTTGATGGCTCCCAAGCTGTATCTACCTTGCCCACATCTTGCATGTCTTGGAGCTGGCGAAGTTGCGACAAAGTGTGATGTCTTAGGGCTTCATGTAGGGGAGTATCCCCATCTTTATCCTGAATATCCAGTTTAGCACCTGCACGGACTAGAAGCTGAGAAGAAATAATCCAACAGTTTAAACATTTCCTTTTCCATATAACTCATAGATAAGCTACAACCAAACTTTAAAAAGGAAAAACAGAACACAGTTTTGCTAGACAGGACCGCTATATTAATACTTGCACTTATTCTCATTGTACAAGATATACTTTAAGTTTTGTTTTCATGAAATCTAATTTTCTTGAACCTCTTCATTAAGTATAAAGATAATATTGACTGATGCTCTATTAACAGTTGCTTCAAATCTATAAAACAAAACTATTAAACTTGACCAATTTCACTCTGATCTTTCACAATTTCTAAAAGGCAATTTAGACAAGCGAGCCATGTGCTACTTCTAAATTGCATAAAAACAGCTAAAGATGGAAACAAGACAACTGTGGCCACCTGCAATGGCAATATAACAGACACCAAAATGTTTGTAATATGCTCAGAGGACACTGAAAACTAGCTTCTCAATATGGATCAGGAGCTTATTAGAGACAAAAAGAACTGACAAAGAACTGGTTCTCTCTAATCTTTTGTTAACTATGCTTCTTTTCCTCTTCTACTTTTCCAACTAATTATTCTGTTTTTCCTCCTATTTTGTTTGCAGATTTTCCTTAACAGCTATGATTTTTTATCACTACCCAATGTCCCTATAGAACAGTTCTCTTCTAATGTTATTGTACTATTGCAAACCACAAGGCTACTACAAATTTATGGATTATCCTTGTCCCCCACCTCACTGTGCATCAGATAGCTGACCAGGATATGAAGGGAATGGGTTTTCATTATTTATACTGTATCAAATTATATACAAAATAGGTATTAGAAGGATTAATGAACAAAATTCAATAGTTCATTAATAAACAAAACATTTCTGCTTCTGCCTTCCTCAACTGCTTAAAATGTAAGTTTTGCTTATTAACATGGAGGACTTATTAAAGCTCACTTGAGAGCCCCCATCAAATTAATAGAATCTGTCCTTAATTTGGAAGAATCAAAAGAGCAAGTCATCACATAATGGGACGTTGAATGACAGGGCTTTCCTGTACCATTTTCCCCCCTCACAAACAAGGGTGGGGGTGGACTGTTCCCCTGGGACATCCAACCCTCAGGGTAAGTACCAATCTCTCATTCTCTGGGTGCCAGGGAAGACCAATACACTATAGTTGGGAAATATCCAAGCTTTCCCTATCCAGAGTTGGTATGTCTGTTTTCTTGTATTACTGACTGCAGCACAGTCTGTTCAAATGTGGCCTGTACAGATTTATATTTATCTATTTTATAGTTTCTAACAAATGTGGACAGTTCCTTCCACCTGCTGCATTACGAACATCTTCCAATGATGCTGACACCACATAAGCAGCACTTGTTGCCACTGACTGAGTTGAATGACTCCAAACATTTTGTGGTCTTCGAACCCTTGCCAAGTCATAACAGAGCTTTTAATCATCACAATAGCAAAAGCTTAGACATCTTGTTTCCTAACGTCTTTGGATTAAAGGAAACAAATAATGGTTCTATTTTTCTAATCAATTTTTTCTGCTAATGTATTTCTTAATAGCCCCCATAACATCTAGCATATGGCACTTCCTTTCACCTGCATAGGATGGTTTTAAATACTCTTCTATTCAAGTGACGCTTTGGCAAAAAAGATGGATCCAATACCAAAGACAACTTGTCCTCATCCTATTTACATAAAGTTGGATGTACGGATAACACTGCCAACTCCAACACTCTTCCGTCTGATATTACAGTTACTAAAAAAAGAACTCTGTCAGTAACCATAAAGAAGCCTCACTCAAAGCCTCAAATGGCAGTTGCATTCATCTATTTAATACCAACTTCAAATCCCAAGGCGGGAACCTATGTACAGTTGGTGGCTCTTTTAAGGTTGCTTCCCTCAAGAATCTCTTTACATGAGCATGTGCTGAGAGAACGAAAACGTCTGGCTTTATTGTTCCCACTGCCGCCACATGCTTCTTTAATGTATTTGGTCTCAAACCCTTCTCCATTACTTCCTGCAAGAAGTTCAAGATATCAGACACTTGCACTGTTTCCAGCCCACAGAGCAGAACTTACATCAGTTCACAAAAACCTTCCACATAAAGTTATATTTTCCATTTGTGGAAGATGGTCTGATGCCAATATAGTCTCTATTACTGAATCTACAAGATCTTGATTAAGTATTGTTTCTCAATGTCCATGCAGCTAGTTTCATCCAACTTGATGGTATACTGGCCCTGATGCAGCAAATCAGGCCTGTTTGGCAAATGCCAACTGCCCTTTATCAACATCTGAAGTAACAGTGGGAATTGTGGTCTCCTTGGCCATAAGAGACTATCAGTACAACTGTTGATTTTTCTCTGCACATCTTCACCAATACCAATACCAATATTATTGAAATTGAAGGAAAGGATGCAGCAGCCCGGATGGCCAAAGGACGCCTAACGCATTATATTGTTCCATACTTGCACTTCCACTGTGTGAAAAATATCTTTGCAATTTGAAATCAGTACCAAAAAGCAAGTAAGTCCACTTGCAAAGGCCCTGCCGTGTTTAAAATTTGGAAAACCTCTAAACTAAGCAACCATTTTCCCTGTTGTAATTGGCTTCTACATTCAGAGATCCCTTTAGACACACAGCCAATATGGACAGCGTAAAATCCAATCTGCTTCCCTGGCCAATAAAACTGATTTGGCACCTCCTTGTTTGGATCTGTATGATTTCATGGACGTGTCTGTTGACACCTGCACACTGTGATTCTTTATTACTTTATCATTTTCAATTCCAAGCAGTTTATACTTCAGATTAAATTCATGTGCCCTGCGCTAATCTCCCTCTACACTGTGCTTCCCAACCAAAGAGGCTTGTGTCCATCATTAGAGTTATCACTTTTGTGAAGAAAAGGAACCACTTTGTTTAGGTGATCTCCTTGCATCTACCACCTCAAATCTTCCTTTAATATCTCTGGAATTCTCACCAAATAATGGTGATTGTTCGCTACTGACCACTGATGTAGACTCAGAACATGCGGCAATACCCTGATCTGTAGCCTCAACCATGGGACCAATTGAATTGTTGAGATCAGCAGCCCCATGATTTCTATCATCTGCATCAAATGCATGAAATTCTTTGTCATAAAAATATGCAATTCTTTCCCGAACTTTTGTTTCCTCTCTGATACATTTATCAGAGCCTTTAAGTGTGTTATATTTTTGTTGGTTCCAAAGGCTCTTTTCCAAATTTATCACAAATTGTACCTCTGAAGTGTCTATGTCGTCTTTTCCAGGTCCCTTTCTGTCTTGAGTCTGCACCCCACTTTCAAGAGGCTATTATCCAAGTACAGGAACAGTTGCACACCTCATCTCAAAGATGTGCCATTAACGGTACCAATACCTTGGTGCCAACACATGACCAAAAGGGAGAACCCTGGACCAATAATGTTTTTGTTGGAACTGAAACCTTAAATGTTTCCTGTAGACTGAAGCCATAAGGTTATGCAAATAAGCTTCCCTGAAATCAATGGACACTAGTCAATTGTTTATCTCCAAATTCTCCTTTGAAGCATCTCCATCTTTAACTTTTGGCATAAAACAAAGTTGTTTAAATATTTGAGGTCCAAGACAGGAAGATAAGAGCTTTAGCTCTTGAGCACCATGAACAGAATTTAATATACCCCTTTGAATATCTGGGTGTGAGGCATCTTATTTATGACCCCAAACTGCAGAAGATGTTCTCTCTTTCTGAACTCTCCCTCTTTTCTGGATTCCTCAGTATCGGCAAAGGAAGATAGCGGCATTTGGGGATTTTTGCAGACAAGCTTCTGGTGACCACCTGATTGACCCAACAGTCTGTTATTTTTTATCATAATGTTCTAAAACGCAAAAGTCTTCCTCCTACCAGAATATCTTGTCCACCAGTAGTGTCAGCAGCCTCCACTATTAAGTTGTCTTGTCCCTTTTCTGTTCTGTTGGAAATTTTGCCTTTTCTGGATAAAGTCCCGTCTATCCCACTGAGATCTATTAAATCTAAAATCACCTTGCCTTCCACAGTTTCTTCCTTCTCAAAAGATATAAACGGAACTTCTAAATTGTTCTCTTTTTGATCTTTTTCTCTCTATTGAAGGTACTACTTTGTTTTTTGTCTTTATTTTCCACTAATACTTTCTGTAAAGCCTTTTCTTCAAATATAAGCTGATCAGTAAAGGGCATATATGCCAAATTTGCTCTTGAATTCTGGTCAGTCCCCAAATTGCGAAGCCAGATTGTTCTCCCTGCCTTTACAGTTGCTATTATATTTCTAGCAGCAAATGCAGCAGAATCATGGCTCGCATCTACTATAAATTGCAAAGCTTTCTGTATTCTATTACCTTAAACAAAGCTTGCATGCTCAGATACTGACTGTTTAAAATTTTCTGCAACAACAGTCATGTCATCTTCCTTTGGAGCAACTGTGTGAGATATTCATACAAAAATAGGAACATCAGACAGTGAAACCTTAAGGTACACCGTGTCCCCCTTTTTAAATATACAACCTCCGACTGCATCACAGAAGTCTCTCTGTAGTGACAGTAGCCTCCCACTCTAAGTCTATTGATTCTTAAACACGTCAAGCAAAGGAATTTCAGTTTTCTTGAGAACTGTTTTTTTTTCCATTACAAAAGCCACTCTACTATCCTTCTTTACTTTCCCTTTGCCACCCTGCTCTTCCTCCTGACTATCCTCCCATTCCAGTGTATGTAACACACTATTCAACAAATGCATGAAATTATCCATGGTAAATAACCTATTAGTAGCCAATTTTCTTTGAACATGACTATCTGAGTCTACTTCGTTGTCAGTATAAATTTCATCATCTTTTTCCCCCTCAGACACTTCTCAATTAATCTCCATTTCTGTGTCTGAATCAGTATTGTCGTTTTTGAAATGCTTTGTTTCAGAGACACATTTATCTTCTACATTGTCTTTCCTGTGTGCTGCTTTGTCCTTCTTATTAATTTCCTTATTTTTGTTTGGCTTAGGTTTATTTTTTATTACTTTTAGTTATTTGTTCCACTTTATCTACTCCTGAATTAATTGTACTATTTAATTGTTGCAAATCACTGGCTAAAAAATTCATTGTATTAAAGTCATACCTTTGTCTCAAATTCATTAAATTCATTTGACTATATAAATTCATTAAATTATCGTAATTAAAAACTAATGTTGTTGTTGCCCTTGAATTCTCTTTGAACATGAACATCAAACACTTTAATTCTCTACTTACTGACTCTCTAATGCACTCTTGTAAAATCACTATAGTCTCTGCCACTAAAAATGAAGCACATGACTCAAACTGCATTGAATCATGCATTTGCTCTTAGTTCTCTGCCAACATGTTTCTCAGATAAAATAGGAAGGAAGCCTAAGTATCAGCATTCTTGTGCTCTCTGATTCTTCCCTGTTTAGAGAGGGCTTGTCACTCAAACTCTGTGCCTGTGTTCCAGGCTCTCTCTCCTGTCACTGCCACTTGGCAACGCTGTGCGATTCAGCCCCGCTGTGCGATTCAGCCCCGTCACCTGTTGCTGAATGTTTGTTCAAATGCGGTGGCCCAAAGTAAAGCCTGGAGATTTTTCTCCTTGAGAATGATGAGTTCCATTGTCCTCTTCTGCTGGAAACTCTAATTCTTACTTCCTACTTCCTGCTGGAAACTCTACTTATTTTATTTTATTTATTTATTTATTTGTATCCCGCCTCTCCATATGGATTGAGGCGGCGAACAACTTACAAATAGCATGTATTTCTATACATATTTCTATACATGCCCCCAACAAGCTGGGTACTCATTTTACCGACCTGCGGAAGGATGGAAGGCTGAGTCAACCTTGGAGCCCAGCAGGATCGAACTCACAACCTTGTGGCTTGCAGTACTGGCATTTAACCACTGCGCCACCAGGGCTCCTCTTATTTTCTGCTCCATTTTTAAGGGTTTCACCTTTTTAGGAACGTTAGCATTGCAACTGGTTTCTTTCACCTTTGTCACTTGGCTTTTTGGCTTCTTCAGGGGTGTCTGAACACAGCACTCAGAATCACTGTCACTGGTGGTCACAAAAATCTGTTTTAAAATTTCTGCCATTGCACCCTCAGAGACATGCTGATTTGTGGTCATCTTGGTACTGTTTTTTTCCCTGGTTGTGCTCTGTTGAGTCACAATCAGCCATGTGGTATCTCTTGCCCCATTTTCTACCATTCTTTTTATTTTTTCCTTTCTGTCACCAGAAAAGCCTTAGTATTAGAATCTTCCTCTCTAATTTATTTCACTTTCCCATGCAAATTCTGTTAATAAACTACTATATCTAAAGCTAACTTGTGATGAAGGCTCTCGATACCTATACCTTGTTTGGTAGGAATTTTAAAAACTGAAGGTGAAGTCAGGGGAATCAACAACATTAACTGAAAAAGAACTTTGGACTTGGAGACTCCTGCTAAGTATCCTGGCATCCCAAGAAATACCTCCAACTATAGCGTATTACTCCTCTGGGCCATCCAGAGAATGGTATGCTTTTTGAAATGAAAGAGAAGTGCTTTCTTTCAATGATCCTCTCAAGAATATGCTGCAAACTAAAATCCGAGAAGCATCGCTTACGATATATTACAGGCATCTTACCCGCACTATTTGGGTATGCTGCCGTTCAACAGCAAGGTGCAGTGCAGTCTGTTGGTTTACATTCTGTATATCCAAGTTAGCATTTCCCTGAAAGAGAGATCGTCATTATTATTGTCATCATCATTCTTATTACTGTAAAAACAATCTACAGAAACCAGAATTGGATTTTTCTTAGCATACTCATGGCAAAAAGCTAGAAGTTACAGAGAAGAGATCAATTTCCCCAAACTATCTGAAAACTCTAATCTTGTATTTTAATTTACTGAACAAAATGAATACAGTCAAATAATTTTCAATTGTATATTTTAAACTAAGGACTGCATCCATGCAGCCCTCTGGATTTTACTGAGCTTCTACTCCTATGAGCTCTAGGTGGTACACCCAATGGTGAACAATGCTGGAGACTGCCATTCAATAGTATCTGGAGGAGAATACAAATTCCACCCCTGTGTAAAATGTTCAGTTTTTGACATGGAAAGGGGATCAAGACTTAAATCCAGCTATCAGCTGGAACTCAAATAGATCTGTGAAAGAAATGAGATATTAATAAGTCAGGATGTAGGTATGTTCCACTGATCCAGTATATCTATGCTAGTTGGAACTACCAATTGGATTAGGCCTCTATTGCTCTAGCTGTTTTAAAAACCCAGCATTTATCAAACAAACATCATTTTATCTATGTAGCATGATATTTTTCACAGTTAATGCTAACACCAAAACAATTTATACACAGATCTGGATATAGTATTTTCAGAAAGCTGAGTGGACATAAGAGATGTAACTCCTCATGTCATTGGCAGCTGAATGGGCTCCCAAAACTGTCTACTTCAACATTTAGAAACTTTTCCACTGTCTTAAAGGAAACAGAAAGGGAATCCCTTCTGAATATCAAGCTTACCAAATGCATAATTTAAACTGAACAGGGTGAAAAATATTTTTTGGTTTCTAAAACAGAGGGCTTTGGTACTTCTGGTGAGGCTAACTTGTGTAAGACTAATAAAACTTATTCAAATAAAATGAAGAGTTGGTACTTACGTGAACGATCATTCTGGGATGACAGGAGGAGCAATCCACGATGCCTGGGTTTTGATCCTTGTGCCAGCCTGACGCAGGAGCCGTCCTCGAGCTTAACTTTGAAACCGTTAAACCGACTCCTGTCCCTCTCCTGGCAGTTCACTTCTCCAGCGTACCTATAAAGTCTTAACCTTCCATCAACACTTCCTAACCCTTGTCCTAGTGGTGGGTGTGGATTGCTCCTCCTGTCATCCCAGAATGATCGTTCATGTAAGTACCAACTCTTCATTCTCGGGCTGACAGGAGGATCAATCCACAACGCCTGGGACTTTCCCAAGTTGACATCTGGGTGGGCCTTTTAACTACACCACAGCCTGTAGCACCCGGCGGCTGAAAGCCGCTTGGGCAGACTTATACTTGTCTAATTTATAATGTTTTATGAATGTACTAGCCTCTTTCCACCCAGCCGCATTGCACACATCCTCCAACGAGCATGCTGAATCATATGCCGCTGACATGGCCATGGACCTAGTTGAATGTGGCCACACATTAGCTGGTTGTGGCTGCTTGGAGTAATCGTAACCAAAGAAAATACAATTCTTTATCCATGCTGCGATGACTGTTTTGCTTGCGCGTTGACCTAGTGATTTAGGTTGGTATGATATTAACAAAACATTTGACTTTCTGAACTCCTTTGTTCTGTGTATATAAACCTTTACTGCCCTTCTAACATCTAATGTACACCACTTCCTCTCAAGAGGGTGAGTTGTTTTTGGGCAGAATGTTGGTAAATGAATAAGTTGTGTCTGTGTAAATGATGACAAAGTCTTGGGTTTGAAGGAAGGATCAAATCCCAACGTCAACTTATCCTGGTCAAAAACGCACAGGTTTGCATTGATTGATAACGCAGCTAATTCCGATAGTCTCCTAGCAGATGTAATTGCTAAGAGAAAAGCAGTTTTTAAAGATAGCAGTCTCAACGATGCCTCATTTAGAGGTTCAAATGGTGGTGCTGTTAGAGCATTAAGCACTAAATTCAAGTCCCAAGACAGGAATCTATGTACTGTCGGAAAAGATGACAATGTCGCCCCTCTTAGGAAACACTTAATATGCAGATGTCTTGTGAACAATTGTTCACAAGCGATCGTTCACAAGCGATTCTTCGGTTAGAATCGCTGACAACACTGCCACTTGTCTCTTTAAAGTATTTGGTCCAAGACCCGTAAGCTTCTCTCCCACTGTTGTTTTTGGGAGATTCTTACTGCCTTTTTTATCCTGTTTCCTTACCTTTTTTCCCCAGTTTCTTTTCTGATACCTTTTTATCGGTTGAAGGCCCCTTACTGACAGAGAGTTTAGATTCATCTGCCTCACTCTCACTGTAGAACAGGAATATTTTACGGAGCTCTGCAGCGCGCTGCTCATCAGCAGGTCACTGCGTAGTTGTTTTCTGTGCCTTTGCTCCGACTTCCACATCAGAGACTCGTCTTACGACGGTCTTCTGGATGTTACTCTGTTTAGTACTGTTTAGTCATTGGCGCTATGGTACACTTCGTCTGTCAGAGCCATTCTTGTTAAAGAAGCTTTATCCGTTGCCATTTCTCTCTTTCTTAAGCCGTTTCTCTCTGAAAGATCTAATTTGCTATCCACTTTTGTTTTAAATCGCTGGAGAGGGACCTAAACGTGTCTTGCTGCACGCTAGGAGAAAACAAAAAACTGCCAGGAGAGGGACAGGAGTCGGTTTAACGGTTTCAAAGTTAAGCTCGAGGACGGCTCCTGCGTCAGGCTGGCACGAGGATCAAAACCCAGGCGTCGTGGATTGATCCTCCTGTCAGCCCAAGAATTCACCATAAAGCTCCTTCTAGTAAAAATAATTACTAAGTACAATGTTACACTTCTACTTCATAAACACATTGAGGTTATTCCGTTTGAAGAAACAGCCAACAAAGCAGTCTACAAGGGGTCAAGTATGAAGCTACTGAGAATGCCATGGATTTGTGCATGTAAGACACCATTATTTGCTTTAGAATGTCAGTCATGTGATAAGTGAAGTAACAATGGAAACTGTTTATAATTATAATTATGTTATTATTGTCATTATTTAATTATAATTATAAATCAGTATCATTATTAATTGTATTAACATGATGCACAAAATTAACATCTATCAGCATTGGTGGGTATACAGAACAATGATGGCTGATGGGTGTTCCTGTATAGCAGGGGGTTGGACTCAATGGCCCATGGGGTCTCTGTGATTCTATGATTCAAACAAATTTCAACAAACCAAACAATGTAATCTCCAATCTGCAGTCTTTAAATAAACTGACAAAGCAATAAGAAAGACACTCTCTAGACATCTTAGAGAGTCACTGTCAAACTAGGTAAAATGGGATAGATGTACTAAGTAAATACACCTATTTGTGTTCATATGGCTAGTGAAAATAGTTTAGCACTACATGTGGGCATCTATCTCAATCAGATCATTATTTTCAGGCCAAAATGCTATCAACAAGTTTTTACCTGATGCACCAAGAGTTCTGCTACCTCTACATGATTGTTAAGTGCCGCCAAATGTAAGGCAGTATAGCCATCATCTTTTTTCTCATCCACAATCCACGGCCTTGGGAGCTTGGAAAGTAACACTCGCATTGCACTGAAACACAAAAAACATAGTACTATTGTCTTGTATTATTCTGTAACAGAGCCAGAATTGTTTAGCCAAGTATAAAACTCCAAGCTCATTGATCTGGAGTATCAAAAATCATTCTTTTCTACTTATGAATGTGGAAAAACTGGTCTCAAAGTTATTTTAAACCAACCATGCAAAATTGTATTTACTATTTTTTTGTCATTTTATACTCAATGAGAACATTGTAGAAGGAGCCAGAATTTATTGCAGAAATTAACAAGCCAGGATCAGTTTCTCAGAAGTTCTCTCTGCATAATTTGCTAATCAGAATAGTGCTGCAATGTCTCTTCATGTACTTCTGGCATAACTCTAAAGTGCATTTGCAGTCACAACATTTTGGATTATTGTCAGATTATTTTTATTACACCTTAATTTTAAAAAGTGTTTCTACTTTAAACATTATCCTCAATCTCAATTTCTATTTCTCTTCAGTCATCCTTGTCCCTTATATCATGACCTCACGTACAGGAATGACATTCATGCAGCACATGTACCACCTGGTGTGCTTCAATCTGCCAGACTGACATTACATACCTGCTTCCCATATATATGAAGGGAATTTAGCACAGGGTTCAATGGCAACAACACAAAATAGTGTAGCTAGTGTAGTTTGATTTTTTTTTTGTTTTTATTTATTTTAAAATGGAGATGTATGTTGGCATTTTCAATTTTTTCCATTTAAAACAAATCTGATGTGTCTACAATGCTTTTTTAAATGCAACTTTCTCTGCTTCATAGCCCTCTTCCAGAAGATACTATGCAATCTAATACTTTGGTTACAAAACAAGGGGGTATTTGAGCTTAACACTAGAAAGGATGGGTGGTGGCTCACACTTGCTTAATTAAACACATTTCTACTGCAGCATACTTTTTCATGGCAGTTTATATGAAATAGATGCCATAAAAAACAGAGAGAGAGAGAGAGCCAAAAACAGTTCAGAAATTAATGAAACCCACCTGAAAGAATATTTTAAAATATTTAGCAGGAACTTCAACTGAACTTCTTCATCTTCTTCCATGAACAATAGTCTGCACATGGAAGTCCCTTGCTATGGAATGGACACTCCCCCCAGTCATTAGTCATCCCAGAAATGGAGAGGTATGATCACAGGAAGGCTGTAATCTGATTGAAATTCAATCCTGAATGTTTGCAATATGGCTTTCTGTTCAGGCTAAATTAAATAAATAAAAATAAATCTCAACTATCTATAAGGTTCCAAGAATTTGACCTGTACAGTCACAGAACCATATATGTGATGCACAATGAAAGATATGTCTTTTTAAAACTGTTTTTGAAACTCAGGTGTATTCCCTGTAATATCTACAGAGGAATTAGTGAAATATACTGGAGTACTTCCCCTCAAAAACTATGCTCCAGTTGCAGAAGGGTTTGATACAAAATGAAAGAAATAGGTTTCTTTCATCTTGATTATTAAACAGAATTAGTGCTGACTCCCCATTCCAGTCTGCACTCATGTTTAATATTTCTAAAGCTAAAATACTCTCTAACAGAAATCACTTTAGCTGCTGCTTATTCTCAAATTTCCTGTATTATCTTCCCCTCACTTTCATCTTTAGTATCTCCAAGTACAGTGACAAGACACACAAGGTATCTGAGACTTCACTTCAGGAAAAGGAAATCTACTGAAACATACACAGAAATACACAACCTCACTCTATTTGACACTGCTAAAAACAAACGAGTACAAATGGCTGAGCACTTCTGGGACTGCAGGATTAACAATCAATATGCAGAGAAAAAGATAGAGCGACGCTCTGCTCCTGAACAGCAACTAAGAACTGAGAGACTATTTTTTGCAATGGTTGACTAAATATGGTCAGGGAAGAGACAGAGAAGCAGGAGAGTGCCTGGGAGTGGATGTTCCAACTGCTCAGCAGCCTATAAAGCCTAAACAGTTTTGCTTGTGTTGTGAGTGGCAAATGGATCCAGCATAAGGAGCGTGCATATGCATGTCCTGACTTGAACAACAATGTTTGACCTCTGAAGAAAGAAAGCAGACAATGGATTTGTCTGGAAACATGAAGAAGAAAATGCAACCTCTAAAGAGAAAGAAGAGACACTTTATGGGGAGGGGGTGCATGCTGAATTTCTAAGGTCTTGTGAACTTTTTTAAAGGTCATTTTCAATAGACAAAACGAGTTTATTCTTCTTTGATTTCCTAGCAGGCATCCTGGATATTTTACTCTGTCTTGCAGGTACAAAAAACTTAACTTTCTCACATCTGCACCTTATTATTTAGATAAAAAGGAACAAATACTTATTAACACAATTCAACGTGTTTGGGCTGTAATTATTTTAGAAAGTGAAATATGTGTTCAGTTTCATCCCCTCTACTGCTCCCCCCTCCTACATAATGAAGAGCTGAATCAGCGAATAGAGTGAACACCCAAGAAGAGATGGCTGCTGCTGATGTCTCTCTCTAGGTCATTACCTTTCTTCTAACTACAAATGCTGCATGATAAGCTTACAGGTAACATAGCTGAAAGTCCTACATTATTCCACATGTTCACTATATTACTGTTTGCATGTATCATTTACTACTAGACTATTTTTTTGTTATATTAATCTCTATTGCAAGTAATATTTATAACCGATGTGCTTAAGTGTCAAGCATTTCTAGTGCAAAGTGAAGATCTGAATCATCTTTAACTGAAATATCCTACCTAGTTACTTGTGACAAGCAATCTTGTTTTATTTGTATTTTAAATACTGTATCCACTGATGTTTAAACATTGTTAAAGTATTAGTTTTAGAGAAATGCATTGCCTCATTCCAGCCTTTCAGATCATATCTAACATTTTGCAGACATTTCACTAGAGCATGGAAATGCATTAGTTAACTATGATGTACTTTTATTAAGGTGGAATATCAAAAGTATTTTATTTTGCCTATAATCTAGTTCATCTGAAACAAGCAACTTGTAATTCATGTGCTGCATTGCTGTTTCTCCTTGTAGTACTGTACTTAGCTACTTACTAAGCTCTGATTTGCTCTCTACCAGCTGCACTAGCTTTTTGTCATGGGCTGCAGAAATTGAACATTCATGGTTTTCTTTTCCTCTCAGGACCCTCAAGATGTTCTACTTGAGTTCTTTTTCTAAACTGATAATCAAGTGTAAACATACTTCCTTGTTCAGATTACACAATTTTACAAAACCAGTATGAATCTTTGTAAACTATAAGCTACATATTTCATTTTTTTAAAAAAAAACCCTAATTCTACAAAATTTAATTGCTTCTTCCAAACTTATATTGTACTTCCTTTGCCCTGTTAATGGATTCAATGGCAAGAGACAGATCAGACTGCCAAAAATCTTAACATATCTGAAATACTGTGGCAAATCTACAAATGATTCTGTTATGAAACAAATGAACTGCAGCACTAAGTTAACTATTATGGAAATATTCAGTAAGGATCAGCACAAACTGTATGAACTGGAACCACTTAAAGACCAAATGTTTTTATTAGAAGGGTTTTTCTCCCTTTGAAGGGTACCAACATTTTAATCAACATACACTCAGTAACAAGAATTTTAAAAGCATAATGAAAAACTGCAGCAAAGTTCTGGTGCAAGGCAATTCACAAAGATTATTATTATAAAGTATAGATGAAGACCAATGGCAGCTGAAGCTCAAACTGGAGTAAAATTTACATTTCATCATAGCATTTATATGGGTGACTTTCTGTAAAGTCATACTGCTCTTTATACAATAGTTAAAATTCTGGACAATTAGTTGAAATACTGATGAAAAATAATGAGTTTTAATATGCTTTAATATGCAGGTAAACTACACTGTGAAATTTAGCTTCACCAATAACAGGAGTTATCTACCCCAAATCTGCTGTTGTAACTAACTGGGAAAAATTATTTTGCACCTTACGATAAAAAGGAAAATGATTTTCAGCTTTGTTCAGCAGATAGCAGCTATTAAAACCTGCTGAGAGCACATACTTCTTTATGTACCCATATGAAGATACAATATTATGGAATGTAAAGAAGTATGTATTTTTGGCAGGTACAAACTACCAGGAAAAGAAAACTGAATTAAATTCCTGATTAAAGTGTTGATCTTGTAAATTAACATGTGAAAGGAATAGGTAATAATAGTACAAAACCGCACCTTGTTTTTGCTTTTATAATTTGTGAAACACTAGCACTTTTAAAAAATTAGCTGACTATGCTATTCTTTGGCAGTACAATATTGGTACTGCCAATACTATATTTGCACACATTTCATATCAGGTCAAAATCTACAAAGATTAAAGCAACCACTATCAAAAGAACTTGCAACCTCCCTAGTGTTGCTACTGAACTGTTTAAGGCCCAGAACTGTGATAACCTCATTAAGCTTTAAAATATTTTTGATCTAGGGATGTCTTTTCTGAATTTTTTTTTTAAAATCTCCAAATTCACTACACTTTTGCCAGATGATTCATATCTACTACATAATTTTCCTAGACAATTAAGAAAGGGTTTTTTTGATAACTATTGTGTACATTAATGACTATATACATTTATTATAAGCAAATTCAATGTTTCATATATTCAGTGTGTGGTAAACTGAACACACTAGTAAAAGTTCACTTCCACCTATCTATCACTTGATTTTTCAGTTACACATTTATCTGCTTACTGGCACTCTTGCTGTGATTAGCAATCTCTCCAACAGCACTTGCCCTGCACTTTCCTCGTTTCCAATGATGATATAATGCAAATATTATTCATGTGCTTTGAATCCCATGCATGTGGTCCAATCATTACTCTTGAGTCCCATAGGACATTTTTGTGGTATAAGGATGTGCCCATGCACAAAAGACTTTAGGTACACATATCATTTAAGCTGAAGCACTGCAGACAGGGGGTGTTTCTGCAGTCAACTTGTGTCTTTAATTTAACCAGTTGGCAAAATGTGTCAATGGATCAACTGGCTTAGTGTGGGAGAATATCTAAAATAACATTCAATCAGTTCAGTTGCTAAGATGAAACAAGTTGCTGGTGTCTGCTGTAGGTTGGATTGATTTTAATTCTGATTCAAACCAGCATGAAACAAATGGCAGATTTATATAAATTGATACATCATATGCTCGTTAAACAAAGATGCAGATCTGAACAGTAAAGCATGTTGAATTTACAACCAGAACACTATATTAGACCTTGTCATTTTTGCAACTGGGCCTCATATATTTTCGCTGAACTTTATACATTTTGCATCCTTTCCCTTTTTACATATATAGGAAATATGATTAAAATATTCCCATGTACAGGCTGTCTCCAAGGTCAACAGCCATGCCTCAGCCTCGTTAAAACAACTTGCAACATTTTTCCCAATGTTGGAGCTGGAGAAGGGTCATGCCCATGCAACTGCTGGGACAATCACTGCCTGTGCAGCTTCAAAGCTAGAGTTAAAAGCTATTTGCTAGAGACTGGCATCACATGTGCTGTGGGAAGTGGAATTCATGCAGTTATTATTTAAGAGAAACTCAGTATTTACATATTTTTTTTAAAAAAGAGAAGACATACTTTTTAAAGATTTGATTTTTTAATTTTTTAATGTTTGTATCTTTGATTTGATTTTTAAAAAATTACTGATTTTTACTGAACCTGGAACCATATATATATATATATATATATATATATATATATGATAGCGGTATGTGAATAAGTCTGCAAGTGATTACTAACTGAAAATGCAAGATAGATAGACAAATTAGTAATCTATGGCACAGTCAATTCTGGGCCATATTGAATTATGTACTATATTTTATAGCATCCAATCATTTCTTGACTTCCTATTCAGTTAGTGTGCAAAGCTTTCTTCTGCTGCCCTCCTTCCCAAGATCATAAAAGAAGAAAAAACATTTTTTTAAATCACAATGTGAAAATACCAAACAACATATTGAAAAAGTCAAAGACAGAAGGAAAAAAAACCCCTGGCAACAAGCTACATAACCACTGATATTAGAAGGGCCCAAATATTTTCAAGTAACTACAAAAATCAGGCTTTTGGAGAAGAGTTAAGATATGAAATGCCATTTAGCTTATTAACTGTTACATGCAAGAGCAACATGAAAATTAAAATACTGAGTTGAAACTTTAAAGGAACATTCAAAACAGAGATCTAAATATTATAATTTTAATTATGTTCACATTACACTTATATTTATTGTAAATTAAAGACACATTGTAAAATATAGCAATTAAATGAAACACACTCTTTAAAATAGTAAATTTCATAAAGATTAGATTCCCTAAATGAAGATCTGATACTTACTAGATGGAACAATGTTAAATCTTAGTAAATATTTATATTAAATATTAGACCACATAAAACATCTGAAGATGAATCATAAAGCAAACATGCTGAACAGATATAGATATTGTGTCCAAAATTAATCTTAATCCACAATTAACGGATTTATGAAGAGTGACAATTCAGAAGTAGTGCTGGAAAACCTAGTTATTTCTACAAAGCACTACATTTTGAGGGGGAAAAAATAGTTCCTGAAACTTCTTTTTAAAAAACTGAGTATTATTTAAAATGATTTCACACCTTTATTTCCTGCACTATTGTAAACAAGCAGAAAAACAATCCTTGAAGTTACATACACAGCTCTGTAAAAGCTTAAGTTAGTATTTCGCTTAGAACATTGTCAGTCACACTAAAATATCACCTCTGCTACTTAGGTCAGCTGTTGAATTTTAGCTAAGCACAAGCTGAACTCTGGACATCTGCTGACAGAGTTGTAACTCAAACATCTCAACCATTTGACTGACAAGGATAACAGATGCTGACATTATCAAATGCTACCATGGTCTTTCCACAGTCACTTTTTGCCCTGATATGGCCAGTACATAAAACCAATGCCATCCAAGAGAACACTTGAGCAGCTGGACCAGTACAACAGTTTCCAGATAACTGATAAAAATAGATACCAGTTTTATAGCTGCCTTAAATGCTCAAGTTCAAGCTACACACTCTGTTTCTATTAAAAACAAATGATAAAAGTATTCTTATAGAAATCTCATCATCACCAGCAGTAGAACTTGCAACAAAATAGGCTATATATTTAATATATGCATTATTAACATATAGCCAAAATTATTACTGCCCCTCCCATCTGGGTCTAAATGCCTTCAAATATAATACTGTTCTACTGCCATTTTGAATCAATCTTTTATTAACCAAAATGCACACATTTTCTACTCTGATTTCAAAAGCTATTTGGTGTGTCTTCAAAATGATAAAACAATTGTATATAACATGAACACTACTACATATTCTATAAAGAAAACATCAATATTTTAATACAAAAAAACATAGAGAATAAAATTATCTCTGGCAATATTAACCTGCTTACACTTGAAAACTGGAAAAGAACTACAAGTGGTAAGCTTAAAAAAAAAATCTCCTTCAGCCTTCCTTAATCATCTCCCTGTCAACAGCAGTTATAATTAGGAGCAGTAACAGTAAAATTATATAAATATAGTATCCCACTGCACTAATCTGTTCTCATTGAGTTATAAATATGTTCCTCAGAATAATGGATTGCAAATGTAAAACTCAACAGTCCCAAGGCAGGAGCTCAATTTAACATTGTTACATTAATTTCCCATTAAAAGCTATGCCTAAAGAAAATAGGAACGTGGAATAAAAATAAGTATTGCAGCTTATGTATTTTGTCTATGATAATATTTGTAGTTTTATTTTTTATGATATACAGGATGGGTTATTATGGGAAACAGCAAATTTCAAATTCAGAACTATGTATATTTCATATGAAGAAGAAAATTATGATGATGATGATTAACAACTTATAATCTGCCTTTTCCCCAAAACTTGGACTCAAGGTAACTTACAAATTAAAAACTTATACTTACTTATAAAATAAACTGCTATTAACACTACATAAATACAGCTGTATGCTTCCTAAACTTCAATGCTTTGCTAAAGCTGGTAAAATGGAACCAAATCACCTGTTAAATGGATTTGGTCCCCTTCAACCAGCTGTAGCTATGTATTGATCACTACTGGACAAATACTTTCATCCACAAGACACTCTAATAGGAGTTATGAAAATATGTAAGGAGTCTCTCTGCTCCTTAAAACCTATGAAAAACATAATTATGAACAAAATTGACCATAAGCACCTATTCTGGGCAAGCCAGAAGTAGGTATTTTGCTTCTAAACAAAATGCTACATATTAAAAATTGTTCCATTTCTTCCTTTGTTGTATGTCAAATCTGACTTTGAGGATAATGGATATACTTATTCACTATCAATTTCTTTTACATGTTCTTATTTTGCTTAAGAAGTCAACTGTATGAACGCTTCCATGAAATAAAATAAAAGTATTCAAATACATGTGCTCTTTGATCTTTCTATTTTTTTTTCTTGCCTTAAATTAAAATTGAAGAACAGCATGCATTCACAAAAAACTTTTTTGTTCAGAGGAGTTTAAACCAAAACTCTTTTCATTACCACAAATGTGACAGTATGTGACAAAGTATTTAGTGACATTAAATAAATGTTCAAAATAAGATGGTCCCATTATTGTGCTAGTTCCTCACAAGAATACTGTAGGATCCAGCAGCAAAAAGTGTTGCACTGGACTAGTTTAATCGGATGTAGTCTGGAAGTATCATTATAACAATTATGGTATGTGCATGTGCCTTCAATTTGACCATCAACTTATGGCAACCCCATGAATCTCACAGAGTTTTCTTAGGCAAAGAATACAAAGAGGTGGTTTTGCCTTTTTCCCTCTGAAGTAACAGCCTACAGCACCTGGTATTCATTGGCAGTCTACCATCCAAGTACTATCCAGAACTGCCCTGCTTAGCTTCCAAGATCAATCAGGATCTGGTTCCTTTAGGGTATTTAGCCCATCATGATGTTACCTATCATTTCAGATAACTGTGTAAAAACCACACATCACACCTGTAGATTCCTGCTTACATATTGGGACTTCACCTCCATTTGTTAGCATGCACTCCTCATGCAACCCCTAAGTCTGTTCCAAAGGATTTCCCAACCCTCTAAAAGTACAGTCGACAGTTTGAACAGGAGGAGGAATTCATCCTGCCAGCAGTTCCCACTCTACATGCAAATCAACAGTACTGGATACAATCCTTAGGTATTAATGACTAGTCAATGCTGTTGCTCACATGCAGATATGAGAAAATACAGACTAATTAATAAAAGAGTTAAATATTGTAAGACTACAGTCCGCACCATAGTTAAAAATACTTAATTTATTTTATAGAAAGAGGGAGGTGGGGAAGGATGGCATAGGTTCAGGGAAAGGATTTCAGAGAGATAGAGGAAATATGGCATAGAAATAAGGAAAAGCTGCAACAGAGACAGGACAGTCAGTCAGGCTGATGACCTGAACAGGGTTTTGGGGAGCTGTGAATGTTGATCTTGCCTGGTGTCTAATTGAGACCTGGGTATTTACACAAGCTCTCAGAACTTACTGACCATAGCTTTATCACTGCTCAATTGGATTCTGAATTATTGTTGTTTGTGTTACACTGTTCTTATTCACTGACATTCATAGAAGGATAGTCAAAACATATTTAATAAATAAATGAGTAAATGAACCAATAGTGCAGTAGGTATCATTGTCTGAACAAACAAGCTCAAATTCCTGCTCAGCCATGGAAACCCCTTGGGTGACCTTGGGCAAGTCACAGTCTCTCAGTCTTAGAGGAAGGCAAAGGCATACCCCTTCTCAACAAATATTGCCAAGAAAACTTCATGACAGATTCACCTTAAGATTACCATACATAGGAAATGACTTAAAGGCATACAAAACAGCAACAACAGCTTTAACTTTTATTTGGGGGAGGGGGGTTAATTCAGACATGCCACTGAACCATAGGCAAACTGTGGCATATAAATGCAGCTGAAACCAGGATTTCTCATCAGGTGAATGCAAAATCTGTTTGTTTGATCAATTCAACATCACATAAAATAGTAACTGGCAGGCATGTATGAATTAACTCTTCCCCTTCTCAGCATACAAAAATCCTATTACAGCCAGATTTCAAATTCATTCCCTAAACAATAAGGGATATTTAAAGACAGCTTGTTCTGGTCCAAGCATAACAGTATATTACTTCCAAGTGAGGAACAGCTATGTCTTTCTCCCAAAGAACTATAAATGAGACATTCTTAACACTCTACATTCTTAATAGTCTATGCTCAGCAATGTTTCTGCAACTGGTTTCCTTCTAGAACTGTTCACCCACAGCTCTCTGCACTGGTAATGTAGAAGTGCCTATATGGCATGTGGATCTTACATGCTAGCACTAGAAGGAATGATAAAAGATGGTAAGCTGGGACATTAGTAAATAACATACTCAATCATCTGGACAGCTAATGTCATACAAAAATCAAAACATTAGTGTTGGAGAACATTAAAGTAACTGTATTACGGCGGTTAGATTCTTTGTCTATACTCCCACGTGGGATATCCAGTGTGCCCCAATTGGAGGATCACAGGAGAAGTAGTGAGACATGGCTCAGTGGCCCCTAAGTTCGAGTTGGCTGCCTTTTGACACTGGTCGCTTTTATTGTCACTTGAACAACAGCATAATTTCTTGAGCAGTTTTAATTCATTACATGGCAAAACTGCTGTGTGTCCAGCTATGTGAACCATGGTTTTGATAAAAAAAAAGGAGGTCCTTTAATCTCTTCACAATCTTTCATTGTTTAATTTATTAATAAAAAAATATTACTGGTAATAAGAAAAAATGTGAAGGTACAAGGCAGGAGTTTCATTCTCACAAAAATATGCAAATATTACAATCATAGAACGCTATACCAATATTGCTCCTTGAGACAGCTATCACCACACAGCTCATTGAGAAAGAACTGTGGTGGTATGGAAATACAAATCTAATCCTAATCAAAGATGTTCACCATACACAGTGCTCTTTGGTGCTGATATTAAATAACATAAACCACCAAGGAAGAAAAAAACTGTAACGTGTGAGAATAAGAACTCTCTTTTGAACTAATGGAGTCTTCTCCATAGTTGTTTTTTTCTAGTAGCTATATTTTTTGCCAAACATTAGGAAGAAATGTGTACAGTACCTTGGGTTTCCTCTCAGTGCTGCATGATGGAGAGCATTAAATCCATTGTTGTTTGTGATAGTAACATCTGCTCCAGCTTCTAAAAGTACTGCTAAGATGTCATCACGCTTTTTACTTATTGCATCATGAAGAGGTGTATCTCCCTCAGAGTCCTGAAATAGGCATCAATTAATTGTTTTAAAATCCTATTCAGAAACATATTCTCAGAATAAACAATCTGAGTTTTTTAAAGCTACAGGGAGCAGGTAGGTTAAATATACAAACTTGGATAATAGTTACTATACAACATAAAGCACATGATTCAGGTTATCCATGCAAGAAAAATTTGACTTTTGAAAGAATGCTGTAATATATTTGAAACAGAGAACTACTATGTTTTCACAGAAAGTGCCTGTTGAAATTAAAATAGATATAGGTGATGAACTACTTTGGTTCTTTGACGACAGTTGTTTAAAACTTGCAAAATTACTCATAAACACAAGATTTTTAAACTGAAAGTGTGGGAGAAATCAAGACAGATGGTTTTGAAGGCTTAGTTCTTTAGAACTCATAGCAGTCCCTCTGTATTTAACCATGTTGTGGCTGAACTGGGGCTGCCACTTGTTTTTCTCTAAGAGGTGCCTCAATTTCAAAGCTATATAGCAGGCAAGCACAATATTTGCCTAGTGCAGATACTTGTGATTTTCATTCAATCAATATTTGGTAAGTAAATGCCAAAATCCACTTTTCTGTCATAAACAAGAAATAAATAAATTGACAAACTCAAATGTGGGAAAGGCAGAATCTTCAGAATCATTCATTCATTAGACTGAGATAACTAAAATTTCTGCATCCATCTCTGAGGAATTTAAATAATAATACTTAAGATACTTTGAAAATCTTATTATTTGGCATTCTAACTGGCAATACTCCTAAAGTAAGGGAGCAAAATTACAATACCTCACCATAAGTTCTTACACTATGCCTAAAAGGCATGCTGCTGCTGCTGCTCCTGTTAAGGAGATTACACTGGAGATGTAGAGAAACAGGCAGTTTTCAAGATATTGGAAACTCAAATTAACTTAAAAGCCTAATGGCATAAGAGCAAGCTGAATATTAGACTGAAGCATTTATTTTATTTTTTTTATTTATTTGTATCCGCCTCTCCATATGGATCGAGGCGGCGAACAACTTACAAATAGTATGTATTTCGAAACATTTCTATACATGCCCCCAACAAGCTGGGTACTTCTGTTGGCGCTGATGTAGAGTACTAGTGAAACACAGTTCTAGTAAACTACACCATCAGTAATTCAGGATTCAGAATATAAACCGTAGAAATAGCCTCACACATGGCCACTTCAAATTTTAAGAGAGTACAACTGACAAAATAACTAGAGATAGCATTCCTGTGTCCTAGCACTGCTAGAATTGTTTCAAAAATAGGAAATAAACAGGCAAATAATTTCAGAAATTTTTTTTCATAAAAGAGAAGAGTATGAAAAGGGTATTTCATGTTACTTTTGGAGAGAATTTAAAGCCTCTGTAGAGCAAAATCCAGACATGTGTTTTAAAGAAGAAAGTAGTTTAATTCTGGAATAGCTAAAAATTAGAATAGGACTATACATTAAGACCAATCCTTGGTAGAAGGTCAATTTCTGAAAGTATCCATGAAAACAAAACAAATCAAAAAATCATATTGGCATTTATATGCCATTCAAGAAACTCCCTCTATATACAGTATGTAGATGCTAAATAATAAACATTAAATTGTGTAAAAATAGTAAAAAGGAACAATAAATCAAACAGCAAGGTTTCACAAACAAGGAAAAATGATCACAATCTTTCTAAATGGAAAGGAGCATGCAGGTCTCATAGAGGCAACGCATATCCTGTGCACTATATGTCCCAAGAAGCTACCAGCCTGGTCCCAGACGGCAATGAAAAGTGAATATTCCCCCAGAGTCTGAATGGAGGAAGAAGTAACCTTTCAGATGTGCTGGATTAAAGCATATATAGATTTAAAGGTGAAAACTGACACTTCAAATTTGGCTTAAATATAGTACACTGTCTGTATAATGTATTCTGCATAACAGGTCCTAAGCACAGTTTTCTGTTCCAGCTTCAGAATCTGAATACTGTTTAAAAGGAAGCCCAATGCAAAGTGTACCACAATAATCCAGTCTGAATGTATGGCAGTCACCAAATCAGTATCTCCCTTGAAAGAAATAAGGCTGGTTCCATGGCTGAAGTTGTAAGAAAGCACTCTTGGCCACAACCACAATCTATCCATAAAGAAAACAGCTAGGCCCAAAACCACCTTTAGGCTGCAAACTTGGTTTTAACAAGAGTGTACTATTCCACTTAGAAAGTTCACTTTGTTTGAGATGCTTTTCTAATGGCCCAAGTCACCTCTGGTTTCAATCTCAGCTTGTTTGCACACACAACATCCAGCTTGTCACAATGACCACTGTTTTCACTGCCATCCTGGGGTATGATGAAAGGGAATGAGAGTTAAGTGCCATCAACACACTGACATTACTCTCCAATTCCTGGATAACTTTTTACAAACGGATATGTGCACATATATACAATAAAATGCTACACCTATGTGCTCCATTACCACCGCATCCATCAAGAATACAAAGACCCCTATGATTACAAGGAATGGTGCACCAGTAATATAAACACATGAACAAAGGAGTAAATGAACCCACAATAGCAAGATCAAACCAAACCCAAGAAATTATGGAAACAGATCAATGTTATCACTGCATGTACTTACATCTTCATATAACATAATGCACACAGTAAAATAAGTTGCTTAAAACCAACAACCAAGGAGTAAATTTGAGCCAGCTGGTAAAACCACCTCTGAGTACTCCTTAGCTAAGAAAACCTATGAAATTCATTGGGTCACCATAAATCAACAGGTGACTTGAAGGCCAATACACACACACAAATAGCAAATTTAGTAACTAGGCTTATTTACTGACTTTCTTGTTACACACATACAATATACCCTGTTTCTATATTTTTCTGTCAAAAAACCTGAGTTTGTTAAAGTTACTTTTCTGAAGAATAGTCAGTGGCAATGCTGGCTGGGAGATTCTAAGGATTATAGTCTAAAATTGAATTTTTACATGCTTTGAATAATATCAATAGCAAATTTGAGTTACCTGGAGGCTAGGATGGCAACCGAAGTCCAGCAATGTCTTTACTACTTGGAGATGACCCTTATTAACAGCAATATGAAGGGGCGTCTGTCTACGTTTGTTGCGAGCATTGAGATCTGCACTGCCTCTATGCAAAACCTCTATCACGGCTCCTTCATCTCCAAAAGCTGCATGGTGAACAGCCCTGTCTCCATCTTTGTCCTAAAAATTAATATTCAATTGAATGAAGCATATTATTTTTGCTCTAGACAATAGTTCTAACTTCTGACAGCTTAAAAAAAATACTTCTCACTTTTTACACAATTAGTGAAGTGATATACAGTCAACCCTCCACACTGGCTAGGGTCAGGGGTGTAGGATCCTCGCAAAAGTGGAAAAATCACAAACATCAAAATGTGTGTGTGCGCGCACGTGTGTGTGATGTGGGGGAGGTATGGTGAGTGGAACAAGCACACAGGATCCAAACCAGGTCAGGAAAAGGAGAGGCAACGCAGGTGAGTCAGCATGGTAGCCCTATACTTCCTTTCTCTCGCCCACCTTCTTCTTTGGGTGTGTGTGGGGCCATGACAGAGGGTTTGTGATGCTGAGAAACTGGGCTGCAATCTGCCCTTAGCTGGGTAGGCAGTGGCTGGCAGAGGAGGAGGAGGAGGAGGAGGAGGAGGTGGACCAGAAGCAGTTTTTTATAGGGCCTGATCAGAGCTATGGATATGGAAGTTTCCTCTTGAAAAGAAGTGCTTGAGGTGTGAGGGCAGGGAGTGGAGAAACTCGCAAATAATCAAACCCGTGAAAGCGAAACCTGCAAATTTGGAGAGCCAACTGTAATAGCGTTAAGCACAATTAACACCCTAGTATTTTGATATACATATGTACATGTGGATGCTGAAAATGGAGAACATATCAAACATAGTTCATTTGACATTTAGATTTACATTTACTGCAGTAAACAGTTTGTAGTACCTAAACATTGCAATAGTCTTTTTTACTGTTAAGATGTACTAACTACAATACAGAGGACAATGCACAGAACCATATTTTAGGGATACTATATCCAGTAGGATCACATGCTTCCTCTCTGTCTTTCTGACATCATAATTGTTGCTAACCCTCATAAATAAACTAACTGATGATATACAGTTTAGTATTCTGGCATCAGAGATAATAAAACAAGTTTACATTTAAAATAAAGGAAAAAAATGACTCATCAGGCCACTGATGATCAAAAATAGAGAACCAGCTGAATGCAATTGTTCAATAGTCTAATTATGCAATGTTACAGATCAAAACAAAAAGAAGTATGAAGATATAAAGATGATCCTCACTCCCAAGCAATAACTACAGTTTTAAATAAGCAATTTCCAACCTTAAGTTAACTGTATCTACCATTACTGAATCCAAAATAAGTTACTTCTACTAGTATTAAACTGAGAAATTAAACATTAAGATACCTCTGCTTCTACATCCACATTCTGCTTCAGAAGCAATTTCAAAATGTCAACATGTCCATTCTGACTAGCAGCTTGCATAGCAGTGTGTCCTGCACACTGCCCATTCACCTGAAATACATGGTTAATCAAGTCAAGGAAGCTTAAACATGTACATATGCTGAGAATTGCATTGTCATATATTCTACAGGGTAAATTTAATTGAACTGAGTATTACACAGAAAATCTATCATATTGTACAAATATTTTTCAACAACAACTGTGTTAGGATTACTTTCCACAAATGCTCATATCTTACTCATTTACCAGTCATGCTAAAGCAAGGCAATACATCTGTGTAATGTCAGAAAGAATTTAAATTTGAGGGTGGCAATTTACCTGAAGGGAATCTGATTAGATCTGAACAGATCAATTTCCTATTATTTTAACATTAATTAGTGTTTACTGAAAGATGATATAATCTAGGGCAAGATAAACTGACGAAAACTGACCACGTGTCACATTTCTTTAACTCTCTTTTCCATGCATGAACTGCAGATTCAACCATAAATTTACTTACTCAGAGGGCTAATTATAACCACTTTAGAGTCAAATTTGTTCTTTGAGCAAATGGGAATAATATTCACAGTTTATGCAACACAATAAAAAAATGAACTGTGGAATACCAAAGCTGGACAGATTCTCCTTCTCAGGGTGATTAATTTTCCATCCCCTTGCCAGAAATTGGGGAAAATTTTCCAGTACAATGCAATACTTTTCCATGGAAATTTTTTAACACCATAGATATTTAGGCATTTATTCATAATTATCTAGGCCATTATACTGGAATCAATCTTGTTAAACAGACTAAATACAGGATATGAACTTTTAGTTATTCCTCTAAGAGGACAAGCATTGACAAAACCTTGTACATAGAATAACAGACAAAAAAAATATGCACTATTAAGCTTGTTTCTATTTTGCAAAATCTCTTGGTTCTCAGTCACAAGTACAAGTAGTTGTGACCAATATGATAAGCTACCTGTGCTCACAGACTCACATCCTCCCTTTAGTGAAACAGAATATGTAACTAGCTGTACTGAATCACATTTATAAAAAAGCTTGAAATGGAACTCATAAGCAGTAGAGCAAGTGGATGAAGAAAGCTTAAGGCACTACAGTTACAGCTCAGCAAAAGAAAGTCAAACTGTTGATATAAGGTGTGTCAGATTCAGCTCTCTATACATATGTGTCCTAAAAAGAGTGGTCTTTAATTTTACACATACAGCATTTAAATATAGTGTTTAAGCCAAACACACTGTATTAAGCCACTGAAAAAAATTCTGGAATATTTTCTAGTTCCATTGTTCCCAGAAAACCCACATAACTGCCTTTCACTTGCTGCTAAAATTCTGGTTGGAAAGACTATGAAAGATTGATCTTTCTTGATTACTTTGAGTAATGGATTGGAAGCTTTCAACTTCCTTTTGCATCAGGAGTTGGAAATAAGGTACTCACATCCACATCTGGTCTCTTAAGCAAGTCTTCTACTTTGGCTACATCCCCATTAGCTGCTGCTTTAACCAGTTCTTCATTAAGATCACCAGATTCTTGAGTTTCAAACAGTTTCTTCAGTAACTGTGACAATCTCTCTGTGATTATGAAATAAAACAATTTCATCAGAATCAATGTACCTGAATGCTATTATACTTGAATGAACTATTTCAACACAGATGAAATCAATATTCCAAATGTATATAAAGATCTTCTGTTATTTGCTATTTGCCTATAAGTAATAACCTTCTCCAGAAAAGGAGCAATATTTGCATACACTGGAAACAGAATGCATGAAGAGAAATGGAGGATTCTCAAAAACAAGATCAGTTTTGAGCACTACTCTGCCATCTTGCAGTTTATGTAGATGAGAAAAGTCACCAGTCACATCAATATACAGATTTGAAGGAAGAGTACACAAACATTATGGAATAAAATGAAGACATATTATCGAAATTTGTGAAGAACACAAAAGGTCAAAGTAGTGGAAAGAAGGTGTCAGAAATGATGCAAACAATATTCACCTTCTTCAAATCAAGGAGGGAGCAGTGCATTGGAAACAATGACAAATATGAAGGAAATTGCTGGGGCAAGGCAACGGGGCAGGGAATGAAGATGAGAGAAGAGTGGATGAAGACTGAGTATCACAATTTAACAGCAAAATTGATCATCTTTGCATCAGTATTTTGCAGTTCTCACTTCCAATACCCACTGAATTTTAAAACCCCTAATTTCTATCCCATCACCATTCTCCCTGGATTCCTTCTTAATGCAAAAACATATCAAATATATCCTTGATCAGAGATCTAAAATTTCTAGAAAATTTTAACCAACAGAGGAAAAAAATATTTCCTCCCTGCCCTACTTCAAGGATGTAGAAAGCTAGTGGAAAACAAAACATGCAACCATGCATCTTTTTCATATCTAATGTTATTCGGAACACAAAATATATTATATACAACTTAGTTTACCATGAAAGTCATTCCTCTGAGACAGTTGCTTGACCAGAACTAGAAAGAGGGCAGTGCACCACCTCCAACACGTGCACACCCAAAAAGTGCTCCAAAGGGCTGGGAAACTCTCTAGAGCAGATTTTTTGAAAGTGCAGAAGTTTCTTGGGGTGGGGTGGGGGTCCTGTACTGCTTTTTTCAGATAATAATAACTGATTTATTTATAAGTAGTTTGATTTTTTGTTGCAAACTGAAATGAAAGCTGATCAATTCTTATGAAATCTAGCATTTGAGAGTGAAGAAGCTGGCAAGTTAAACTTTCAATTCATCAACATTACAGTAAAACAAAGGCAGCATACACACACACACACACACACATATATTCTGAAATTAATATCTTCCACAATCTCAAAAGGTGAGAAATCGCCCATTTTCAGAAAAGCAGCTGATAAATGGAGGGGAAGAATTCAAGGTATTGGCTGACATCTTGTTCGTGAACTACAGCAGCATAACTACATCAGCACAGGAAACAGCAGTAAACTTTTATATTAAAAACCAATAATATGCACACATGAAATCAAACAACCAGGTCAGGTAAGCCTTGCATAAGTAAACCAAACAGTTTTGAAGCTTCTAGAGATCACTTGAAGTTTCCTCTAAATTATATACAAGGATGATGTTTTTCATTTCTACCGCTCTCTACTTTTTTTATGATTTTCCTTTTTGGTGGTCAAACTTGTAGACCTGTATTTTTTAATGAGCTGGGGATAGCTGGTGAGGTAAGGTCATCTCTTTTTACTTTTCTCTCTATTCAGCTGTTCACTCATGCTCAGTAAGGGATTCCGGAGGAAACCACTATTTCCTGTGCTGCTTGTTGGTAAGAACATACAGCTTACAGTAGAATTTGCTAGGGTAGAATCCTGTTCTGTGCCAGGTTATGCCTGATTGCACTGTTTTCTGCAGACATGCTCTTGCAACAGAAAATCAAAGATCTATGTTTATTCAGTCCTTCATCGCCTCTCCCAATGCTGAGGCCACTAAAAAACTTCCAGCTGGGATGAGGAAGAAAAATGAGACACAAAAACTTTTCTTGCCCTTTTGAAGCAGCTTGCAGTTAATACACAATAAAAGATAATTAAAATGTGCAGCTTTCCAAAAGTTAACTGAAACATACGTAGTATGCAACTAACTACCCTTTCACTAATCCTAAAAACAGAATTTTTAAAAGTTTTTTTTTCATTAAGGAAAGTTTCAGGAAGTTTAACAAAGTACTTTTATTGCACATCATTTTTCTTAAATACACCTTAAGGATTTCAAATCACATAGATAGAGTAATATTCTAACTTACCACCAGATGCATTGCTTATAGCAGAGCCTGCTGATGCCACCTTTGACACAGCAGCTGGATTGTATGTCCAAGAAGTTCCACAAACCTCTACTTTTAAGTCACTGTCTGAATAGATCTGCTGGACCCTTCCAACTTTACCTAAAGTCTAAATTGAAGACAAGACAGATCCCAACACATATGATTCATTTTAAAAAGCTTGATAAGTACAGTTATCTGCACTAAGGTGGGTAATTTTTTTCTTTAGCTCAGTCAAGTAGTATATAAACTCTAGCATGAATTATCAATAGAGAGCAAGCTAAAAGCTAAAAGGCACAGGGTGGCTAATTCTGCAATAAAAGTTCTGCCCATTTCAATTATGAATTTAATTTGAAAGACAGGTAATTTGCAGATCACTTCAGACATTGCACAAATTATTCTGATTGTACCACTGACTATTTTCCCTAATAAAGCGCTTACTGTTGACTACTCCAGTCGAAATGACATTGGGATTTTTGAAAAGACCAAAATTTAATAATCTTTATTCATCTTTACAGGTAGTATTAGAACACTGCCCTGCCACACTGCCTTCTCGCTTTCCTTTTGTGTTATATTTTAATTAGATTGTAAGCCTGAGAACAGAGAATTGTTTTGTTGTTCATTTAGTTGTAAAGCACTATGTTCAGTGATGACGTTATATAAATATATGATAATACTACCGTCATACAGGTATCGAAAACAGACACAGATTTAGCATATCAAGTACAAAAAGATTAGGGAGAAGAGTAAATGTCTGTGAAATACTATAACAATGAGGTGCACCCCTGATTTTCCACCAATCTTCATACCAGATTACTTTCATCATCATACCAACAAATTGGGAAGCAATTCAAGTTCCCCTGTCCAAACAAAGATATAAAGACATTTTTCTCCCACTGGGCTAATTATGCCTCATTGAGTCCTACATTTACACAGGAAAACTTTCTTCCATGTGCTGTAGTGCTGCCAAATTGTTTTTCGAGAAAGATCATCAATATGTTTCCTCTCTAATACTTCATTCAACTAACAGAGAAGCAACAAAATAGCCAAACTAACTGCTGCGAAATGTTTTCACGGTTTTCTGCATACTAATATGATGAAGCAAAAAGCCTAACATTTGGTTATAAACAGTTTGCTAGCTTTGAAAGTCAGAACTAAGCTTTCTGCCAGGAGCTAGGACCAGAATCATAAAATAAGCATCCTAACACTGGCATTAGATCACATGCAGGACAAGTTTTAGTAATGGAACTTTATATAAATGTGTGTAGAAGGCACATGTGGGTGGCTCACAAACACAGCATTAAAATACCATATTTCTATCTAGAAACAAGTTCCAAGTTACCTACGCATCAAACAAGATCAAAGAACCTCCCTTCAGCATTACTTCTTGCACCAGAGCAGTATTATCTAACCTACAGAGTTTCAAAGTAAATTTATTCAAATCTTAATCTTAAGGATTTTTAGTATTTTTACTTCAGCTTAATCAAAGCATGTTTATACACTTACAGGAAGCATTGCTTCAGCCCATTCACCATGTCCTCTTTGAAGTATCTTGATTCTTTCTAAGTCATAACACACTTGGACAAGATCGCCCACTTGAAATTGTGAAGTACCACCTTCAGCCCCTTGAGCAGCATCTCCACTTCGGACAACATTGGCTTTGGTGAGAACAGCAGGGTTAAAGGTCCATCTACAAAAGATGAGTAACTTGAAATGTTATTAAGAAATGTAAAGCAGCTATGTAACTGCACTAACAGGTCTTGTGCCACTGTTTGCCAGTATGCAACTGTTTGATCTTGCAAGACTTCCAAGTATATTTCCACAGTTCAGTCTATTAGCTAAAGAGAAAGCACCTTTAATTTTACAAGAAATGTAAGATTAGAATAATGTCTGAGTAAATAATAAACAGACTAAAAGAAGCCAGAGCTTTGGGACTCCTGCTTCGATCAGCTGGCACAAACGAATAACCCACTAGTTGTGGATTGCTCCTCCAGCCAGCCTGAAAAGGACAAATCATGCTGAAGGGTCAATAGGGTTCATCTAAAAGGAAGTTCTATCTCAGCAATCTTTTAGAGTCTTCTGAATGTTAATATGAATATGAACAGGGAAAATCAGCAAGACATTGTCAATAGTTGTCTGAAAGTCCAAATAAACAGAGCCCTCATTGATTCCTGAGTGGTAACAGCAATAAGAGGACAAAGTCCTCTTATTCATCAGCCAAGGCCTACACAATTAATTGTAAATATGTATATAGGATAGCATGTTGGACTCATCTGATAAGCTGCTGTGGGTCCTATACTGGGAGAAAAATGTGATACACTTCCTGAGTGGTAACAGCAATAAGAGGACAAAGTCCTCTTATTCATCAGCCAAGGCTTACACAATTAATTGTAAATATGTATATAGGATAGCATGTTGGACTCATCTCGTAAGCTGCTGTGGGTCCTATACTGGGAGAAAAATGTGATACAATCAATCAATCAATCAATCAATCAAACAAACAAACAACAAGAGTGAAGGGACCATCTGTATCTGGAACACTATACTTAGCTCACCCCATTTTAAAGACTGGACAACCCACTAAAGAATAGGAAGAAGAGGGTTGAAATTAATGGATAATTCTCATATATAAATAAAACACAATACTGTATTTTAACCTATATTGTCCCCACCCTAAGCCCTGAGAATTAACAACAACAACAACAACAACAACAACAGAAATATGTTAGAAAATTATCCCTCAAAGATCTGAACTGGAACTTGTACTAATTGACATTACTGTACACTACTCAAAGTCAGAAAGAAGACTATTGTTTAGTTCCAGTTCTATGGTACAAAATGCAACTATAATACAGACCAGAAAAGGTTGTTTCTTTAATTTTTGTGTCTTATATTCCATTTGTAGTTTAAAATGCAAGAAATATAACCAATTTTACTAAGTTTCATAGAGGACATATTTATATCTCCTTTCTCGTTCTGGGATACAAAAGGAATCAAGGGGACCTTCTGAACAGTAACCAAATACTAAGGAAAAAATGCCTTGGAAATACATGAGATTAACATACCTGTTGCCACTTGGATACTGTACAACAATGTCATGATCTTCATCTATGCCACAAACTGTGCCAGTAGTAGTTAAGGTTTCAAACATTCCATCAGTCCACCCTCCATGGCCATGTTGTAAAGACTGAACAATTTCTAAGTCAAGATCAATGTTTACCAGATCACCAATCTGCAGTCCACCTGGATTCCTGTTACCATTCTGTTCACCTAAGTTAGAATAAAAACATAAGATGGTATTTTAAGCACCCTATACAGTTTTACAAATAATAAAGGAACTACCAACTCAACTTGATACAAAAAACAATCCTGTTCTGATTGCATAATCTTGCTCATGTTGACACACAAATTATGAGTTCGATAAGGCAGTGTAGCTGCTTATCAGTGTAACATAGTTAGAAGAGCAGTCAGTAACTAGTTCAGATAACAGTATTTCACTTGGATGTAACACATATAAGTTGTACAGGCTGGGAACTGCTAGCTACAGTAAACTTTAAACATATTATTATTATTAACTTAATGAACTTAATGTATGGCTTCCAAATCATACAGACAAATTCTTGGACTTCAATAGACCTTGCAAACATATGAACATAAGAAAATACATACTGGATTGGACAAAAGAGTTCAACTGTACCTTCCATCTCACATTCCCAACAACTAATATATAGAGGCAGAAAGTCCCTGATGTGAAAAGAGGCACATAGCAACTCTGACTAGTAGCCACTTGTGGTCCCATCTTTAAAGAATTTATCAAATTGTCTTTTAAATGATCCAAGTTGGAAATCATCACTCCATACTGTAACAATGAATTTCACAGTTTACCTCTGTGTTACATGAAGCAGTATTTCCTTTATATGTCCTGAAACTCCTTCGTTGAATGACCAGTGTTTCTAATATTAAGAGAGAGGGGAAATGCTTTCTTCTTCTCCACACTGTGCATACTTTTATACAGCACTGTCAAGTCTCTCTTTTCATTGTTGTTGCTGTTGTTGCTGTTGTGTGATCTCAAATAATTTCCAATTTATGGTGGCCCTATCACAAGGTTTTCTGGGGCTGAGTGTGTGTGAGGCTCCCAAGGTCACCCAACAGGCTTCCATGACCAAGTGGGACTCAAACCCTTATCTCCTTTTTCTAAGCTAAAGCTTGTAAGCCTTCTAAGTAAATAATAATATATTATCATATTATAATAATATAATAATCATATAAAAAATTCAATACATGTTTCTTCTAACTCACCAAGCACTGGACAGTGATCTCGGTAGAAGGATCCTCCTTTTGCATCCTGGACACATTTAAGGTCTGACTAAAAGCAACAACAATACAGAAAACATTAGCTTTAACTATCTCAATACAAACTGATTTGTTGCTGCTGAACTAATAGTTGCACTGCAGTGGCTTTGTCAAACAGTTATCTATTACGGCCTGCTATCTGGGCCCAGATCTTCAACTAATTGCCCTAGCTTTGCTTTTTTCCTTCTGTGGGCTTTACCATAGATTCCATGTGATTAACCCCTTCCAGGGATGCAAAAATATCTTCACTCAAAGGGCTGCATTATGGGTATACTAAGGACTGCAATCTGTATACATATTTGAACATACATATGCATGCACTCATTCTTACTGATTTGGACATTTTCCCACCAAGCATGCAGAGCATAGCTCAACTCTAAGCATGTCTATGCAAATTTCAGTGCAATAGCCTTTAGCCAAGCAAAGCAAAGCTCAGTTCTATGCATTCAGAAGTAAGCAACAGCTTTATACATAAAATGCAAATGTCTTGTTCCTTAATGTATTTAAGGAACAGAATATTTAAAATGTAAACACCTTTACACAGCTTGTTTCTCCAGTCGCTGATTTGAAATCAAGAATGGTTTTCCTTGCTTAGCTGCTGCTGTGCTTTCCCTCATCCTTACCTATAATGACGGCACCACTAATAAAAGTATTTTTTCTCTCAAATGTATTTTTCCAGAAGAACTGTATGAAGCTCTGCACTGCACTAGTGCTTGGGTTAGATACCACTGCCTTTTTTTTTTAATCAAATGTTGTTTGGGATATCTAGCCTAATTTCAACTAAAACTAATGTTTTGCAGGGAAAAAGCAGTAACTCCTGGCCCTCTTGATATAGAGATGTCTGTAAACAGTAACACTTCTTGCCCAATACCAAGCATAATATTTGTGCTACATTTCCTCTCCATTCATATTTAGTTCACAAACTAAGTCCAAGTGAGACACACAATCATCCTTTGCAACTCCAATTACAATGCAATATTACAGAACTATTTCCCAAAATACTCCCGAAGAAAAATACTTATCTGTTATTGCTTTGTAAAAAGTCAACATTTTCTATACATAATTAAGGAGCTATACAAAAAAGTACATTGTTTTAATAATATTCTGCAGCAGTATAACACAATATTCTATATATTAACTGTGCCTTTTTAAGATGCAGTCTATTTGTTTCCAAAGTAACCTTTACTGAATACACCTAGCAACAAATACTACTATGTTCCTCCTTCTCTGCTGTTGTTCTTGCTATTCCTAATACAAATAACAGCCATCTGGTGCTATCTCTGAAGTAATTCCCATTGGACAAAGGTTGTTCAGTGCACGTTACATTGAAGTATGAAGTGGACAGAAAGAGAAGAATCCTTTAATTCATATCATCTGGAACCAAGGAAGCAAACAAAAGAACAGGTGGTATATAGGCCAACCATGTGCTGCAGCAAAGATCTGTAGAAACTATGTACATCTGCTTTCTCACCATACTATAATGTGTAAGTTTTTTGACCTTAAATTTACTAAGATTAAGAAAATTCTTAACAGTAAGATTAAGAAAATTCTTTTTACTTTATTGCCCCTTCCTATTTCAGTCTTTTCAAATCAAATCGAAGAACTGGAAAAAAGCATGTGCCTGAACACCAGCCCACTGAGCTGCTTTCCAGTAGTTAAAGAGACCTGAACATATAAGATAATAACCTTTTAAAAAAAGGATTAAAGAGTGAGTTATCTGAATTCAGATAAACTTGTTTAAAAATAATGCTTCTTTCTTTATAATTTAGTGGAAGGAAAGCACATGTAACACTAACATGAGAGAAATAAAGACAGAACTTCTGAAAAAGCATATTTATACTTCAACCACAATTTTGACACTAAATGTGCAAGTGTTTCTTGTATAAAAAAAATTAAACATTCTGTTAGGTGAGAAAGCGAAGGAAAGAATTCGTAAAGAAAGAAAGAACTTTTACATCAGTGGATAATTCTGTTCCAAGTAAAAAATGGGGAAATTTGAAAGATGATTAGAACACATTGGATTCTATTCTGTACAACTTTTAAAAGAATGAAGTAATGACTTCAGTAATGGCAAAAAGTGGAAAGGTGTATATTCAGGCATCTTCATACTGTTTTATGAATCCTGAACATATTAAGTATTTTATACTAATGATGAATATTCCAAATCTAACCTAGAATTACACCTCCAAGAAAAAGAAAATATATACCCACCCATATATGCCCACTTCTGCGTTAGATCCTGTAGTGACTACAGAAATTAACATGAGAAGTTTACAAGAATTTAATCAAAGTCCTTAAAACACCAGCACACTATACAGCCACCAAAATATCAGCTTATCTTATAGTATGTAAATACACACAATTATCAAAAAGGACATATTTGCAATTACTGGGAATTAATTCTTTTTAGCAATCCACATATCTAACCATTTCAATCCATTTTACTTACAAAAATAAATATCCTATTTACAAAAGTATTTGTGACTAAGACTGAGACAGAAGCAACTCTGTCTGTATGTTTAATAAACTAAGACCAGACTATTGCATATGCATGAGCCCTCCCTACAGCTGTATGAACAATGGAGTTCCTAATAGCATGCAAACTGACAGAAGGATATCACAATAGAAGATAATAGCACAGCACATGCCATTTTTGCTATTCCTCCATGAAGCAGTTTTATTCTTTGTACTGCTTTACTCCTTACCATGCCCTCAAAGCCAACTCTGTAGAGATTTTTAGCTCCATTGTCCCATAAAACATATGCTGCACTGTGTGGACTTGATGCACTCCAGTCCTGGATTTCAGTGACCTAGCAAAGTGAAGAAGAAGGATATGTCTCTGCTTCCAAAAAGTGAATCACTTTCATCCACAATCTACAGATATGAATGCTAACATTTATTATGTATATCATTTATATCCTACCTTTCCAAATAGTTCAGTGCAACTAACATGAAAAACAAATAAAATATACAATAAAACACTGCCAGTAATCAAAAGCAGCAACAGAAAACAGAGAGAGAGAGAGAGAGAGAGAGAGAGAGAAGAAAGAAAGAAAGAAAGAAAGAAAGAAAGAGAATGATAAAATCATGAAACAGCAGTATAAACTAACTCAAATTGCATTAAAAGAGGCACTTCTAAAAAAGGAAGGGCTCCAGA